>JAAGVU020000038.1:6029440-6058777 GCA_011763525.2 Mormyrus iriodes | reverse complement strand
AATGGTGTGTGAGTGTGCCCAGCGATGGGTTGGCACCCCATCCTGGGTTGTTCCCTGCCTTGCGCCCGCAGCCTCTGCGATAGGCTCCGGACCCCCCCACGACCCATATGGAATAAGTGGTTATAGAAAATGGATGGATGGATGATATCTATAAGAAAGCAGATAACTGGATATGTCAGTGTGCAAGAAAAATAACTGAACTGCATGCTGGGTTCCTAAGGAGCAGCTCCTCCCTCAGCACCACTTAATTGGGGTCATGTGATCCCAAGGAGACGAGGTTTCTGGGAGTCTCACATCCCCCGGGTATTGTCTTGCCTCCATTGTGGACCGATAACGGCGTCCAGACAGTGAGTCTGGAGGTATTTTAAGAGAATTGTCTGGGTCTTTATACCCCTACTCCCCTGGTGAGAAATACTTCCTGCAATTAGAGTTAAGGGCAACTGCTTTTTTTCTATGAGCGCCATGGTTTTCAGAAGTCCTTTTGATATGTTGGACATATCACAGAAAAAAAATATCTGGAGGAATGGATAACACCATGTCATACTTATAATACTACTGTTATGAATGACCATTTCTAATGCAGCTTCGCAGCTCCTCATTAGCGGTGAGCTGGGAGGCTTTAAATTGATGACAATCCTAGTTAATTATCTTACTTGCTGCTCTTGCCAGTAGACTTTAAATCACCCTCTAAATCCCCTCTCTCGTGACTCCTTTAGAATGCTTCTCTTTAGTCTTCATTTCCTTTCACGTACTAAATCAGTAATTTAAATAAAGAAATCAGTTGAGGGCCATAGTGCAGAGCTGATCATGATTTTTTTAGGTTTTATACTGATCCTAATTTCAAACTGACCAATACTGATTAAATTAACTACACATTTTATTTCTTTACTCACCCAAGTATATTCCTTTAGTCAGTAAGAACAAGAAGGACCAACCAGTCACCCATGTTGCACTGCAGTACATACTCAAAAAATAATGTTTAAGTGTTAGTCAAATACTTGAATTGATACGCATCAAAACAAAACTACTCTTCGAAGAGAAAATGCCAGGTGGAGAATCGGTCAAAAACAAGGCAGAAATATATGCAGACATTGTGAAAAGTGTATTGTTCAGTCTGTCGGTCAATAATGCCCACGTCTGTTTTGGTGCGTGTGACAGGGCGTCACGGTGCCTCAGTGGGCTGCACTGTGGCCTCATACCTCCAAGGATTTGAATCCCAGTCCTGGCTCTGTGGTCATCGGGCATCTGCATGCCCTTTTGGTTTCTGTGTAGGTTTCGTCCTGCGGCTGAGCTGCAATGGACCGGCATCCTAAGCAGGTGCTTCTTACCTTGTGCCCTGTGGTCACTGGGACAGGCTCCCGGCTCACTCTGCTTTAGTGGATAAGCAGTGATGAAAAATACATGCATTCATAAATTTAAAGGGGAACTGGCTGGACTGGCCATCTGGAATACCAGGCATTTCCCCAGGGGGGCAATGGGTATGGGGGTCAACAGAGCTATTGTGGGGGACCCCACCTTGGCTAAATTTACCACAAAGTCCACTGTCCATTTTTAATCTCAGTCCAGCCCTGAAGAAAAACAGATAAATATCCTGCATATAAGTAGTACAGAAAAACATGAATGCAAAGCTTCTTGAAAACAGAATCCATGTCAAAGGACTGTAATTCTTTGTTTCTTTACGGCTTGAAATAGATTGAGACATTGCAGTTACTTCCTGTATATAATCCTATTGGCTCACCAGCAGGATTAGTGATAGCTGGCCAGGTTCTACTTCCCATGCATCTCTTCGGACTGTATTAAATAGCTATCAGAGTGAGCAGCATCCATTCATCCATCCATCCATCCATTTTCTGTATCTGCTTGTCCTATTCTGCGTCATAGGGATCCAGAGGCTATCCCAAAAGCTACAGGCACAAGGCAGGGAATAACCCAAGATGGGGTACCGATCCATTGCAGGACACACACAGATAATTAGGTAACTCCACATTCTTCTGGACCATAGAGTAACCAGAGTAAACCCCATGGCGACACAGGTGGAACATGCAAACTCAACACACATGGAGCCAAGCCAGAGCCGCAAACCCTGGTCCCAAAGGTATGAAGCAGCAGCACTGTGCCACCCCGGGCACATGGCAGGAGGAGTTAAGTGTTATTTCCAGATTGCCTGCCAGCTGCAGCTTGTTTGATTTCCACAAGTCAAGACGAGGAACTCACAGCTGCAGGTTGTGGTGCCATCAAGCGATTTCACATTGTTAGCATCACAACATCAATCATTTAGTGTACTGTTTCCTAATCTGGTCCAAAAAGCATGTTTTTGCTCCCTCTCAGCTCCCAGTAGGGGAGCAAAAATGTGGACTGTCTGGCAGGGAGCTGGTAGGGAGCAAAAAGATGGACTGTCTGTGGTCCAAGTTGGAAGACACTGATTTAGTGTTTAAATGACAATAAAGAGATCTACACTGCATCTGTATATACTGATATAATATAAAGAATTATTAACTGACATGCTAGATATTAAAGACTGTGTAGTTGAGTGTGCTGTAATATATGCACAGTTAGAAAATGGTCCCTCTTTCTTATGATATGTCCCTCTCTCTTTCTGATACCAATCAAAGCCTTTTCAAGACATGTGTATGCAGACAGAAGGTCCTAAACAGTGACTGCAGAGGACCCGTGCAGAAAGACCAATGCCCAGAGAGACTTTTCTACCTTCACAGTACAGGAAGGAATGCAATTAGCACACCATCCAAGGCACTACAGCCTCGGTATGGCGGATTCACTCACGCAGCCCAGAGGGCCACTGAATAAGAAGACAATGTCGTTCTAATTTACCAACTAATTCATTTCCAGTTTCTTGTATTAATCTTAAAAGAGAAAATGGGTCATAACAGATGGGAGATTGGCAGACACGTAATCATAGCTAAGGGAACAGGCCATCTGCCTTAGCTTTCTCTCAATACACGTTTTCTTTTTAAAATTTCTTCTTTTAGGAAACAAGGTCAGGGTGAGACTGTGCACTCCAACACCTTGTGATGTTTAGAGCAACATCTTAGTCACGAAAATCTGCTGGTAATGTCTGGACACGTATTTTACATCTAAACAAGAAATTACCATCAGGTCAAAGAATTTTTTAACATCGAGATACATTTTCATATTTTGATTATATGCAGGCTTTTTGTCCAGACTATTAAAAATATACGTGTTAGTTTGAACTCTGACCAAGTAAGATTCATGCTGGTTATATTTGTTTTCACTTTCAGTTTTATCTTTAGTCTATATAAGGGAACACTTTACATTATCTGCACTTTCATAATGCCTTTATAATGCCGTCATAGAACATTCATAAGTAGCATGGCAGTATAGCTTAACATCCTAATATACACTATATGGACAAAAGTTTTGGTACACCTGGACATTACACCTACAGGAACTTCTATGCCATCCCATTCTAAATACAAAGGCATCAATATGGAGCTGGTCCCCCCCTTTGCAGCTATAACAGCTGCCACTCTTCTGAGAAGGCGTTCCACAGGATGTTGGAGTGTGTCTGTGGGCGTTTTTGCTCATTCATCCAGGAGAGCATTTGTGAGGTCAGGCACTGATGTTGGACATGAAGACCTGGCTCACAATCTCTGTTCTAGTTCATCCCAAAGGTGTTTGATGTGGTTGAGGTGAAGACCAGTCAAGTTCTTCCATACCAAACTCACCCAACCATTTCGTTATGGACCTTGCTTTGTGCACTGGGGCACAGTCATGTGGCCTTCCCTCTCTGTCGTATATTCTATCTTTGTTCTATGTGTCCAGTCCCCGTTTGGCCAGCATGTTACTGACCATCCCGTTCCCTCCTGTGTATTAATCCTAAGTCCATAATGTGTTTTTGCTACTCCCTGGACTGCCACATAGCTCAGTGGATTGAGCATGTGGCTCTGAGATTGTGAACCCTCTGATCGTGTTTTAGTATTTACTGGTTTTCTGTTTACTCTGTGTGTGTTATGTTCTATTTTGGTATCCTGAATATTCCATATTCCATGAGGCAGGATTTCTTGCTTATCCGGATAACTTTTTGAATTTAAGGTAGTCTGGACTAAATGAACTTTATCTTTGTTCCCTTACATTTAGCTCAGACTACCTTAAATTTGTCAAGTTAACCATCTAAGCAAGAAATCCTGCTTCGTGGAATACCCCCCTGGTCTTACATTTGCCCTGTGTACCTCCAGTCATTTCTGGCCCTGTTTGCATTTTGGTTCCATGAAAATTATTCTTAGTGTGGTATTTCCCATTGTGTGATTAGCAGTTCTTAGATTGTGTTTGTATAGTTCCTATTACTGTGTTTATTAGTGGAATTTACCATACCTGTTGCCTGTTTTCCCTGTGCCCTTGCTATTGGTTAATTGTCTCATGTGCCACGCCTGCCCCCTCGTCAGCCAGCTTGTTTGTTTGTATTTAAGTGCCTGCATGTGTTCCTCTCCTTACTGCGCCATTGTGTTACGTTACTGTATGTTTGTAGTTCTGCTTGTTTCTTAGTCCTGCTTGTTTCTTAGTCCTGTGCCCAGTTTTTGCTCCAGTTCCCTGAGGAGTGTTCATTTTCTTTGTTGTTAATTTGCTCTCTTATATTACTTATTTTGGTTTGTACCCCTTGTGGTCCCTTTACTTTGTAGTTTTCCCCTTGTATTGAGTTTTTGTTAATAAATCCCTTTGGTCTCGGAGCCGCAAGTGAATCATCCGCCTTCATTTTCCCGCCTGCGCCATGCCACATCGTGACAGCCTCTGAAAAACAACCCCATACCATTATCCCTCCTCCGCCAAACTTTTCAGTTGGCATAATGCAGTCAGGCAGGTAACATTCTCCTGGCATCCTCCAAACCTGAACTCATCCATCAGACTGCCATACAGGGAAGCGTGGTTCGTCACTTCACAGAGCACGTTTCTACTGCCTCAGGGTCCAGTGGCGGCGTGCTTTACACCAGTCCATTAGATGCTTGGCATTGCACTTGATGATGTGAGACTTGCATGCAGCTGCTCGGCCATGGAAGCCCATTTTATGAAGCTCCCGGCACACAGTTTTTGTGCTGGGGTTAATGCCAGAGGAAGTCTGGAACTCTGCAGTTACTCAGTCTAAATGCTTCCACTTTGTAATAATACCTCTTACAGTTCACTGTGGAATATTTAGCAGGGATGAAATTTCACGAACTGCCTTATTGCAAAGGTAGCATCTTATGATAGTACCGCACTTGAATTCAGTGAGCTGTTCAGAATGTCTCATTCTTTCACAAATGTTTGTAAGCCTGACTGCATGCCTAGGTGCTTGATTTTATACATCTGTGGCAATGGGTCTGAATGAAACGCCTGAATTCAATGATTAAGAGGTTTGTCCTAATACTTTTGTCCATATAGTGTACCTTTAGAGCTTCAATATACATTAATAACAAACATTATACAATTACAATGCAGGATGTTAAGGTATGCTTACATGCTGCTTATGAATGTTTTATGAATGCATTATGAATGTGCCATCAATGTAAAGTGTTACTTGGCATATCTATTGTATGCACATTTATGGAAGAATTTATACCTTATTATAAAGGCTGGCCAATGAACTGCAAGATGAAGCAAAGCACATTTTAAATGTTTAATAATTACCACTCCATGCTATAGAAAAGTATTTTGGATCAAGTTATATACTATTAGCTAGAAGCCAACATTATTAAGCTAATAATAATGAACACCTAGTAATTTGCAATAGAATTTTGAAGCTGAGCTTAATCGGTCCTATTATTCTTACTGCAGGTGATTATAGAGGTATAATGTATGCCAGCAAAGGGCTTCTGGTATCCAAATCAGTCTTAGAGGCTCCTCTGCTATCACAGCAGTATATGCGGGATGTCGGTTCCTCTCCGGTTTCCAAAGGCTTCTCAGGTGTGTCCCCTCTTCACCCAAGGAAACAAGTGTTGCCCAGAATGCACTTCACACTGGGCTTTCCCTTCAGTTTTGCTACAGTGGTCTTTACCAATGAACAACATCTCAGCCACATGGTCTGTTATACACAGAACAAAGAATTACATGTCTATGAACATATTTTTCCATTTGTGAGGAGCTGATGTCTACTACCTCTGGGGGAGACGTGCCTGGTGCATGTTCTGCTCGGGGTGGTGAGTCGCTCGGAGAGCTTGGGAGCTCTGCCCACGCCCTCAGCTGGCAGAGTAATCACACCACTGCTGGTCCATTGAGCAGGGCCCTGAACCTCTACTGCCTCAGGCTTGCTAGCTGGTTTTGCTTTCTGACCTTACTTGCTTTCCTTACTTGTACACTACTTTGGACAAAAAGTGTCAGCTAAATGAGTAAATGTTAATGTTTTCTGGATTCCCCTGTAGCACAGGATTTAAAGCCATAGGGAGGTCAGCGTTGGTTGGGAATCGATACCATGCTTTTATCAACACTTATTAAATGTAGTTTAACTTTTACAACATATTATCTCTATAGGATCGAGGTACTTGAAACAAATTGTGCCAGCCGTATGTTTATTGTTTATTAATCGGCATACATAAGTACTTGTATGCTGAACTAGAACCACACAGACTGAGCTACGCTGCAAACACTCTGACAGTGAGGTCTGCTGCCTACAGCAACTGCCCTTCCTTGTAATTTGAGCTTCAAGGTCCTGGAGAGTCACCGGGACCACGTCACAGAGGGCTACACAGGGACAGGTGGGGTGTGGAAAGCTGGACGCAGGTGGACAGCTAACTGACAGAGACGCTGAGGGGGGAATTCACGAGCTGTGAACCAGGACAACGAACAAATTAAAGAGTGGGAACCAAAAAAACTGGAAGATCTGCATGCTATGGTACCAGAAGGACAAACGACAATAAAAAACCAGGAAGGAACAAGAGCTCTAAAGCCAGAAATCGTCAAAAAAATTTAACCGGAATGAAAAAGGACGATGATAAAAGATTGCGGTAACAGCAAGCTAAAAAGCTGAGCGACAAAGCTCAAGATTTAACATTTAGGAGCATGAGAACTAATCCCTGAGCTCTGCTACCAGGCTGTTTATACAGGCAATACGGCTCATTAAAAGGACTAACATCCAGGCCAGGTCAGAGGTCAAAGTGAGTGTGTACAACCACTGTGGCCACGCAACCCCGGCTCCCCCTGCAGGACTGTAGAAGGCACAACAGCATTGTCTGCCCAGGGTACATGCAGCTTCTTATTTTATTCGCAGTTATGTTGTGTTGTGTTGATGAAAATGATTTTGTATTTAACCTGTATGCATCCCTTATTCATGTGAACAACATACTGTCTGAGGACATTGAAGTCTACCTGTGCACCACTAAAATGGCAGGCACATTTCCTGGATAAAATCCCCACTTTGTTTAGGCATCAGTGGTGAGGCACTTAAGTAGAATGAAAATGTGTGAAAATTAAAACTGAGGAGTCTTCCATGGGTTTGGCACAAACGCATAGATTTATAAAGAAAACAAATATGAAAGTGGAAGTCACACTGCAGCACCTAGCAGAGGCTAACAGTGACATTTAAAAGAACTACGAAAGTCAATGCAATGAGTACAAAATACCACAGTCAACAATCATATGTAGAGGTCAGACATATACCTGTAGGGAAGGCTTGTGAACAGGAATCAATTACTCGAAGACAACTGTTTAAAATGTCTTCCGGCGGCTGTCCTTAAAGATTTTGGAAAATGTCCGGTGTGATAAAGGTAATAATTTGCTTTAATAACTCCACGTGTGGTATGAACCTAACGCTGCCTAAGCTTCAAGAAAATATCACTTTTGTCATGGGTATATCTGTCCTCATCAGGGCCTGGACATTTTCTTAGAAGTGACGGGACTTGTTAAGGACCGCTATAAAGCTTGGCTCCAACTAAATGGCCAAGTTGACACTAGTTTGCCATCTGCAAGCAGTTTCTAACCAACTCAAACTATCATTCCACCAATAACTGAAAACAACCTAAAACGCATACCTACCCCAAAAAACTCAAAACCTACGTAAAAGCTTCATGTTAAAGCGGGTTGCTAAAGCGGGTTGCACGTGTCATTCGGAGTTTGGTATGAGGGGAGTAGCATTGCTTGTCTGATACTGTATTATCCATTTAACAGTTGCTAGTGCTCTGGGCCATCAAATTATAGAGCAATCAATCAACTTTACAAGTAAGTTGGCACTTTCATCCAAAACAGCCGCTACTATTGGCCTTGCTGTTCACTTATCGATACTGATAAATAGTCATTGATTAGAATATGTAGTTTTCCAGCTACTGTCATGAAATTTAGATAAACTTCACTATGCATTGAATTAATAGTTTTAACCGCATGTCGTATCAGAGACACGGGATGACTGTAGATTGAAATGTAACGTTATTATTGTTATTTTATTCTGTTATTTCAGACTTTTGGTAGTTTCGTACAGTTGTAAGTATTTCACGTTTCATAACACATGTCTTCCCATCATACGAACCCTTATGGTGGCAGCACCATGATCAGTACTCTGCTCTCACAGCTACTCAGACTGAAGCACTGATTAAGATGGATTAGAGTCTGCAGTATGTGTGTGCTCTGTAATGACCTGGCGTGCCCCTGCCTCATGGCTCCGGGAATGGGCTCCAATTCTGTGTTGGATAAGCAGTTATGAAGATGGATGGACAGGTAAATGCATCTTTACATGTCAAATTAATGTGATTCTTTTGTTCACTGCTCAGGATAAATAAAGATTATTTCTGTAGTCCGTAACATCCAGGCCAAACTTATTTTTATTAATTAGTCCAGCTTTCATTGAGTGTTTCAGCTGGATTGGTCTAATGTGAAATGCTGTAGATTGAAAAAAATAATAATATAAAAATAATCATGATATTGGTGTCTTACATACTGACTGGAAATTATAGTGAACTGAGAGACTACTACCCAACCATGCTCTGTCGGCATGTTACACAGAAACTGCATAGGGAGGTAAGGCTGTTTCGATTTATATGGGTTTTTTTTCCAGTACATGGAGACACCTAGTTACTGAAACATCTAAGCCACACATGCCGTCTGTGAGCGCAGTTTTCTCTTCCATACTTACCCCAAATAAACATCTTCAGATGAGTAAGAGTGATGCAGAGTGCTGCACTGCTCTGGTCCCAGAAACAATGCCTTTTCTGGCAGAATC
The DNA here is from genome assembly GCA_011763525.2 of Mormyrus iriodes. Classification (NCBI taxonomy): domain Eukaryota; kingdom Metazoa; phylum Chordata; class Actinopteri; order Osteoglossiformes; family Mormyridae; genus Mormyrus; species Mormyrus iriodes. The sequence goes on along the minus strand of JAAGVU020000038.1, from coordinate 6,049,623 downwards.
ACAGTAAAAACATATTGGCATATTTCTGCTCGCAATTTGTTAAAATCACTCAACGCTGAATGAGAAGGGCTGTCAGGCATCCCTCCACAGGCCTACTCCCAGAGATATGCAATGCAATTAATATCAAATTCCATGCTGCATAGTATTAATAATGTTATACAGCAGGATGTGCTGGAAATGCCTTATGAGTTAAATTGGGCTTTGGAGGCTCACATCAGTTAATATGAGTTGATGTCTTCATCAGTTAGTGGGTGTGTGTATGACATCATGAGGTCTGTCCCCAAGATGTTTAAAGCGTATGATGTTGGATAACCTTTGCACATGCAACAACTGCAAAATGCAGACTTCATGGGTAGGTTGCTTTGTCTTTGCTACCAGCAAAAAACAGTATTGCTGTTTTGCTGGATATATCAGCACGTAGAAAATATTGTCCCAAGTTGCACAATTTATGGTGTAAGGAATCCACTGGCAGAGTCTCATTTCAGCAAAGCAGCGGTTTATTGAACAGTAAAAATAATATAATGTAATAATACAGTGTAGGAATACGCCGGGTATTGAAAGGCAGCTCATATACAAATGAAGGATGGTTCTTCACCCCACTCTATATCCCAAGATATCTATATCGCAAGGTTTAGGTGTAGGTGGTGTGAGTAAATTTGCATATAAAGGGTGCCCTCCTGGAGTGTGAGGATCCTGAGACAGGGATGAGACAGGACAGGACGAAGACGTCCCCCAGTCTGGTCACTGGCCTTCTCTGGCCACTGTAAATTTAATTACTTCCTCAGCACCCTAGTAGTGCCGACTGGAGCCCCTATTGTCTCCCTGACTTCCCCCATGATGCTAATTTGATAATAGTGTATGTATTCAAACTATCAGCCACGAACACTGGGGCATCTGTACTACTTTTCCTGGTATATTAGTGGAGAGAAAAAGGTTGGAACATACAGTCTGTCCTTCCATTTTCATTCATCTGGCCATCTTTTACCAAATGTAGCTGCTTCATGTCCACTGATAATTTAAATGTCATGGCATGACAAGTGCAGCATGAAACAAGTGTACATCAGACCTGCTCTGCTGTTCTTTTCTGCTTCGGAAATCATTTAGTATGTATGTAACTTTTGAGAGACAGGAAATGTTGGAATTCTAGAAGCAAAAAAAAACTGATACTTTTTCTCCTTTAAAGCATGTAATATTTCCTAGCAGCTGTGCAGGAGACAGTTGCCTGGAGAGATTGTAAGGTAATTTCTTCCACAGATAGATCTCCCACGCTGAGGATCGAGCCATGTTAGCAGAAAATTAATAGCTTAGTCTGTGTCCACAGTAGTTTGAATTGAGACTCAGAAGCAGATTTAAACTGCACCATGTTGCTGACAAACTGCGCTTGTAATGTGCTGCAATGCAGTAAATAAACTATTTGGAGGAGCCTGGGCAAGCACCCTACACCAGAAAGCAAAGAGACTGGATCTGCTGTGCACTCTTCACCCTCCTCAGGACTGAAAGAGAAGGTAAAGCAGTCATCACTTTGCCATAAAATGGTCTTTTATGGTGCACCGGATGCTGTCTGAATTTTTCAACTAATTAAACACTGTGCCTAATATCCATTATATAGTTATATTCAAGTTTTTTGTTCTGTGATTAAGACTAAATGTTGACTGAAACATGGACATTATACTGTTCAGCACATTACCTGTTGTTTAGGCATGCTCTGCTCACTTTTATATGTCATTTGACAGTATATTTTTCCTACAAATACAGAGAAAAGCATGTGCTGGATGAGCATCTGTATATGTCTAATGACAGGTGAATGCTTGGCCAGTAGAAACAGTCGCGATATAAAGTTTTCCATCCTCTGGTGAGGAAGAAGATGTTCTGGTGGAATTTTGGAAGTACAGTTAAAGTCCCCAGCGAAACTGACGGGTCAATCTGGGTGTGCATTTCACTGTATGCAAATAGTCACTTGAAAGTAGTATAGCGTTAGCATCTGGAGATCTGCACACTGTAAGCACAACAATAGTTGTAAACAGTCTCGGCAGGTATTCCACATCGACAGGCCAGCATCTCTCCCAGTAACAGCAGAGTCCATGCACTGCAAGTTTTATTCATGTAAATGTGTAAACCTCCACTTCTGGTTTTACTGTTGTTAGTAACTGTTCTGAAGACGCTGAGTCCATGCAGATACTCCAAAGAAGCTGAGTCCATGCAGATGTTCTGAAGACACTGAGTCCATGCAGATGCTCTGAAGACGCTGAGTCCATGCAGATGCTCCGAAGACGCTGAGTCCATGCACATGCTCCGAAGACGCTGAGTCCATGCACATGCTAAGAAGACGCTGAGTCCATGCACATGCTCCGAAGATGCTGAGTCCATGCAGATGTTCTGAAGACGCTGAGTCCATGCAGATGCTCCGAAGACGCTGAGTCCATGCAGATGCTCCGAAGACGCTGAGTCCATGCAGATGCTCTGAAGACGCTGAGTCCATGCAGATGTTCTGAAGACGCTGAGTCCATGCAGATGCTCCGAAGACGCTGAGTCCATGCAGATGCTCCGAAGACGCTGAGTCCATGCAGATGCTCCGAAGACACTGAGTCCATGCAGATGCTCTGATGCTGGGGCAACAGGCGGGGCAGCTTACACGGACAGAGAGCAATGAATGAACAGGCAGCACAGGACTAAGAGACATTCATATACATGACTAACAAAAGAGTAAACATTTTCCCTCAGGGGATCAATAAAGTATCTTTCTATTCTATTCTATTTCTAAACGCAAGGCAGCTGTGGCTGGTTAACAAGAGGCCGGGAACAAGAGGTAAGACTTCAGGAGCCATGTCCGAGGGAAACGCAGGCAGCAGACATGATGGGCCAGAGTTGGACGTGACACTACCTTCATCATATTACTCAACTTCATCCCGAAAGATAAGTAAAGAGTTGTGCTTTGGCATTGTACAGCCATTTCTGGCTGGTCAGACACAGAGTGAAGGGTAAAATCCAGGCGCACCGATAATGCCTATGCGGCTGGTATTCCCTTTGTCTCAGTTCATATAGCAAACTAAAAGCAAGCTGTAAAAACTATTAAACACTGAGCAACGTCTCTAGAGCAGCTTCAGTATATCTCAACTGCAAACAACAAACTGCAATTCAATGTTTCTGCTGGCAATAGAACATGGCTGCCTGGATAGTCACAAGTCACAGACTCTTTGAAATCTTGCATGAAGAAGGGCTCAAAAATGTCATCATTACTCTCAAGAACGAATTCCCAGCTCACTGAATGGAATGAAATTCTGGGTACTTTCTCTGGGAGAGCAAGTTCTAACTGTGAGTGCAGTTTTGGCTGATGGGAAAATGTCTGAGGCTACCAGAAGAAGAGGACTTGCTGTTTCCCTCGACTCTGAGATTCCGCTTATTACACTTGTGTTTGACCCATCCTTTGGATTCCAGTAGCTTCACTATGATCTGCCCATGGAAGAGGATGTGAAGATGAAGTTAAAAGAAGAGCTAAAAATATGTAAAAAGAGTATGTTTAGTGGAAACTTTTAAAAATGAAATTGCAGAGATTAATTTTGTTTTGCTTGTTTGTAGAGCTCATATAAACAAAGTGTTACAGTAATTAGCATGTTTAAGCTAGTGTTACATCCACTGACAGTGAGACGACAAAGAATGATTCACCAGCAAGCAAGCGAGCAAACACGTTCTCACACCACGGGAAGTCCAAATCAAAGGAGAACCTACAGGGAGCAGCCAGCTGACAAGCTGTCTGGGGCTACTGAATGGTGAAGGAGGAATCCAAGACAATGATGCACTGGTATTTTGGTATAAGTACAAGGACTTTATGTCACCTCTGTATGAACTGGATGTGCCAGATTCCTGGTGGTGCCATTGCACCAACTGGGAGGGTGTTTAGTCAAGGAGGCCATTTGATCAGACCGATTTGTGCCCATTTGAAGAGTAGTTTGCTTTCACAGTTGATTTTGTCGAAATGCAACAATTGCAATTCATAAGAGTACCGGTTATCTCAGTTGCTAGAAAAGGTGGTGAAAATATTTCTCCACATTTGTAAGAGTGCTTGTTTGTTTGTTTATTGAACAAAACATTTCAGTAAAACCAATGAACTCATATTTTGTGCATTAGATTTGTGTGTGTGTGTGTGTGTGTGTGTGTGTGTGTTTGTACATGTCTCGGACTCGCACCTGAGCACAGATGACTTGGACTGGGGAGAGGAAGACTTACTTACAGTCCTGGCACATAGACTGCCCTGTTTCCCTCACCTTCATTTACAGTCTCTGCACTGGCACAGGCATCTCTGCAGCTCCTCTGGGACAGCAAAGTGCTTAAAAACAAAGTGAATTCCACTGTCTATGTATCAGCATTTAATGTCCAGAAAAGCCTGTCCGGTGTACATAGTCTTTGTATGACTGTGCCGAATAAAAAAACAATCATTCATCCACCAAATACAGACACTGGGTACTCCTTTGCCATTTTATCCAACATCAATTGGACAAACTTCTTCATTCCACTATGAATATTTTGGCGTACCACAAGGCCAGAACGGGATGCTGAACAGGACTAGTGGAGTGAAGGATCTAATTCTGCTGCATTAAACTCCTCAGACATGAATTGCGTGCCATTGTGACAATGTGATCTGGAAGGTCATATGATGCAAAGAGTGCTCTCAGACTTGTCATGCTGGCTTGTGCAGTGATGTTAGGCATTATAAACACCTTCAGCCCTTTGGAGAATCCATAACATTATGTCAAGTATAATGAATGTGTTTCCTAAAAGGGAGCAGTTTTAATGAGAAAATTCACCCACTCAGATCACACGGAGTCAGTGGACGTGGTTCCAGTATGTTCTAAAATTACTCACCTAGACCACTCCTAAGGGAGAAGTTCTGGGCACATCCCACTCTCCAGATGCCCCAGGGAAGATCCAGGACGCACTGGATCTCCCAGCTGGCTTGGGAACATCTAATGATTCTTCAGAATGAGCTAGACTGCATGGCTAGGAGACATTTATGGCTGCATGGACAGCTGACGTGGTTTCTTTTGCTCCTGGTCAATGATCCCACTTAAAATGTCCAGCTAACAGCCTGGGAGTAATCACTGACATGCCAGCTGTCCCAGCATCGCTGTCAGGCATGGGGGCTCAAAAAGCAAATGGACATTGCCAGGCTTATCTGAGGCACAGGACTCAATGTAATGGTCATAAGCAAGGAAAATGATTTCCCATCTATTGATCTCTGTCTTAGGGTACAGGCTCTTGTGTTTCCTAAATTCCCGCGGTAACGGTTTATGGTATGTTAGTGAGTAATACATGGCTGGCTGTGAAGTGTGGGAATGAGAGAGGAATTTGGGAAAAGTTAGAAATGAGATGTGGAGGAATGGAGGACTTGCAAATAACTCAGTTACTTAGTCAGTGGCCAATGATATAATAAGAACTGTCTTTGCAAAACATGTATCCATCTGTCCTGGGCTGTGTGGTCCTGTTTCTTATAACAGCCCTTCGATAATTTGATGGTGATATAAAAATGATATTTTCCTATTAGCATAGTCATTGGACCTTTGGTTTGCGTAATAATGAATATGCAAAGACAGAGTAGGACGCAAATTGTGTTTTTTTTCTGAGAGCTCACTCTGCTGACACCCTTGATACTAGGCAGAAAGGTCTGTGATATTCAGTGTATTCAGTTTCCCATGATAGATGTCAACAGAGAGCGCTTCAAAGCGCAAGTTCATGCAGGGTTTGTTAGACTTAATTATTCTGTTAATACATCCAATTAATGGAGAGTGCCTGGCCGCAAAGGCTCCCACTTGTCTTCTTGTTTGCAGCCTGTCTAAATGAACTGGGGCAAAAAGAAGTCTGTTAAGTTCAGGTGAGAGTCGGGGGAGAATCATATTTTTTAATTCACTTTTGCAGTACTAGTAAATATATTGTAAAATATAAAAAGGGGAGAGATTTGACTGAATATAAAGATGCAGGAACAATTATGTTAATAATGTATGATAATAATATAAAAGTATGTTTTGCTTCCTGTACTGGGAATTTTACAAATCATTAGTTTTTTCCTCAAAGTTAATTTTCCTCATTTCTACATTACAAGAACATATCTCAAAGGAAATGTTCTTACTTTATTCATACAGGCTGTGGATTAATTCTCCTGTCTGACAGAAATCTTTATAGCATCAAATTCTCATGCATTCAACAAACAAAATTATTGGTGGTTGTATTTTTATATATAACCAATTGACATGATACTTCATTGATCCCCATGGGGAAATTCTCCTTTCACCTGCCTCATCCTGGGCTCCATGACACACATGTAGGCGAGAGGGAGCTTGGCAGTGAAGGGCAGCCATCTGCAGTGGTGCCCATGGAGTTGGGGGGTAAGGGCCTCACTCAAGGGCCCACAGATGTGGCTATTCTGCTGAGGCCGGACTCAAACCAGCGACTTTCAGATCACAAGCACAGAGGCTTAGCCCTCTGAGCTACAAGCTGCTAGAAGTGCATGTAACATGTCAGAAGTAGGCATAATCATTGGCTGAATCAATGCAATATTATTTTGTAATAATAATAATAATAATAGTTGTTTATTTGAAATACTGATTGGGGAGTAGATCATATATTTTGCAGCCAGTTCTAGATATATGTTTAGCTTTCCTGACAAGTTCAATACAGGATCTGAGGTGAGTGATTCTCACAGTGCGTTTCCTTCAGGCAGTTCTCCAGGCCAGAATAGGCTGGTCTTTCCAATTGCCAAAATGTGCATGTCACCCTAAAAGGAGCTGATGGTAATTAGACCACATCAGCAGGTGAAACGCTCACACAGATTAAAATTTTCCTCCACAAATGGTCACAGTATCTTCAGCGAAGCCTCCATCAAATGCCACTGATCGTGTGAGAGCATGCCCCCTGAATCCATCTTGCCACAATCCTCTTGGATCTCCTGAAATCTAACAGCAGCATTGTTCGCACTATGGACAGAAGCATTGATCCTACAAGCCATCGTAATGGTATTAGATTTTCCCTAGCACTGCTTCAGTGAATCCATCACTACCAAATGCAGTGAGTAACGTGTACATAGCTGCAGTCACACACTGCCTTCACCACATTAGAAGCTTTGTCTGTCACAAGGCACTCAGCAGAAAGCTTCCCTTTTTCGAGTCTCTCAAAAGACTCTGTAACGTGCGGCAGCGCACTGGCTAGTGTGGAGATGGTCTGACAGTATTAGTATGACCGCTTTGAGAAAGACTGAACAAGAAGTGTAGGGTGAAAGGGGGCAAAGATAAAACACAGGATCAACACCTAAGTGTCCTGTCCTGGAAGAACACCAATATAGAGTCAAGTGATCATTAATTGGGGCACTTTTATTGGGAGAATGAAAAGGGGAACTCAATATATACAAAGGAGAGAATTACCCCAAAGGGAAAAAACACACACACTTTCCTAGCTCACGACTGGAACAAAAAAATATAAATGGCCAAGTCAAAGAAGCCTAGCTACTCTGATCTACAGCTGGCAGAAACAGTATCACTCCACCCAAACAACAAAATAATCAACAGCCCCCCCCCCCCCTTTTTGACTCGTAGCTTTCACAACAAGCCAGAAACAAGAACACAGAGATCAGGAGTTCTTCTTGTGTGGACTATTTAAAGCCACAGCAGGCAAGTCCATCCATGAGGGTGATCGATCCATTTCCAGGTGCAGTCACACAACCAAATTAAGCCAATTTAAGCAGAAACACAACTTAAACAAGAAAAAATAAAAACACAGCTACGAGGCTGTGACAGTCTCACAATGACAGCTGTTATGTGTCTATGACTCGCTGCACCCGTTGTGCTTGATTGATTCTCACAGTTCATCTAATGGCGAGTGAGGCAGAGGTGTGTGTTTATGGAAAACGTCTGATGCACTAACTATCCTTCTGTGTCTGAAAGGGACCCACCCCCTTTTTCTTAGCATGCTAGAAAACTTGTGGGTCAAGTGCAGGAAAACAACTAATGTGAGAGTACCCTGTAATGTGGTGCTGAGCAGCTGCAGGAAGCCCTGTGATTGGCCGGGGTATGGCACCTTGTTATTCAAAGGGGCTGAGATCCGTGGAAGTCAAGCAGCATACGAGGGCGGGCCTGACGGACGCACTCCTGGTGGTTTGTTCTGTGAAACGCATGGCACACTTAAAATACTAGTGATGCATGGCAGAGGTGGAGAAATGCTGTGCCTCCTTATGTCTGCTGATTTTAATTTAGTTTATTTTGGTTTGATATACGCTCTCCCTTAGGTTCTCCCTGCCAGTGTACTTTACTTGGCTTTTATAGCATCTGCAGAACTAACCGGCTGACTAGATATCGCCTCATTTTCGTCTTCTTGTTACCTGTTTGAAAGCAGTGAGTGACAGGGTGGTTGAGAGAGCTGAAGTGCTGCAGGGAACACATGCAGGCAAGTGCACATTTAATGACATGCTATAAATGCAATATACTGACTAAAGAGATTCCACAGCATGTGCTACTTTTTCAGTGCACAACTGATGCTTGTAAATGCATAAACATTTGCAGATTGAGGAGAAATCAATCCGCAGTGTTTTCAAAAGCGTGACATTGCAAATAAGTCACAGAAAAACTTGAAATACCAGTGTGATATGATAGTGATACGCTGTGTGTTGCCAATGGACCCATGCCATGGCAGTTCAGAAACTACGGGTCCAGTCAAAAGTTTGGACACACTTACGGGTAGAATGGTTTATTCATATTATTCTCTAAATTTTAGAATAATTATAAAGACATCAGCACTATAAAATAACGTACATGAAATTATGCTCTGACCAAAAAAGTATTAAACAAAGAAAAATGAATTTGTTGGGGGGGGGGCAGCGCTGCTGGTTGGGACTCAGAGGGTTGTTAGTTCAAATCTCGGGGTCGACAGAGCAATGCCACCATTGGGCCCTTGAGCAAGGCCCTTAACCCCATTTCCTCCAGGGACTGGCTGACCCTACAGCCTCCTCTACGCCACTTTCATGAGGAGGCCTCCTGGGATGCTTTTCCAGCCGTCCTGAATTAGGTCCCACATACATCCTCAGCCCTCTTCGGCCACTTATCCTTCACTCTCTGGTCAAACTCCTCCAAAATCATTTCTGCTGTGTTTGGGTCAGGTGGCCAGGTCATGTGATGCGACACTATCGCTCTCCTTTGTAGGCGGCTTGGCGTGTCCAAACTTTTGACTGGCACTGTATGTAGTAAATATTATAATAATAATAAATCAGTCTAAATTTTACCGCCACTGTCTGTATTTTCATGAGTTCTGCATGTGGTCTCCATGCCAATCAGAATCATTCTCATCCGTGCTGTTTGACTTGCTTATAGACCGTATGGTGTGTTTGTGAGAAATTTACCAGAACTAGTGAGGAGGAGAAAAGCAAACAATAACTGGCTGCCAAAAGACATTTGTCTTCCACTGCATGGAAATATTTTGGATCCCACAGAGACGGTATTGAGTAAAAGTAAGTGACTGTCGGCACTTATTTATGCTTGTTGGCACAAACTCGTGGAAACTCCACCAACTTATTTGACAGACTCTGTTGGTAGATAATAACAAGTTTAGCCATAGTTTATTCTTTATCTTCAACTCATTTTAAAAAATAAATACCACAATAATTTCAAGAATCACAATGTGATTTTTTAACCCAGTATCATACAGACCTAGTTCCCTCTATCGCCCACTACATTATATTAGTCTGGCTGTATGGTCTGTAATCACAGGTGTACTAGATAAGGTCATACTAGATAATCTCATACTAGACAATGTAAGTTTAAATTTTTGGATGAAAAAGAGAGGGACAAAAAAATCTTGAATTGAAACATTAGACTGACATATTTAGGCCAAAGATTTCAGTGGAACTCCTCTTCACCTTTCCAAATGATGCTTTTGTATTCCAGAACACCCCTACTGTGCCGATTCACAGCAACTCATACTGACTATTATCCTGAGCCCGCTTGACCTCTCGGTGAGACTGCTGGCTCCGACAGTGATCTGGGCTCCTTTGGGTCTATGCTGTTTTCCACACCACAAATGTCAAGTCAGCTCCAAAGAGACTGGACTCACATAGTCAGTCTGGCATACCTGTTGGACCCATCTCAACCCCTGCTGAGCAAGAAGGGCCCCACAAGCATGCTCCCACATACCTACTGTTCATAACACCATCACTCCTCCATCTTACCTTTTCCTCTGGTCCAGGACACACTGAATGCTTAAAAATGAGAATCATTGATTTACGTCAGTGCAAGTGGTCTTGCTATATATTATTATTATTACACCGATATTCTTGCATATATTTCACCTCACTTGAAATATCTCAGAATGCTCTCAATCGTAAAACATACTTCAACGTTCTAAATATACAGAAAATTGGGAAAATCGTACCTTGTTTGAATGCTTTGCTCCTTTGCTATACAAAGAAACTCAACCCCCAGTAGTTAAACTTCCAGATGGCTGTCAGTCTTTTGACTGGCTATTTATTGATCCAGTGCCATTTTCCTCTGGAAGTGAGTTTTAACATCTGGTTATTGATTGTCGCTCTGTAGCCAGAGCCCACACATGGCGCTGTGTGATAAGCATCGCCAGTCAGGTCACTCTCACACTTAGAGTCACCTTATGCTGAACACTGTTCTGAGTCTTTGTAATGTTTTGTGTATATAGTTTGGTTATGTAGTGCAGGATGCAAAGAGGCTCAGGAAAGGAAGCTGCCGGTAGATACCTCATTAGGGATGCAGTTCACTCCAGAAATAAAAGGAAAAAATAAGCAAAAATGTTGTGGCACCAAAGGGCAATTGGGCGCCGCATTGGGGGAACAGGCAGAGGTCCTCCGGCACAGCAGGGTGAAAAGGAAGGCGCCTGGCCCTCCAGGGTGGGCTGCTCCTGCAGCCTGTCCACACAGCCAGAGGAAGCACCCACAGCTGCCATGCTCTCTGCATTCTCTCTACCTTTGTCCCCTCGTGGACTTTAAGCCTTTCAAAATATGACCACTCCAGCTGCACCTTGTTAGCACTCCTGGGGGGTGATGATGGTGAGGATAGCACTGTTACCGCTGGCCTGCAGGGTGTTTGTTGGCCCCCGTTGGTGTGTGGCTGATTCCCAGTAGTTAAGTGGCCACTATGGGTGGGTCAATTATTCAGTTGAAAAGAGTGTCTGGGATGAATAATGCGTTCTTTTCTAAGCCGACTGGCATCCCATCATTACTGATGAATATCCGTGTCCATCTTCAGCGTTGCGTTCAGGGAATATCAGGGAAGCAGCAATGTTCATGGCCTGCAACACGCACTCTCCCTCCCACATAACCATTAACCACAGGGTATTCTTCGTACCCAACAGGAATCACTCATGTGGCTGAGAAGGAGGAAAGTGTCCCGGACGTCCCTGAGAGATATTTAGTGTCTGACCAGCATTGCATGCAGAGACGCGACCTTATGTGTGAGCCTCTGTTCTGGTGTAAATTCTTAAGCAGCTCATCAGCTGTGCGTAGACGCATGTTTACTTTTGGTAGTTTACATTGCATTTGCCTCTTTCTCGCCTGCATTTGAAATGTTTTCTGTGTTTTTTTTCTAATAATACACTTAATTTTGCTAGCTAAATTAAATTATCTAGCATTTTCAGTAAGCTCCTTCCATTAACCGCAGAATTATTGCAAAATGAGAATATGTCAGCGCTTCAAGCCAATACATTCTTTCTCAGAGCCGTCTTCGTGGTCAATAACCAGCTCGATCACAGTTTCGGAGTGCTACCTTCAGGAGTGAATAGGGTACAAGGGCAAATGAATGTACTGATACTTTAAATTACGATAAAGCAAATTTATTCATGTATCATTATTTTTTTCAGATAATCAGATTTGTTCCACATGTGAAGTTGTTATATTGTTGAAAATGTCTTCATTATGAAGTTATTAAAAAATATGGCAGTATTTGCTAGCATATAATTGCAGACTTACATCTCAAAGCTATATCTTATTCTAATCACTCATCTGAGTAAGGGTCGCAGAGGGCTGAAGTCTGTCTCAGGCAGGCGATAGAACAAGGCTGCGTTAAACCCTGCACGGGAATGCAGTATAATTTTACAATAAGAAAATGCTCAGTTACGTGACACTCACACTTAGTAATTTTATGCAAATGCTGTACAACACAAAAAGGTAACAATAAAATCAAAGTGTAACTAAGAAAAAAGTAAATGTCCCTTTAAACTACAACTGAGTAAAAGTAAAAAGTTAAAAAGAAGCTCTTTTCTTGACAAGACACTTAGAAATAGTGCCTTTCTGAGACGGGGGGTCTTAAATCTGTTACTATTTAAAAACATTACTTTGGTTAACAAGTATAAATGGAAAAAGGTGAGACATCTAATCAGCACTGAACACTGAAAAACAGGAAAGCAGAAAATTACTTCACTCATTCACGTTGTCGTGCTGTTGACCTCTAACACCCACAAGAGATTCCAGCAGATCAAAATCACCGAACGAAAGTTTAAAGCAGAACATTTACAGCTTAGGTACTTCAACAATAAGGCTTAGAACCAAGAATGAGAAAAAGATAAATTGATGCGTGTCTGATTTCCAGAGAGTTGCAAGAAGAAGTAAGTTTTATGTAAAGTAAGTCAGTAAGAATTACCCAGATTTCTGCCTTGCTTACTAATAAAATGCGGTCTGGTCTTCAGACTCACAATTATACACAGACAAACTAATGCAATAGCACAAAAACAGCTGTACCTTTCATGTCTCTTATTGAGCGGACTGAGGAATCATTTAGAAAAAAGTGTAAGCCTCAAACCATGATGCTCCCTGCACCGTGTGGCCCAGGATGAGGGTTTAGTGTTGCCATGCAGTGTTCCTTCTCTTTCAAACATGGCTTTGTGCATTGGTGCCAAAGACTACCACTTTTGTCTCATCTGTACATAGGACATTTTCACAGAAGCATTGTGGAACATCCAGGTGGCCTTGGGTAAACTTGAGACGGGCCACAGTGGGTTTTTTAGACCGCAATAGCCTCCTTTGTGGTGCCTTTCTATGAATATCTGCCTGGACTGTTTTTATAATAGTGGACACGTGAGCAAAGGTTTTTGCCATTTGTAGAGAGTTCTGTAGGTCTTTTCTAGGTACCCTTGGGTTCTTTCTCACTTCTTTTCAGGATTGCCTGTTGTGCTCCAGGAGCGACCTTAAAAGGATGCCCACTCCCAGGGAGAGTAGCAGCACTCATAAATTTTCTCCATCTGTAGACAATTTGTCTAACCATGAACTGATGTACACCCAGGTCTTTAGCAATGCTTCTATAGCCTTTTCCAGCTAACACGTCTCCTGAGGACTTGTGAAAGTTGTTTAGATCGAAGCACGGTTCACACTAATGACTCTTTCAAAGAGATGGCTTTGAATCCAGTGACATATCAAGGCTGTAACTTGGTAGAGTCGGCTAGAGCGCGTCACTCCTGCCTTGGCCCCGCTGTGGAGTCAGGCCTGAGCTGCACATCAGCTTTTTTATGTGACTCATGAACACAAAAGAAGAAACGGGGTTTTTTTCCGAACTGTCCACCACTGAGACTGCATTTTGTATTGTGCTGAAAAGATACATTTTACATTTTAGAGAAATTAATTGATTGTATATGCAAGGTGTTGCTATTTTTTATGTGTGCAACGATATTCTTAGGTATCAAGGAATGAAGTTGTAAACTGCTCATTTAAATTGCAAAAAATCTTGAAAAAAAAAAGAATTCTTAAGATTTCCACTAGAAAACTAATGGAAATTCCTAAAAAAAACATTATTCTTTAACATTCCTGTGAATGCTGGCATTGCTAGATTAAAAGTAATGTCATAGAACATTTAACACGGAAGTTTACATAAAATAGTAAAATCATTTCTCTATAGTCCCTAACCTATTTATCAAATATCTACACTGCATATTGTATTTTAAAATATATTAAAAGATACTTATGTATCTGAGATACATATATATCCTTAATCAAACGGAATCCTTATGTTATCATGTATCACTGTCTTGGTTTGCAAATATAATACACATACAAGTTAAGCTAACCCTTTGTGATCAAGTAATCAGTTTGACTATATTTCTATGTCATAGAACTTAATGTGAAAAAGAACCAAGTGGCCTCACTGAACCATTCACGAAAGAGAAGATTTGTTTCTGAGCAGTAATGTGCAAACTACTCATTTTAGATCTGCAGAAGACTATGGAGCAGAAAAATTTGGCTGAGAAACTTCACAATTTGCTGCCACTCCCATAAAATCACTTTTACACTACTTTAACAACGTACAAAGGTTTCTTTGCCCAAAATATCCTGTTATGCAAATCATAAAACTTTTTTTTTCCCCAGGGTTCAAAATTTTGGGAATTCCTGGTATAAAGCAATGGTTTTGCAACCATTGCTCACAGGGCATCATGTTTAATGCATTCAGAAATGCAGTCAGACTGTGCAACACATACTGTTTCATTTGAAAAACAGTATTGGCAATTAAAATAAAACTGTGATGTAAACTTCTGAGGAATTTCTGAGATGGGTAATGCTTTTCTGCTGTTTCAGGTATAAATTCCAAGGGATGTCTCGAGAATAACCATCGTCTACCTACAGAATCTATATTTAATCTTTAGGGCCTGGACATTGTTATATCAATGTACTCTCATACTTGGCAGTGGGATGTGGTCATGAAAGTTATATATACTAAGTTGTGGCTCCATTTCATTAAACCGGAGGTGGGCAATCACAAATGCCAGGGGCCGTAGGGTATGTCAACTTCCTTCACTATTAAGCATTTATGTGCTTCAGTAACTGCTGGCTGAGAAAAATTTACATAATTTAAGTTTAAACATATTACTTGAGTACTTGATTCAGTTTTGTTATCCCAGACTTAGTTTAACAGTTTAACATGAATCTGATCAATTAATCATTGCTTACTTAATACAAGAAATGTATAACGGGAAGAAGGTATAAAATATTTACACCATGGCGCTGCTGAATCTCCTAATTTGACTGGTCACAAGGGTGTTGATTCATTCTCTATTACCGCACACATAGCGCCAGCCAGCCGAATTCACAGTAGTAAATCAATGTACTAATATATTGTAACTAACGTTACTTAAATTTTCAGACACGGAACACAATTAACAGAAACTACGCAAAACGTTTGATCTGTGGTGGAAGAAAAAAGTTTGTACGTGTGAGAATGATGTCTTTATGTAGTAACCGTGGTATAAGCATTATATTATATTATTATATTACAGGTTTGCAAAGGCGCTTTGCACGGCAGGGCTGCAGCTTCACGGGTTCCATGAATATGTGACATTTTACGCGAAACTCTACGTAGGGTCCAATTGCCATCCATCCCGTATTATAAAAAACGATTAACGATTTCTCCTGTATTCAAATGATGGTGAAAATTATTCGCCAATGAATTTTTTTTTTTTTATTGACAAAAAAGGAGATGACAATAAAATAAAAACTGATTTATGAAACAAAAGTCTATGACGAAAGGTCCTGACACTTTCGTCAACGAATAAAAAACAGACCGAAAATATCAGGAAGAGACGAATCTGAAACAGTCTTTGTGATCAAATCGGAAGTAGTATCTTTAGTTAGTGTTATACAGGGTATTTACTGTCATGAACTGAACCAGGTGCATAAATAAGCACAACCCAGGTTGTTTCCCTAGTTTGCTATTGGTTTACGTTTTTGAGAGAGAACATTTCTGTTTTCTGCATTCAAGTTCTATGAATCTGTGTTTTTTTCTTATGAAAAAAGTACGTTTTTTGTATGAGACAAAATTTTGGTTTTATTTAATGATAAATAAAATGAAATTATAAATAAATATACATAAATAAAGTTGATATAAAGCCATTTTTGAATTAGTGCAATGTTTCACATTACAACCTTTACATCAGGTAAGTCTGTGTCCTTAAAGATCGCATGTTCAAACTTAATGCCATGCTATAATTGCCAGGGTCTGTCTGTCATGTTCCCATTTGGCCAGCAGAGGTCACTGCGGGTGATGCCGTTTCCTCCCTGTTGGGTCTATTAAGCGCACTTGCCTCTCATTTGATTCTCGTTAGTCCACGTATTTAAGTGCTTGCTTGTTTTGTGCTTGAGGTCTGGTCATTCTCATCATCCCTCTAGTGGCCTCTGTATCTGTCTGTGAGCATCCTCTGCCTGTGAGTCCTGCCCTGCACCTCCCTTTTGTCATTCCCTGTTCCCCTCCATCTCATCCTTAGTTCCCAGGTTGACCCCTCATGGTTATGTTTTGTTTGGTATAATATTTCCCCTTTGTCCCTGCTCCACAGCTGCATCTGGATCATTCCTCTCTCCCTGAACAGCTTTACAGATGTTTCCTTCAGACATCTACAGTGGATAGAGTCAGACCAATCTGTGTGTGTGTGTGTGTGTGTACACCAAAAATCAAGTGATATTTCCAAAGATATGTGAAAATTATGTTTTAGAATATGACTAAATCTGACTAATACTGTACTGTAGATTCAGTCGACTAAGTCAAGCTGAATTTTCATCGTAAGACTGAAACTAAATTAAAATATGCTGTCAAATAGGCTTGTGCTGTATAATGGTATTACAGTATAGCCCAGTGTTTCCATGACACTGATGCGGCGATGGTGTATTGTGATGATGTGATGTATTGTAGTGCACAGCGTTAGCGGTGATTAAAGCCTCATGTAAGTTAAAAAAAAAGAGTCAAAATATGACACATGCCATGAATGTGCTGTAAACTGGGGGAGCCTATGTGCCGTAAGCCTAGCGCGAATGTGGCTGCCCATCGGTCAGGTGCTGCAGATCAAGCAGTGACAATGAACAAAGGGTGACCTGTTCAACTCTTCAACAAGAAGTTGAATTTTGTCAAGGGGCCTAGAATTCCTAGCTCCAGTCCCTCCTCAGTGAGAGAGCAGTGCTGTGCGGCCTAATAAAGATATACAGTACACTCATAATTGGTCTGTCACCAGTGCTGTCATTCAAATCAAGGGAGGAGCTTGGAGTTCTACTTGACTCCCTCTCCTGTGATAGTGGAGGTCAGAATACTTCCCAGAGAATTCTCCTGCTCCCTAACAATTTGAAATTCTCCAGTAAGTAAATTCAGCAATGATCCTTGGCAGACACGCTAAAATCCTGTTCAAAATATACCATTTACTCCTTTCCTGTATCTTAAAAAAATAAAAAAATAAATGTATGCATACAGCTTTTTTATCATATTTGATTTAGCTACTATTTCTATAATATTCTGTGTATTTATGTGTTCTAATTTTAAGTTAATCTTTAACAAGCCTTTTTCTTATACAGGTTATAGCTTATGATTCATCACCAGTTATGCTATAGAAAAAATTATGTTTATTAGCGTAATGAGAGGTTGTCAAAAGAAATATGAACCTCTGAACATTTCTGTGAAACTTTTTTTTTTTTACTTTATATGTAGAACAGAGTCATTAGACAGTATTAAAACTAAATTCCATTTATATATGTATTTTTATTTAACAGACAACTGCCCCTTGGGTGTCCATTGGAGGGGATTTACTGAAACCCTGATAATGTAGCAGCTGTGGGGCCGGTCTCGAATCACCATCGGAGTCTCAATCCATGTGACAAAGCTTTCCAACCTCAACATGTAATGACTCCACTGTAGAAACTAATTACAGAATCAGTGCGTGTATTATCTGTAGGCCTGATTCCTGAATATTCCCCAATGCTCAGATTAGCTTTTGTCTGCTGCTGTTCTTCTGCCTTATAGTTTCAGCCTTTAGGTAATTCATCATCTTTCATGTTAAATTCTGGATAAGCAGTTTTCATCATTACATCCCCTTTGTACTGTCTCTGTTTAGAAACAGACCTTATTAATGTGAAATATTTTGTAACTTTATCACTAGGATGTTGTAGATCCAGGGGTCAAAACCACAGCGAATCCTGATGGAAATTTTGATCAAAATGCAATTTTGACCGTGGACGTGGTATTTACCAAGGCAGCCTCACCTCACCTCATATACAGACAGGTTTACGATCCTTGTTTAGAACTAATACTAATTACTTGCAAACGTATTTTAAATCTGACAAGTAATCAATTGCTTTGAACTTAAACGAAAACATACTAGTCCAAATAAATACCAAAGTACAATTTCTATCAGTAGTGCTGGAAGTAGGGGTGCCGAGGACATCGCAGCACCCCCTCTGGTTGTAGGTGTTACTGCAGTGTTAGAATACTGTAGGGAAGTGTGTCCATCAGGGATGCCCTCAAATATGAATACATTATTTGGTAAAACACAGATAACGCATTGTAAATGGGTATTTTTTGTCCCCAAAGTCTTGCGTTATTATTCTAAAAAAGTCAGGTCTGTGACTCACATCTATGTTTCCACAAATCGATTCATATCATTGTTGTCACGTCCAGCCACGCCCTACCGGTCCTTTCCCGATGTTTCCCGCAGGTGGGGCTGCTAATTAGCCGCGCCTGTTACTCGTCATGGTTACCTTGCGTTCTTGCCCCATGTTAATCAGCCACAGGTGCCCCTCGTTTCTTCCCTGGTGTTCCTCTGTATAAAGAGTTCCCGTGTCCTGAGTTACCCTGTCGGTCATTGTCGTTGTTTGTAGTGTCGTAGCCTGTCCATTCTCGTGCTGCCTCCGTTGGAAATAAAGTCCCCTCACGGGGTTCACCAATCCATTTGGTCGCTGCTTCCTTCAGACCGGCATCATGCCCCGCCGTCACGCCTGCAGTCATGACAATTGGGCTTGGCCACAAGATATAAATGCCCATTCCGTTTGAAAGACAGGACTTTGATTTCACTAACTAATCGCTCATTTACTACAATTAATTTAAATTGTATCGCTATATTCTGTAGCTGACCCACCAAGCTAGCACACAGCAGGCTGAGAAGTGACCTTTCCAGGAGATCACTCCGGGAAACTGGCGTGAAGGAGGAGGAGCTCGAGCCACTAAACCCATACAGCACTTGTTGTTTTTGCTGCATGTGTTAATTCCTTCCATTAAAAAAAGTTGAAATATTGGGGAAAAAAAGGTTTTGTCTTACCATTGTTTATATGTAATTTCCGTTGTACAGTAGTATTCATGTTTCCCTGGCAAACAGCAGTAACGTTAACATTAACAAACGTGAATGCCACATCACTGGAATTTAAAATTGTTCCCTAGGATGTCTGGAGGATTTTTTTGTATATATCTATTGTAAATAGTTTCTGTTTCCAATGCAAAACAGAATCTTTTGATTTATAAAACTCATTTTTCAATTTCTGATTGTTCAGTGTCTCCCGAGTAAAAGGGGGGGAGGGGGGGTTCAGACAGTTAATAAAACTTTAGTTTTAGTTTATTAAAGTTAAGGCACAAAAAATGTATTGCCAATGAATATTAGGTTAGAAAATACAATTTTAATGGGACTTCCTGTATAAACCACACGATCTTCTATCTGAATGTAGAGAGATAATTTTGTTGGTTCAACAAATACAGATAATGGCGTCGCAGTGCACCTTTAGTGCCCGTGCCGATAGTATTCATCAAAGAAATGATATACCAGAGCACTGGCTGGCCCACTCCCCAACAGTGCCCATTATTTGCTTGGTCCCTCACTGAGCATTGACTTTCTCACTCCCTAGCAGTGCCCACTGCTTGTCTGGTGCCTCAGTGATCACTGTCTGGCCCACTCCTCAACAGTATCCCTACTTGGCTAACTGCACATTTCCCCTACTCCTCCTGGGGTGTACTGCACAGAGACCCCAAATTATCAAGATATTCTGCCTACCCTGCTGCCTGCGACATCTGAACTACCTGTGGCATCTTTCCAGCCTGCTCACCCTTCTGTCATTGACATCTCTCCTGTATGCCCTGCTCCTGTACCTGCCATCTGAAGCAGCACCAGCACCTGCTTGCAATCACCTGCCTGCCCCCCACTTTGAGACTCAAATGTTAAAATTGGGACAATATGAATTGGGACTCATTTGACTTCCTCTTCCGACCCCTGGAGGATGGTTTGCCTGTTTTGGGTCTGGTTAGGGTGAGGGCTTCCTCTGCCGGCCCCTGGAGGATGGTCTCCCCCTTTGAGTCTGGTTATGGCTTCCTCCGCCGGCACCTGGAGGACGGGCTCCCCCTTTGGGTCTGGTTAGGGTTAGGGCTTCCTCTGCCGGCCCCTGGAGGATGGGCTCCCCCTTTGGGTCT
>JAAGVU020000038.1:6010579-6021162 GCA_011763525.2 Mormyrus iriodes | reverse complement strand
GCTCAGAGGTAGAGGGGAAGCAACACCAGTCATCTCAGAGGTAGAGGGGAAGCAACACCAGGCAGATCAGAGGCAGAAGGGGAACAGCATGAGGCAGCTCAGAGGTAGAGGGGAAGCAACACCAGGCAGATCAGAGGCAGACGGGGAGCAGCATGAGGCAGCTCAGAGGTAGAGGGGAAGCAACAGCAGTCAGCTCAGAGGTAGAGGAGGAGCAATGCCAGTCAGCTCAGAGGGAAAGGGGGGGGCAACACCAGGCAGCTCAGAGACTGAGGAGGAGCAACACCAGGCTGCTCAGAAGCAGAGGGGGAGCAACATCAGGTGGCTCAGAGGCAGACAGGAAGCAGCACCAGGCAGCTAAGAGACAGAGGGGGAGTAACACCAGGCAGATCAGAGGCAGAGGGGGAGCAGCATGAGGCAGCTCAGAGGCAGAGGGGGAGCAACATCAGGCAGATTGCCAAAGTGACATGCATGGAACTTCACTTTAGCCTGCACACCTCAGATTTTATTGTCAAGATGCTTGCTCTTGATTCATTCTTAGGGGGATCTACGAATTTAGAAATCATAAAAGACAACTGCAAAAAATTACAAACATAGAGTTGGTTACCCAAAAATAGTCTGCATAAAGAAAATAACCATATTAATAAAATAATCCAAATTCCACTGCAATGTCCTCCTGTAAATCCCTCATTCAGTGAGTGTGGCGAAGCTGGTGCTCCTACACTGCAATGCCCTCCTGTAAATCCCTCATTCAGTGAGTGTGGCGGGGCTGGTGCACCTACACTGCAATGCCCTCCTGTAAATCCCTCATTCAGTGAGTGTGGCGGGGCTGGTGCACCTGCACTGCAATGCCCTCCTGTAAATCCCTCATTCAGTGACTGTGGTGGGGCTGGTGCGCCTACACTGCAATGCCCTCCTGTAAATCCCTCATTCAGTGAGTGTGGCGGAGCTGGTGCTCCTACACTGCAATGCCCTCCTGTAAATCCCTCATTCAGTGAGTGTGGCGGGATGGAGTTCAAATCAATAGAAATGAAACAAATGTTAATCCTACAGCAAACATGCAGACTATTTATCAGTTCCCATGTTAGCAGGACAAATGTACAGAGGGAAACAGACTAGTGGTCTCAACTACACAGAATATTTGCATTTTTTTTGCATTAGAAAAAACAGATTTTACTTTTCAGCAGTTAAAATTAACACACACCTCTTCTCAGCCCATACAGTGCAAACTGAAGGTCTAGCAGCAATGACAGTATCCATCCACCCATCAATCCATCCATCCACTTTCCATTTTTAGTGTAAAGTTGCAATCTAATTCAAAGTCAGGTCCCCAAACTCACTGTCAATTTGAAATATAACAGTGGAGTCTGTTTCTGCAAGATTTCCATAACTTTCTTTATCTTTGTGATATTATGACCTATTTTAAGGCTGAGGCCATTAAAATGAGACCAAACATGAATATGTGTATAGATTACAATAACATTAGACAATGTTTTTTCCCATTTAGGCATTCTGTCTGAACTTTCAGAGCAGCGGAGGGGGGAGAAAGACGGCTTTACGATCTGAGGGTCTGTGAGAGCCCGCTTGTGGGCCACTTTCTGGTTCACTGGGGATTTAGGTAAAGTTTCTAGCTGTGCCATGTGATGGTCTGAGTTCATCTGGGAGTCTCTGAGGTGACAAACAGCAAAGCCCAAAGTCCAAGGACTAACAATGTTTTTTTTCATTAAAATTTTACTTTTTTGGATTTTGTACTGGAAATTGCAGACCAATAATTTATGGGCCAAATGGAATCATTGCAAACATGCCTGACTGAGCTCATGGATATTCTCTTATTGATGTGGTACCTATGGCAGCTCCAAAAAATGTGGAATAGTATATAAAAATCAAAAGAGATAGAAGATGCATGGATTTCTCCCTCAAATATTTCATGCAATTGGGTACTAATACAATAAAAAAAATGTATTATACATAAGTATACCATTTAGAATTATGGCTATAATGAAAAATAAGAGTGACAGATAATATGTAAAGTTACCATTGGTTACTGTAGAATGTTTAACTGTAAAAACATTTCCCTTAATTAGGATTAATATACTTACCTTCTAATAAGTGGTTCAAGATTGTTTCACCTTTAGTTCTGCAAGGTATCAGCCAGCTAAATTGCCTGAATGTATGGACAGAGTTTCCATAATTTCTTTAAAAAAAACAGAAGGCTGTTTCAAAGGAGGAAATGAACTAATTTTCTTGCACTTTGATCGTCACTCTGGGAGCTTTAAAGATGGCACCTCTGTCCAATTATTCCACCTGGTTCAGTGATTTAACATTCTATTAAGACATATTACCACCTAAACCTGTAATGGTCTCCTTTTAGGGCCCAGCTTCTGCTCAACCTTGTCAGCATATTACATTTATTTGAATTGGAAGATACAGAATTTCTAAAACAAGCATGTCAAAGTGTAAAGAAACAAGAAAACAACATTGTGAAAAGAACAGGATAAATTTTAGGTAGAATGGCTTTTATAATGTTTGCTCTGTGAAAATCTCGTTCTTAATTGTTAAATTTTCATTGCATTAAAAAAAATATTCAGTGCAGTTCCACTGAATTGAGATGCTGCAGAGGTGTAGCACAGAGAGGGAGTGTTTAGGCAGCACTGTGCAGTGACTGAAACGTGTTCAATAAAACCAAAATCTAATCAGACGAGACCTAAATGATGACCACACTCACTCCAGTGCGGACAGCATGCATCGGAATGAGTAGTTTAGAGCTTGCCCTATAGAAAAGTCTGCTGGCATTTTAGAAAATCACTTTTGTGATTAACATAACCAAGTCGAACAATGGAATCTTATCTGTTCTGAAGGGATTTTCAAGGTACAGTTGTACTCTGTGACCTTCTTTTCAAAACTAAATAAAATAAAATAAATCAGTATACAGCCAATACAATGAAGGTAAATAATAGGCCTAGATGAATTTAATTTCATTTCTTTAATTATATTTTATCGATGTGTATCATTGGTTTGAGAGGAATAGGAGGAATTAGAAAGTTTATCACTGTGGTGGTGAAAAAAAACTTGCATCTCTCTCTAAAATGAGAATCCGAACCATAGATGCTGCAAGATAGAGTAAGTGAAAACGTGGTCTGAAGGTACATGGACATTGCTCTACATGATCTGCACCTTAGCAACATGGTCTGGGTCATTTTTGACCCAACCCACCCCACCCAGTTGTAATTAGTTTCTGCATCAGCAAATCGATATGTAAAGAACAGGAATGCAGGCAGGCGTGACACTTTTTATTTTCTGTAAATCGTTAGCCTTTGTTTCATTGTTTTGTCTCGGTTTGTAGCTTCGATTGTGTAATTGTGTAAACAGAGCACTCTTTAGCAGGCGTCTGTCCCGATGGAAAGCCAGTTCTCCTGACAGTTTTGAGTTTCCCCACTTCACCCTAGATTTTTCCCCTTTCAGACAATGTGTGGAACACGCTGACTGTTTCAAGGTGTCCCCATTACTTTCTTCATGTTTTGATGCACTTGGATAGTCTACTTCAGACTGTGTCAGAACTGACCCTCAACAGAACATTTGTATAGATTTGTGTAGCAGCTCTACAAAAATATAAAAATTGACATTTTTGCTTATTCTGGATAACTTGAGTGAAAATCATCAAATTTCAGGATGGAAAGTTCACATTTGAAATGCCTTCTCTGAGTGCCATGAAAAGTTCACACAAGTTTATCCTGCAGTTGAAATTCAAAATGGGTAAAATTTGACCCAAACAGTATGTAAGGAAAGATCAAATACTCTTTGCTAATTCCAGCCATTTTCATACAATAAGTCCCTTGCTGGTATAGAAATACTAGCACACATGCATGAAGACATTGTGAGGAGAAATGCATAAAGAGAGGGCATTACATGTGTCCCAGGACTGTGCAAAAGATCAAAAAGGTTACTGAGTATGAGCACATTTAAGATTTCATTTAATTAGGCCCTTTTCGATCTCCCAGAGCTAATTACTGTCACTGTTGGATACCTTAGATCATTTTTCAAGTGTCTCTAGCCGTTATTTTTTGACTCTGTAATATTAGTGCTAATAATAGATACTAACAATTATTCATAATGAAACAACAACAGTTTCCAGCATTAAGCTTAAAGGAACAGTTCAGAATGAAAACGGTTTTTAATTTCATGCTATAATTTCAATAGTCGAGCCACCAGATAAACCTAACATTACAGACGATGGTGGTCGTTCACCATTATCTGTGAAATACCAATATGAATAAATTGTGAAAATCGAAAATAAATAAAGAAATAAGTAAATTGCTACGCACATAAAACATTTTCTTGTTCTTGTAGAATGCTATTTTCATTTTCTGGATGTCAGGAGGAAGGAGCTTTCCACAAAAAAGTGCTGTCAGTTTTTACCATTTGAAAATTTTAAATTGCGACGCTGTGCAGAGTGGCTGGCTGCTACAGCAGCCCCTGTGTCTTTGTTTTCAGTTTTTTTTATGTATAATTTGTTTATGTTTTTCTTTGTAACTTTTTGAAATACCTTCTCTGAGTGCCATGGCATAGCTGCTGGCAGGGACGTACCCGGAAATTCTGATGATGCAGAGTGACGTATGCTATCTGATGCGGCAGCGAGACGGTGAGGATCTGATTGTCACGTCGACTAGGGATGTCTGAATGATCGACATGTCGATGGAGATCGACTGCGAGCCCTGCTGTAAGGTAACTACAGTTCTCTTACTTCATAATAGTGGAACGGTGGTTTTGATACACTGTGTTCCGCAGTTTGCTTGTTGGCAAATGTTCATTTATATGAGATTATGAGATTTAGCTACTCATGCCTTCTGACCAAAGTACTTTTTATTTATGTAGGCCTATATTTTTGCAGTTATGTATTTCTGTACTTCTAATGTATTTCTTGTTATTTATTATTTCTATTACTTGGGGGGTATTAAGGCCAAGATTTCACTCAATTTTGATATCTTGCATTTTTAAAATCGTTTGCCTTTTTAATCCCAGTAACAGTTTTTGCGTAATTGACAAAAAAAAAAATCAATTTCATTGAATGTGCTCTGTTCCTAGTATTTGTGTAATGAATCCCTTGTTCGTTTTTTTAGTTTTAGTAAGTTTTGAATGAGGAAATTCTGAGGTTGTTTGTTTCAATTTAGGCACTAACCTTATATCTTTATACAGCATAGGAACAGTAATGTGGATGATATTTGAGTGTAGTTTAATTAATTTAAAAAACAGTTATCAAAACTTAGATTTATTGGTGAGAATTTACTTTAAAGATAAAAGCTGGATTACTTAAATATTTTCAGATAAGTTTCCACACAAGTTTTGGGTATTATTAACATATCCAGTTTTACAGTGTGTAGAACCTTACAGCGGGGTGTGCTTAGCATTGAGAGTTTGAAGTGACGCTTGAAACAAACTGGGAATAATCCCACGCTGGAAAACATACACCGTGGGGCGGCTCGTCTAGACCTGTATCAGAAGGGGAAGCTCTGACATTATATGCAGATGGATATAAAGCAATCAAGTTTATTCATTCCTGGCACAACAGAAGGCTCAGTAATATTCATCCCTGTCCCTTAGCAGACTTTGATACTCACTTTCAGTATGTAGGGGTGGACTGACTTCTCTGGGGGCCCTAGGCTGACATGGGTAGGGGCCCCCTAAGTGGGCCACTTGAGCTATTTTTTGGAGACGAAAGAGAAAGGAGTGGGAATTAAAAGTGATGGAACATCAATAAAATGCTAATCAAAGTGCGGGGTGCCGGCGCTAAAACGTACCGATTGCGTGGGGGTGGCAGTGCTGTCGGTGAAATGCGCCGGTGGGGCTGAGTGGGGTACAGAGCTGGCGGATCAATTGGCTAAATTTAATAAGTTTAACAGTTCCATCTTTTGCTAAGGTTAGTCTGGAATTTTTGCATATGTTCGTTTTATTGTGTTCCATCCATATCTGTTCACAATTTGTCTACCACTCAAGCAGGATAGTATCAAAGACACAGGAGATGTCATGTTAGTCTTGTATATTTGTGTAGTTTTCTTCTTGTTAGCCTACTTTGTGCCAGTTTGCTTGGCAGTGAAACAACTTGTGGATTCCAGTGTTAAAAGACTGCTGGGTAATGCAAAGTCTCAAAGTAGAATCGTCCTTTACAGCCGGAACGGGGGGAAACATTGTCTCTCCTGAAGCTGTTGCTAAAAATGCAAATGACAGACATGTTGCTATAATTTAAAAAATTATACTATGCTACATCCTTAAATGTGACTTCTGGAAATTTAGTTTATGGGGCCTCAGGTGGTTGCCTGCCTTGCCTGCTTCACAATTAGCTTATCTTTGGTTCATAGTTACCAAAATTTGACTAACTACAACAGTGCAAATGGGGAGTGATTGGGCATCCTGCGAATGTAATAGCTCAGTGAAGGGCCATTTCTTGACATTTTCATGTCAAAACAATGTCTCAGATGTTTCTTGCTAGAAAACTGTAATAATTTTTTTTCCGTTAATATGGTCTGCTGTTATGGAGGGGCGTGCTGAAATGACGGACGATCCGCGGTGCAGCTTGCCAGAACAGAGGTTATATTTGTAAGATTGGACAAAACAAAAAAACAAAACAGACCATGATGGGTCTAAACTCGGGCAGGTAGGAAGCAAGAACTAAAGTAGGGAGCAACACAGGAATAACCACAATGGCAGACTAAAGGCTAAAGCAAGAGCAGGCACTTAAATACGTACATGACGACGGTCAACAAGAGACATGCGTGGGCAGTAAAAAGCACTAGGAACAAGCACAGATGCGAGCAATCAACAGATACAGGATCAAACACCAGGAGAGATTAGATAACATGGGCAACTAAATATTTCTACAATCGGGGAATAATAGGGAGCAAAAACAAGGAACAGTAACACAAAAACATAATTAACCAAGGATATACAAAGAAAAATGAATGTCAAATTATAAACAGACAGCAAAAGCCTGGATGACACAGGCACACACTCATTAAGGCATGCAGCGGCCTGTGGAACAGGTTAACACATTAGGAGCTAAGGACCCGGGACGGCCAGCGACACCTGCAGGCCAAACAGGGAACAGACATAGGACAAAAACCGACCCTGACAGTCTACTATAATTCCTGGAAGGCTATACTCAAATTGATATCCCCTTTATTTCCCTTACTGAGACAAAGTTGACTGTAAAAATTGCAGTTTACCTCTGCTGGAAACCCTAGAATTTGGAAACTCTGTGGCTGTTGAGCCATGTTTTGTTTCTGCCATTTTTCATACAGCATGTTTTACCCAGAAATGTCTCTCAGAATCAGTGCACTTCATAGATCAGCCTTTGAAGGACGTTACTTCGTCTTTGGTCTCTGTCTTTTGATTGTGGAATTGTTATCTGTTCGCCCATAGAAGTTAGATGGAGAATATTGATGGACAGAGATTTTTAGGTCATACTCAGGATTTTCAGTGGGTTTTAAGTCTGACCTTGTTTTTCAGTGGTTTGTTTGCCACGGTTGGGGGCGTACACCCAGCTCTCTTGATGACTGAAACAGGGCCTCCTCCAGTACTTGTCTGTATTTAGTTCATCCCAGTTTTTTTATATCACAGTTTTCTTCCTGAATATTTCACAGCTAATTTTAGCCTTTCCTAAAATTGTATTCAGTTCTGCCACTTTACCCTAAGAGACTAAAACTGTGTAGTGATGAAAAGCCTATTAATCTCTGGACACTGCTTCTCATCCCTGCAATTAAATCAGTGTGGCCGCGTGCCTCTAATTCATATCTCATTTGGAGGCTCCATTTGGTGGAAGTGACCTGATGTCTGAAGTGTTAATGCAATGCATTTTAGTTACATTTTTCATGATGATCTTAAAGTTTTTAATTCTGACAATTTTGAAGTTCCCCTGGCAGTTCCTTGGTTTTTAGGACAGCTGGAGAGATGTGATCTGTTATTCCAGTAGCATGACTTCCCCGCTCATTTCCGTTGAACTCCGATTTTACAGCAATACAGTGGCTATATTTTAGTGCGATTCCATCCATCCATATTCTGTTATTGTTGTCCTATTCAGGCTCCTGTGGGGTCCGGAGCCTATCCCGGAGGCTACGGGTGCAAGGCTGGGAACTACCCAGGATGGGGCACCAACCCATCACAGGGCACACTCACACACCATTCACTCACACAGGCACACACTCACACACCATTCAGTCACACAGGCACACACTCACACACCATTCACTCACACAGGCACACACTCACACACCATTCACTCACACAGGCACACACTCACACACCATTCACTCACACAGGCACACACTCACACACACACACACACACACACACACACACACAGGCACACCTACAGGCAATTTGGTAACTCTAATGAACCTCGGCATGTTTTTGGACTGTGGGGGGAAAACTGGAGAACCCAGAGGAAACCCCATGATGACACAAGGAGAACATGGAGCCACAACAGAGACGCAAACCCTGGTCCTAGTGGTGTGAGGCTAAACACTGTGCCACCCATTTGTGATTCTTCATGCAAATAAAATTGGGGTTGTATGGCGGCTCAGTGTTGCCTAAAAGCTGCCGGGCTGGGGAGACCCACATGGGCTCTGCATGCGGAGTCTGCATGTTCTCTCTGTGTCGATGAATTTGTGTATCTGTGACAGACTGGCATTCTGCATAGGGTACACCTCATCCTTATGCCCTGTTCTGCCTAGGACAGACTCCAACCCTGCCAAATACCTGACCAAGATACGAAGTTAGAAGATGGGTTGAACTGGCCTAATTTGCACTTTAATGCAGCTCGTAATGTAGCATACTATTTAGTAAGTCATTTGTCTAAATAGTTTATTTCTTATTTATTCCTTATTAAATTTGCATATTAAATTGAACTTGCATCCAGTGTTTATATCAGTAATAATATTTTAGTTTTGTTAGTTGTAACAGTGCATGTATTGGTTACAGTAATAATATTTTAGTTTTGTTAGTTGTAACAGTGCATCTATTGGTTACACTTCAGCTCTCTGAAAATTGCTACTTATAACTTTATTTTTTTGTTTTACTGTTCATTGCTATTGTGACCACAACCACAAACCATATAAAACATTTAATTAGCCATAATTAATGTTTTTTTGAAAACTGGTTAATTTATCAATTTTATTTTTACTGAAAAACTCCAAATATGAGAACTGCACAGTACTCCGCACCAGTAAATGTGCATCAGTATGTCAGAAAAATTCAAACCGCAATTTCATAGTTGAGTTTTGTGTTTTAACAAATGTTGGTGTATAAAAAGGCTGAGAAAAATGATTCCAGGAGCAGAAACTGATTTACAATAAGTCATTTTGCTAATATGTGGGATTGAAAGTGTTCTACAGAACAATAACTCAGAAAAGTGATGTTTGTGTCTGTTTGTGTTAGTCACGGCTTCAGTAGTCAAATTATTATTCATCGTCAGGAAAATGTGTTGCTCCAGAGAAGTGATGGCCCTATTTCTCACACCAGATGAAAGTAGCCCACACAGAGAGGACATGAACAGAAGGTGGCAGGGGCACTGGCGAGATCTAAACCACTGGGATGAGTGTAGGGTAAACAGCCTCCCTCACCCTCCAGAACCCCGTTTCTTTACATGTGCAGATTTCTCCAACGTTCACTTTCAGGGCGAGTCTGCAATTGTCTTTCATCTCCATGTGTCGTCCATTTTCTGTGAGCCGTCTGGCCTTTTTGACAAACATGCAGCACTATGTCCATAGCTCTCGTATCTCTCCCCCAGCATCTAGCTTGAGTGAAATTAGAGCTTCATTCATTTTCAATGCATCGACAACCAGTCCCTATCCATAACGTGTACATTGAACTGCTCTGAATACCTCAGTGTGGAAGCTGAGGGCTGGACGCCGTTTCGACTTATACGTTTGTTTATAATTAAAAACCTCTCACCTTCTGCTGTTTAATTTTGTTTGATTTGTGCTGCTTCCATATATCGCGACCTTGCACTTTCACCAGCTGTTTATGCATGGGTCACAGCTAATTTGCTCACTCGGCTTATTTTAATTATCAGCCTTTTCTGAGGTGAGGTCAGCCTGGATCACCTCTGACAGCTGTCTCTGTGTTTCACTGACTGTTGAGTCCCCTGTGAGTACACTTGCCTTTAAACTTGTAAAGCCCTCCATCAGGAATTTCGTAATCTTTGGAAAATGACTTGTAAACAATGTCCTGAAGTTACCATCACAATAGCATGTGAAGTTATATAATTGCTCCTGAACATTTTAAGAAGAAGAGTGTTCTTTTAGAGAAGACTGTGAATAGCGCATGATGATAGGTGTGAAATGTTCCATCAATCTTGTAACCACTTATGTTAGTCATGGGGGCTGGGTCCTAGCTGCACCCTAAATGGCAAACTGAGTCATCGCGGGGCATAAGGCTAGGCTGCACCCTAAATGGTAAACCGGGCTATCGTGGGGCATAAGGCTAGGCTACACCCTGGATGACAAAACAGGCCATCGCGGGGCATAAGGCTAGGCTACACCATGGATGGCAAACCAGGCCATTGTGGGGCATAAGGCTAAGCTGCACCCTAAATG
>JAAGVU020000038.1:5998985-6010479 GCA_011763525.2 Mormyrus iriodes | reverse complement strand
GCTACACCATGGATGGCAAACCAGGCCATCGTGGGGCATAAGGCTAGGCTACACCATGGATGGCAAACCGGGCCATCATGGGGCATAAGGCTAAGCTGCACCCTAAATGGCAAACTGGGTCATCGCGGGGCATAAGGCTAGGCTACACCCTGGATGGCAAACCGGGCCATCGTGGGGCATAAGGCTAAGCTGCACCCTAAATGGCAAACTGGGTCATCTTGGGGCATAAGGCTAGGCTACACCCTGGATGGCAAACCGGGCCATCGTGGGGCATAAGGCTAGGCTACACCCTGGATGGCAAACCGGGCCATCGTGGGGCATAAGGCTAAGCTGCACCCTAAATGGCAAACTGAGTCATCGCGGGGCATAAGGCTAGGCTACACCATGGATGGCAAACCAGACCATCGTGGGGCATAAGGCTAGGCTACACCATGGATGGCAAACCAGGCCATTGTGGGGCATAAGGCTAAGCTGCACCCTAAATGGCAAACTGAGTCATCGCGGGGCATAGGGCTAGGCTACACCCTGGATGGTAAACCAGGCCATCGTGGGGCATAAGGCTAGGCTACACCATGGATGGCAAACCGGGCCATCGTGGGGCATAAGGCTAGGCTACACCATGGATGGCAAACCAGGCCATCGTGGGGCATAAGGCTAGGCTACACCATGGATGGCAAACCGGGCCATCGTGGGGCATAAGGCTAGGCTACACCCTGGATGACAAACCAGGCCATCGCGGGGCATAAGGCTAGGCTACACCCTGGATGGAAAACCGGGCCATCGCAGGGCATAAGGCTAGGCTACACCCTGGATGGCAAACCGGGCCATTGCGGGGCATAAGGCTAGGCTACACCATGGATGGAAAACCAGGCCATTGTGGGGCATAAGGCTAAGCTGCACCCTAAATGGCAAACCAGGCCATCGCGGGGCAGGCACAGTTTCACTCATTATGGGTAATTTAAAGATGGCAATTACATTCATTTAGCAGATGCTTTTATCCAAAGTGACATACAATTTAGAAGGCAGGCTCAGCCAGTGCCTGGATCATTTGGGGTTTGGGCATTACTCAGCAGCCCAAAGGTCGCATCACTGTGCCACAACAATCATCTAATCATGGGCACAGCATCCTAATTTGATGACCCACACACTGCACCAGAGCAAAAACAGGGTTCAAAGCCCCAAGCCCAGAGTAATTGCCAAATATTAGCTGCTGAATTATTTTTATAAATATTATTATTAAAACACTGATATGTAAGACTTATTCATACTCCTAATATTACTTGTTCCAAATAGATTTTTGAATAACCTAAACAGTACTCAACAGAAAAAGAAGTATAGTGTGTTTTCAGAGAGTGGACGTCTAAATCGTTTGTTTATTCACCTAAGAAACAGCATATAATTACAATTCCAGGATATGCCCCAAATCTGCTGTAAAAGAAACAAAAATGAAGTGTAATATTAAAATTATTTCATAGATGATTGAGTAAAGCGTGTGTGTGTGTGCGTGTGTGTGTGTGTGTGTCTGTGCGTGTGTGTGTGTGTGTGTGTATGCGTGTGTGTGTGTGTGTATGTATGTATATTATATGTATTCCATCAGTCAGTTACAGGACAGTCTCAAAGGCCCTAAAGCAAAGCTTGGGTAACGACGATATAGTAAAGTGTCACATAGAAGAGTACAATGAAATTGCCAAAAGAAATGTCTTTGGTAGGTTGTGGCAGCAAGCATGGCAGGAATGGAGATGGTCAACCTTAAACATGACAGACAAAGAGCAACTAAATTTAACAGCGACAGAGCAACAGATGTATGAACTCGCCATTCTGTCGTCATCACTGGACCAGACATCGAGGGCGGGACAATCCCGGAGCCGGCTTTGCAGAACAGAGCAGCAAAAAGCACGCTTGTGGAGGAATTTGCAAACGTCGTATCTGAAAGACGTCATATCCGAAAGACGTCATATCTGAAAAACGTCATATCCAGCGTAGAATCCTGACCGTGATAATAAATGTACCGCTTTCCAGTATTTATACTGCCCTGTAAATTCCATACATTTCTCCACGTGAGGTGGATCATATGTATGCATTAGTACTGGAAAAAATACACCAGTGCACATCTAAGTGAAACAAGGTAATGTTGAGTTGTTTTTGGTCAATAAAATAGTTATTCTTGTCATGTCTTAGTACTGTGAAAGCTCAGGGCCTGATTAATTAATCAAGTTACCAGCCTTCCTTCCTCTGCTCTGCTATTCTGTAATTTAATGTGTCTATTCATACATTTCTGTTGTAATAATGAGTGATGCAACTGTGTAATGTTTCACTGTGCAGTAAGGGTGTTCTTGTTAGTGTCTACTGTGTGTGTGAGTGTTGTGAAAATAGTTTGTTTCCTTGTCTGTACTGCTGCAAGTTAAAACTGGTGGGGAGTATTTACCGAAGTGGGAACTTCCTTTTTTAGAAGAGTTCTCATCTCCTTTATTAAAAATGCTCCACACTCACCAAAGTACTGCTTTAGAATTTTCATAAATGAAGGTATTATTTTTGACCTTAATCTCCAAATGTTGCGGTACCAATCTATACAGTAATATTCCCTCAGCCTATACAGTAACATTACCTCACCCTAGTGATTCCCAAATAGTCATCTCTGAAGAAAAAAGCAATTGTTGGTCATAAGGTGGTCCACTACCATGATACTCGGAGTCTCTTCGATGTGGTAGCTGTAGCCAGGAAACCTGATCTGGTCCTGCAGCAACAGGCTTGGCTGTATTTGTTTTTGTAACGCCTCAATCAAAATTGAGGAACTTTGTTGAAATTTTTATGTGCCTTTGACCCACATTCCAAAACTTTCAGGATCAATGCCTATGATCTCGGTGTGTCAGTCTTCTGCTGTCAGAAACCTACATAACAAGAGGCGTAGGTGAATGCTGAGGAGGAAGCAATGATTTGCCTATTCTGTATTCACAGAGGAACTGAGGAAATGCATTTATTATTAAACCTCCTTGTCAAAATTAATCACATTAGATGTAATACAATTTAAAGGATCATTGCGCTGCTGCATTTAAACTTTTGTTGTCAGGGTCAAAATTGGGCTGTGAGATTTTCTCCGCCTTGGAACAGCGTCTTTCGTGACGATCAAGTCACCACTCAGTGGAGGCAGTAACAAGGCAGAAAAGTAGACGATATATTCCTTGGGTTCATTCTCCTTTGCTTTCCCCTTGCATAATTCGCTGTCTTTAGGATGAAGACTTGCTCGGCAGGGCTTTACTGGAACAGTGACTGAGTGGTGCTTTTTAAACGAAAATAAAGACGTGCTGTCATCATGATAAGAAAAAGTTTTTCTTAATTAGCAGCTGTTGTATTTTAAATGCTTATGAGTGCCAATTAAGAAGGCAGACAGTGTTACAGTCTGTTAGATACATTGTTTTGTTTGTGTTTCGTCGTTCACAGCCTGAATCACGCACTTGAGCTCACATAAATTAAAAACAATTGTCAATGTGCTTGAGCTTAGATTCTCACTTTCTGTCATCCACTGCCAATTACTACATTGCGATTATTGCATAGAAAAGTGTATATTGGCTCAGAAAAGGATGTCATCATGCTATAGTAGACTGGGAGCAGTAATAAGCCTTGGGATGAATAGAATTACATTATTTAAAGCTAAAAGAGTAGTAAGCTTTGCTTATCTGTGTTCATGATAAGACAGCGTTCCCTCTTTTAAATCTGAATTCATGTGGTTTGTGGTGTCATTCCTGGATCTTGTGTTCTGTTAAAATCTCTGGCTCCTGATTTCTGGCTGGTTCACATCCTTGTACTCCAGAATCCTCTGAAATTGAGTACTACAGTGTACATTACTGGAGCCATCTGACCTGATAGCAGCCTGAAATCTATAGTCAACTGCTTGTATCTTGCAGTATCTCTTTCCAGTGAACTCACGGACCACCGGACAGAAGCCCTGGTATGCTGTGGGAATGGCCGGGAGAATAGAGCAACTTGTCTAGTCCTTCAACATCAGCCTTTGTAGTATGCATCGTAACTCATAAATTGAACTCTTAGCCGCCTCAACTACATGGCTTATAGTCAGTGGTCCAGGTCCTGTGGACACTGAGTGCTTAGAGGAATGCCAAATGAAGCGGACGGGTCTGACAGGCAGAATACCAGGTGGCATGAGTACGCAGACGTTTAGGTATGCCATTAAAACTTTATTAACCCTGATTATCCTTAACTTCGCTCCATCTTTGTGACACTGACATACTTAGAAATACCTTATTTAAGCTCAGATTCCAATTATATCTTTGAACTATTATATTTTTCACAAGCAATGGATATTTGAAAAGTGGTGAATATACTCCAACAGGTGAAAGACACAAAATCAAACTAACAAATATAGATAGATAGATAGATAGATAGATAGACAGACAGACATGGTTTCAAAGCAGCATTAATGTATTATAATATTTAAGCACATCCCAGCGTAAATGACTGGATGTGAAAGTCATCATGATTCAGATGTCACATTAATATTCCTTCTAGTCAGTCATTAGTAATTATACAGTAAAATGTCTGGAAATAGTCATTATCATGATAGACTTCATTAGAAAACTATCCGTCTATTAAACTGTTCAATGTATAACTGTTCAGTGTTTAATAGCTGGGAATCTCACCTGCAGGTAGCTTTCAAGTTTTGAGCTTTCAGTGTTCTGACGTTCGCCGGATGGTCTGTCAGTGATTTGGCTCATGGTGTTTCATGCATTTCCCCCCCTGCATTTAGCATGTAAACATTTTGCAAGAAGCTTTCACAGCCAAATTCCTTCAACCATCAACCAAGTGATCAATTTTTAATGCAGCAGATCTTTACAAGCCTGTTGATTTAAAACATTGTACCTTTTACTTCATATTTTCCGGGGGGGGGGGGGGAAATCAGTTTTTCTTCTATAATAGGAACCCCTTTTTCCTATGACAGTACAAGGCGGGGGATTGTTTAATATTTTTAAATAATAATATTGTTAATTTATCGACTGTGACGGTCTCTTGATGGCTGACAGTGTAGCCAGACCTGTTACAATGGGGTGTCCAGACTAGACCCAATGATTTTACTGAGGCGACAATGGGGAAAACAAAAAGGTGGCATCCAGAGAAACTGCCAATGTGATGAAAATTGGCAATATCACAACATGCAGAATACAATTAACAAATGTGGGTTTTAATGCCGCTCAACCAAGCAAAACGAGGAAAAAATTAAACGCACGTGAATGTATGTTGTCTATATTCATCTTTTTGATTTTCCTTAGATAATATTTCATATGGCTAAAACATCTTGAATACCGACAAAAAAAAAGAAATGTGATTAGTCTAAATCTCAAATAGCGATTTACACGTGACACTCTCGTGATTTTCTGCCAAACTCCCAGAACTGATTAGAGAACCATTAACACCGCACCTTATCGCTACTTCGCTTTTCACGTTTTAGAACCGTTTACCGATACCCAATCCTAGTATCATGCTTGGGCACAGTACAAAGATACCGGGCCAAGTGTGAGTACACCCTCAGAGGCACTGACCTGCTACCCGCTCCGGTGCAGACCGCCTCAGCGCACGCTAGAGGTCACAGCCCCATAAAACCAACAGAAGAAAATCATCTGCAAAATGCAATGACGTGTCCCTAAGGACAATGAACTGGACAACCTCCTTCCCTTGACTGAGCCTAGATATTCTGTCCATAAAAACTGTGAACAGAATCAGGTACAAAGGGCAGCCGTGGCGGAATCCAACACCCACTGGAAACAACTGTGACGGCAACATGAATAAATTCATGTTCCGGTTATACAGCAACCAAAAGGCCTGTAACCGTGAGTCCAGCCTCCCATATATCCAGAGCACCCCCCACAGGAACCCCCGAGGGACACGGTCGTACGCCTTTTCCAAGCCCACATAAAACACGTAGACTGGTTGGGTAAATTCCAATGAAACCTTTAATGTCCTTGTCAGGTTAAAGACCTGCTAAGTAAATTTTGGGAAAGTCCCTAATCCCAAAATGACATCCTTACCCCCAACCCAACCCTAACCTTAACCATGAACAACCAAACAAAATACAAGACCTTTGGCTATTTTAGTTTAGATTGCATAGATCTTTATAACATTGAGTTTCCCCTTGTGGGGACCGAAAAAATGGTCCCCACAATATTAAAATAACAGGTTTTTATCACATTGTGGGGGTATACCTGGACCACACGCACACACACACACACACACACATCTATGATTAAATCTCCATGCCTTACCCATTTCAGAGTTGATGAGGACTGTCTTTGAGACATCTCCAAATCTT
Source organism: Mormyrus iriodes (assembly GCA_011763525.2). Taxonomy (NCBI): domain Eukaryota; kingdom Metazoa; phylum Chordata; class Actinopteri; order Osteoglossiformes; family Mormyridae; genus Mormyrus; species Mormyrus iriodes. Next base: position 6,004,163 of record JAAGVU020000038.1, on the reverse strand, counting down.
AAGTATCTGCTCCTGGGGCTGAGTAATGAGACTAACTAGACATTCAAGGTTTTCTGAATAAGGTCACTTAATGGACTGCAAAAAGATGCATCATGTTCGGTAATCTTTAATATAAGACACTGAAAAAAAAGCCAACTTTAGGTTAACAATCAAAATAAACACCCAGTAACGCTTTCTATGAGTGCCATGTCTATAAGAGTCTATGAAAACATTCATAACACATTATAATGCATTCATAGAGCATTGTAGTCGTGGCTATAAATGTTTATTAAAAAAGGCATAATACATTATAACCATGTTTATTATGCAGTACGACTGCTTTGTGAAGCTGTAATCTATAATGCACTATAAATGCCTTTATAATGCAGTACAAAGCATCCTAAATTCTGGTACCGACCATTATAATGCATTATGAAGGTATCTATATTGCATTATAGATGAGAGCTTCACTGGAGCTAATGAAGTATTATAATCAGCACTATAATGCCTTATGATTGTCAATAGAAGGTTTCTGTAGTGCTTTATTAATTCTTACACCGACCATTATCATGCACTATGAAAGCATCTATAATGCATTATCCATGACAAATACCAAATATCCTTTCAGTCCAAGTGTGCAGTACATAAGGGGAGAATCAGCTGGCTGTGAGCATGTATGCTCTGGACCAAAGACTTACCACCACAACCAAACCCAGTGGTGTACCTAGAAATTCTCGGTCCCCTTATAAAATGTCATCTTGCCCCCTCCCCATCCAATTTAACGTAAAATTTTATGTATTCAAGGGCCCCTGTTATGTACTGGGAGGCAGTGACCACACCACTGCAAGACAAGGTAGGAGGGAGGCAATGCACTGCAAGTCCTAAAAGGCACACGCAGTCAAGGGAAGGTGGGATAGCAGCTACACCACCCACAGGGCAGTCGATATCCCTCTGTTGACCACACCCAAACTGAAGAATATTATTACCTAAAAAACCATTACAGGCCACAGCTAAAACACAGTGGATGTACAAGTGGTTGGCCATGCACACAAACACCAATCAAACATAACCAGCCAGAAGGTATAAATGACCCGTATGTCAAGGTTGTCACAAATCAAACACAAAAAACACGCTGCTTTTGGGCGAAATACAAACCTAATAGCCTATACAATATGGCCTGATGGAAATACAGGTTCACAGGACAAAATGAAACAGACACCCAAAGAAAAACAAACAACGCAAGCGAAAAGCAAAGCATTAAAGCAACCTGATTCAATTAAAGCAGACAGTGTGGTCGGAGTAAGGCCTCTGGATGACACAATAATACAAGTTAAACACTATATCGCTATATAATAAAACTGCAAACTAGGTAAAGAGCTGCTTCTCTCTCCAGGAACACCGTAACGTTACCCATGCGAACCAGTTCGCTGTTGCAAGGGCAGCTCTTTAGAGACCAAACGGGCGCAGGATACAGGAGAAAAAGTCTAAGTGGTGAAGATAAGAAATTAACTGAGGCTACAACATAAAAATAGCCCACCCTACAAACTGACAAATTGCCCAACTGTCATGAGACAGATCAGGAACAGGGGACCCAGCCGCTGTGCAACCAGTGAGACAAAGTACAGGATGGGAATTGAAGTGAGAGTATCCCGGGGAGTGAGAGGAAAGGCGAACATTCGTGACGACATGGGGAAAGTGTGACACTCAAGCAGACCTAGATGGGGGTCAGAATCAGCCCTGGCACAGGTAACGGGGTCAGGGAGAACAGGCACACAAAAGCACAGAGGAGGAAACTCACGCAACCAAGGATAAACGGGGCAGAAAAGGGCCTTGTACACCAGTACAGTACCTTAAAGAAGCGTGTACCTGTGGTGAGCCTCTGAATGCTCTCTTGCTGAAGGCAATACCAAGCAATGTTGAGCAAACCAGGGTGCACTGCATCTCAGCTGAACGGATCACCGTGTAGGTAATACATAGGACTAAGCCAACTCGAAGTTTGTGTTGAGGAGGTGCAAAATAAAACTGCTATGTGCAACTGAAGGCATTCTCAAGGCTATCCAACAAGCGCTCACAGTTACATGTAGGACTGTATTTCACATGCGTGAAACTGGCTCCCATATGTTTCGACCAAACCAGTCTCAGTCATTTCTGCCGTTGGAATTTTCATTTGTGCCGTCTTAGTTTCTGAGACATAAATGTTTTTACGTGGTCACATGATGCCGATGTGAAGTAGCCCCCCCAATGCACCGATTTCCACCGAATCAGCGTCAATAGGTTGCGCCGTGTTTGTGCTATTTCCATTAATGTTGCTTTTCCCTCCATTTTTTAACAGTAAAATTTAAAAAATGCTGCAATACTTAATATTTTACATATATTTTAATTATATATGTAATATATAGCCATTTGGTACCCTTGCTTTATAATGAAGAATTAGTGCCATAGAAGAAATTAGTTTGTGCCCCTCAGTTGGTTTGTGTTCACTTTAATAAAGAGCTGTCAAGTGTAAATCCACATAATTCCCGAAATAGACCTGGCACATATGGTCTGATGCATTGGGCGATGACCCCTTCTCACCTCAGACACTTCAGAGGCATTTTCCTCTTCACCACCGGATTTGTGGAATTACCTAGGAATGATTCAGCCTTGAGGAGTAGCAGTGTAAAGAATGGTCATTGGCTATGTGTGTACTTAGGTTCGACCGGGGAACGAGGAGCGGATGGTCTCCTGATCTGCAGAAACACATACTGACTGTTGCGGCCGGGAGAGCCAGCTACGTTGCTCACTCGCTCTTTTTTCCTCTTTTATTTGCCCTCCAGGGTACTTGGCTTTCCTCTGATTTGCTTTGTTCTTTTCTCTTGTGTCTTCACAGTCTGCTTTTCCTTTCAGTCTAACCTTGTTGTTTTGTCACATCAGGGTAATTTTATCCTCTTTATGTAACTGTATGTTAATAAATGAGTTGTCCCTTGTGTAATGCATAATGCAAAACAATACATTTAGAATTTAACCATAAAAACAGCAAGCATAAATATATGAGTGCAACAGGTAAACAAATTGAACACGTTACAGCCGTTTAAATAAATGCAAAAGGATGCAAAAATTTAGACATAAATAAAAAATATGTTATAATAAAGTGTAGTCCGGGCAAAATAAATTGATGGGGATTGGGGGAGGATAGGGATGTGATTATTTTTGGGTTGCTTGTTAACCCAAAATACAGTATTCGTATGGAAGGCACTCAGATGCCATTTGAGTGATATTTAACATATTGTTTTGAGTGATCAGTTTTGATGTTTTGAACTGGTGATGATGAGTGGGACAGGTCAGCAACAATCCTGCCTGCATGTTTGGTTTGTCTGGAGGTGTGTAAGTTCTCAACTAGGTCAAATAGGGGTCCACGGCCTGGAATATACAGCTGGAGACATGCCTGCCTCGCCACCTGGAAGACGCAATGAGGAGAGCCATGCAGCAAAGGTCCTCAGAGCTGAAACATGCAGCTGGAGACAGATCTGCTTCTCCACCTGGAAGATGCAACAAGGAGAGTCATGAAGCAAAGGTCATCCAAGGTGAAACAAGCTGCTGGAGAACCCCAGGACGGCAGAATAAAGTTTTACAAACAGTACAGTGGGCATAAAATATCACCGTTACTTTACTCATTTTCCAAATCTCTGTTGAAATTACCCTGACATACTCCTACTGTTTCCTTTACACAAAGCTCCTCCCCTTTACACTGAATGTTGGTGATATTGCAGAGTTATGCTTATAAATCCATATTTAAAAGAGAAATGGCAATATCACAGTGTCTTGTGGCATTTGTCCTCCTTTGCACGAGTTACCCGCTGTATGGCAAAACAGTCTGGTCATCTATCAACCAGAGAAGACAGAAGAATTTAGCTAGTCTTGATGTGTGTCTAATACCACTACAACCTTACATAAACTTAAAATATACAGGCCTTAAAAGAGCATATCATATTCTTACAAGTAATTTTTCTAAGATAGATATACAGACACTTTATTCATGCCCAGAGGAAAATTTGGGACAAAGCAGGTCCTGATCTGGAATATAACTTTTACATGTCTGGAATAGCATAATTTTAAATATTTTTGTGCAAGTGAGCTGCAGGTTATTGTGACTGAAAACCACATAACAAGCAAAAGTAGCATGCCATTATTTATTTATAAAATGGATTTATTAGAAAAAAAATCAGAAATTCTAGCATGTACACTATTTTGCAGACCTTTTATGATGAAACAGTGCTGTAATTTCTTCATCGCACAGTCCCCTAAAGACATAATTACATTCTTTATATATATATATATATATGCATCTCATAATTACAGTTATTGATAGTGTTAACTCTTTAAATTGGCCAAAAGCTCCTTTATAGGCAGCTTCTATGTTTTGTTCAGGTTAATCTGGAAGTACTGTGGGAAGGGTTAGTGTGCATCCTGTTTATTAGGGGCAGTAATAGGTAAACTTGGCTCAGATAAGAATGGTGTTAAATTCTTGAACCAGCTATAAAATTAAATCTTTATTGGTGAATTACAATTGAAAAGTTTAAAGTTCGTATTGTTTAGACACTTCAATACAAGTGCCCCTGTAGTTAAAGGAAAAATCAATATAAAAAATTTATATTAAGAAGTAGATAAAACTGATTATGACTGCAGTGTAAATTAGGCTGCCAGTTTAAGTGCACGCTGTGATTGTGCTGAATTAGCTCTGTATCAGTGTTTTTTGTTATTGAATAGTTGGCAGATCTTTCCCCAATTTTTTCAGCTGGAAGAGATATTATCCTATCAGTCTGAGATAATCTGGAGAGCAATTTCTCACCGATTGTTACCTTCTTGATCACAGCTGGCCCAACCCCTTCTGCAGCCCCAAGCAAAATTTTATTAACCTAGTTGTCATTTGTCATCTTCCTTCCCATTCTGGGCCTTAAGCAGCCACTCTGTTTGCTTAGTGGCTTCATAGCTTTGCATTACCACCCCTCTAACCTGGGGCAATTTTCTTGGTAATGTTTTTCGGTGTTATTTGTGATGTAAATGAACAGAACTGAAAGTGGTATTTGTGTTTTGAAATATTTCACTGCACCATTCTCTCACCAGCATTCCTCATCTAACATTTGTAATATATATATATATATATATATATATATATATATATATATATATATATATATATATATCCATGTTTTTTCTTCC
>JAAGVU020000038.1:5987352-5998696 GCA_011763525.2 Mormyrus iriodes | reverse complement strand
TATATATATATATATATATATATATATATATATAAATCCATGCTTTTCCTTCCTTTATCTGCTCTGGCAGCACTAGTGCAATGAGGGATTATGTCATACAAAATACTACAAAATACATGAAAACTCAAGTGTGACACAGGAATAAGTTACATGCGTATAGTTTGCTAACAATGCAGGTGTTCTACGATTTCCTTTCTCACAGGAATCATTTGACATTCATTAAACTGCCATTACACGTTATAATAAAGAAGTAACGTTCATAATTTCATAATAAAAGAAAAAAGGATTCGGGGAAGAAACTAGCCACCTATTTGATAATAAATGTACTGTAGATGGGAAAACAAGGCACTGCGGGCATCTCTACAGGCAAACTTTATAAATTGTTAAATCCATCCACTTTCTATGCATGACTTGTCCAATCCAAACCATTCATACACACCAGAGGACAATCTGACAACTCCGATTTACCTTTGCATGTTTTTGGACTGTGGGGGCTGGGGGAAGGACCAAAAATCCTGGAGGAAACCTCATGAAGACATGAGGAGACCATGCAAAACTCTACAGTAGGGCAGATACATAAACCGTGGTCCCACAGGTGCTGTAAAGGAGATATTTTTAGATCCACCAACAGCAAACTGGATGACTATGCTCAGCTTTTGCGATGAGACAATGACCAAACACAGATACGACAACAACAAACCTTTGGTTTACAGCTGAGTTGGAGAGAAGCCTATAGCAGAGGTGACCAAGGAAGAACCCTGCAGGGGTGGTGACCAAGGAAGAACCCTACAGGAGTGGTGACCAAGGAAGAACCATACAGGAGTAGTGACCAAGGAAGAACCCTACAGGACTGGTGACTAAGGAAGAAGCCTACAGGAGTGGTGACCAAGGAAGAAGCCAGCGGGACTGGTGACCAAGGAAGAAGCCAGCGGGACTGGTGACTAAGGAAGTAACTAGCAGAAGTGGTGACCAAGGAATAAGCCAGCGGGACTGGTGACCAAGGAAGAAGCCTACAGGACTGGTAAACAAGGAAGAAGCCTAGAGGACTGGTGACCAAGGAAGAAGGCAGCAGGACTGGTGACCAAGGAAGAAGCCTACAGGACTAGTGACCAAGGAAGAAGGCAGCAGGACTGGTGACCAAGGAAGAAGGCAGCAGGAGTGGTAACCAAGGAAGAAGGCAGCAGGAGTGGTGACCAAGGAAGAAGCCTACCGGAGTGGTGACCAAGGAAGAAGGCAGCAGGAGTGGTGACCAAGGAAGAAGCCTACAGGAGTGGTAACCAAGGAAGAAGCCTACAGGAGTGGTGACTAAGGAAGAAACCTACAGGAGTGGTGACCACTCAACATACATGAAGGCCACACTTGCCATTATCACGGGAATCAATGCTGCCAAACAGAGATTGAGTGACAAATTAGAGGACTTTTTTTTTCTCATGGCTGTTTCTCGGCATGGAAAGGAATTTGCATGATCATTAACCACAAATCAAAACCACCAATCGGTGCAGCAGGCCCTTCACTGCCAAACCAGCTCAGCACGTTTTACTCAAGATTTGAAAAACAAAGCAGTGAAAAACAGCCCTCCTCCTCGCAACCTGTGACACCTTTTCTGCCTCACCATCCCACATACTAGATCTCTCTTCAAAAAGCTCCCACATCCTGCCCCCCCCACCCCCCCATCACTGACCAACAAGTGAGATGGACATTCAGCATTGAACACCAGCAGATTAGCGAGGCAGCAGGCCCTGACTGCATCTCAGCTGCAGCTGCTGCACTCAGACACAGTGCCGATCCATTGACCTCCATCTTTGCTGACCACTATGTGTACAGTTGTTTAGCTGTTTGGTGAGGATTCCTGCCCATGTGCTCACAATATTAAACCCCATATTCTACAAACATCTGGCAAGTTATCTGGCAAAGGCAGAAATCCTGCTTCCTGATACAGGTCCCTGTTCTTGCTCCAAAACAGCCATTTCAAGAATTTCATTCAAGTGAGACAATATTCAGGCCAATATTTTTTTCACCATTACTGTTACAACAAGACATAACTGTGGAAATTATACAATAAAAAATTAAAAGATATGACCTATAATACCTGAATTAGTCATGTATAATACTGAAATGACAGAATGTCTAATGCTAATTATTTGGAACACTTTGGGGAGGCTTTTCATGCAGACCTGTGAAACGCTGGTATGTAAATACAAAGGCCAAAAGGTTTTTGTTTTTAATTTTTGTAGTTTTTTTTTTATTTATTGACTTATCCAGGGCTACAAGAGACTGAAAGTATAAGTACAATATTTCCACACTGATGAACTTTAATTTTGCTCAGAAAGATGATTCTGGAATTACTTTTGTTGGTTTTAAGATGTGCTGGGAAGCTCACTGAAATCCAGTGGCTCAAACAGCACAAATGGTGTCCCGTATGTTCTCATTAAAACCCTGAAGAGAGCCGTTTCTCAGCCCCTTTGATAGCAAAGTGTTTTACTCTGCCTATATGTGTAGAGGTCAGACGAAACTGCAAGGACTCTTCATCATTATTGCCTCATTTATATTCTCAGGCCTCCTTTGCATGGAAGTTATCTCGTCTCTCCACACCATTTCTATCAGCTGTAATGTATCGCTCCTGTCCTTCACATATCCCTCTCTGGCCTTCATTTCTTGTTGATTGTCTGATCCTCCAGCATTTTCCCAATGGCAAAGTCTGAAAATTATACACATAGAATTCTTAGCAACATAATTGTGTTTACCAGATGGGGATTAGAGCTTAATCTCAAGAACTGGGAGAGTAGCGTACCTTGTAATTACTCTGTGACAACACTGCTTAGCATTTTTAGTTACTCACTCCCTCAAGCTGTCAGAATTTACTGAAGGCATGTTAGCTCGCTGACCCTCATTCTTTATTGTCCACTGTCTGACAATACAGCTTTGCAAGCCTGGGGTAATGCAGTATGGCTGCAAGACGGCGCCTGAAAACGTCCATATGGCTGCACACAAATGAAGCGCGACAAACACAATAGCCACTCAAGGACACAGGACTTTGATTGTGGCACTTTTGTGGCACAAACCTCTGATGTGTTACCGAGTAAATCTGCATGAAATGGCTCCATGGCATGTCACAGTTTCAGTGGGTTACTGTGATAGGCAGATGAGAATTAATGAGAAAATATTTTGTTTGCCTTTTAATAATGCACTTTACAAAATATTTTATAAATATATTCCCCAAGTAATAAACATTCATTTAACTGAATATAATTTCAATTCTTTGTTTATCCTTGATTAAGATAAGTGTAATATGATAAAATAAAATAAAAACTGCTAAGAGAATGGGAGTTGAACAGAATTAGTAGACCAGTGACACTAAAGGATGTTCCCATTCAGTTTATTACTTGATTCAATATAACCATGCAAATCAACAACAACATCATCAATAATAATAATAATAATAATAATAATAATAAGGATGATGATGATGATAATCATTTGCTTTGTTGTTGTCGCTAATCAGTTATCATAAATATGACAGAGCTCGCGTGATTTAGTGTTGCCAGTTTTTCCTTAAATGGAAAACAAAAAACTTTGGCAGGCTTAACACTGGGATTAAAAAAATAAGATACAAACATGCTGAAAAAGGATGTTTCATAGTCTCCTGTAGTATTATATCATTGTTATCTGTTTGTTGTAAAATAATTAGTTACAAAGTGATGACAGAAAATCACGTGCTGCCTGAGAATATAGTAATCATTTATTATTTAATTTCGCCCCCCTTACTAATCAGCAAAATGGATACTCGGGCTTTGATGGAAAAATAAAAGAAGGAGATTCATTGACATAAATGAGGTGCTCTGTTGGTGTCCTAGACAGGCGACGCTCCTAAAGAATCCATATCAAGGATACATTATAATCTCACTATTAAGCCCATGTTTATTATCTCACCTGATTGCATTTAGTAATGCATGCAATGCCTAAATTTCTCTTAGTAGCAAGAAAGAGAGATATCAGTATGACGACTATTTTTACTAATTTTAACTTTCAAAGCAAACAAACAAATGAGACCATGATATGACAAGCTTTAACGAAAAACTAAAATCAATAGCATTTTACATTATTACCAGGAAATATATTACGTTCCCTGTATATTCCCAGTTTTTGGATTGACGCTGTCATATTCTCTTATAGTATCTCAACAAGATAAAATATTCTTCATTAATATGCATTTTAATCATAAAAACAAGAAAAGAGCATCTGTGCTGTGTCATTTTTGACAATATATAACTATTAAATGTACAAACTACAATTCATGGGCATCAGAAGATGACATTGTGCGTCCTTGAGTTAATAATGCTTTTACGTTCTGAACGGAAAGGGGCTATTAATGCAATAAGGCCTCCAAGGCCTTGGAATGTCACGCATGTAGTCACTGTCAAGGGCATTGTTAATCACATTATGCAGCAAAGTGTAATATCTGAAGACCACTCAAGGACTATCATTAAACAAGTTCCGCATTTGTGCTATTCACCATTAGCCATTAATTATAGATACATATAAATTTGCAGTGTTTTCAATTATCATTGTGGGTGCAGAATGATGGACGAAAAGAAGAATCAGGGAAACCCATTTTGAAAAGGTCTACAGCATAACAAAGGCTGTTATACACACAACAAATTGGTAAGACAGTAGAGAACAAACCTATAGTAAACTAAAGCGTTTTCAAATTTTATCCCGACAAACAAATAAGGGGCAAGCATCTGAAAAAATAATTACTGCAGAGAATTATGAGTTTCCATTGTTAAGGAAGTGTTTCACCTACATCCATGCATATAGCAGCATGACAATGCCAGTGAAGCAGGGCTTAAGGACAGCGTAACATCGGTGCCTGGGTTCCAGCTCTGCCACTCCCCAGCATTTGTTCCCTTGCTGGATGAATCAGTGTCTTGCCCCTGATCTTTACTGGGCATCTGTTGACCCTACGCCTTGTCCCAGCTGCCTGTGTTCAGTGTACATCCGGCCAGTCTGCTAGGCGCTAGTCTCCCTGTAATTACCTAGTTTGTCCTGTGTTCAGGCCAGAGTCGGATGTTTCCTTTTTCCCTTTTGTCCCTGCATTAACACCTGTATTGGCACTTGCATCCCAACGTTTTGTGCTTCGAGGCCCCAGACAGACAGATTTTTTTAAATCTAGAGAGTATTTTCTTGAAATGATATATATATACACACACACACACACACACACACACACACACACACACATATATATATGATAAGATATAAGATAAACATTATAAAAAGCTTTAAGCAAGCAACGGTAATATTCCACCTTCAGATTAAAAAAAAATGTATATTAAAATAATAAACAAAATAAAATAAATATTAATATTTAAAATAATAATACGGAATATAAAAAACTAGGAAACTGGAAATGTATTTTTGATTTAAGAAATATCCAGCCTTTTGGGTCTCTGGCGTGCGTTCTGGTATGCACACAAGGTTGTTTATGCTCCTGTTGCATTAAGGTGAGGAGGAAACAGGAAACGGGTTTGAACATCCTGACTGGACTCAGCACTGCACAAGGACAGCTGGGGAAGGTCTCAGCAGCACAGACAGAGAGGCAGGAGAGAGCGTCAGAGTGGCTGAAGTCATTTTGTCACAGGTTTGGAAATTATACACAGCAGGCCTGATCGTAGTAATACTCTGCTAATCCTGGATAAACTCAATATTTTGTGTAAATAAGATCATTTAAAACCACAATCAGTGATGTTTTAAAAGCTCAACTTTTAAACTATTTTTAACTTTGAGCATTTTTCCTGCAATAACAGAAACCCGTGAGGTGTTTAATTAAAAGAATGTTGCAGTGATTTGGAAGCAGCACTTTAATGGTATATTAAAATGGCGTGTAAGATGTCGTATTTTTTCCTTTAGAATTCAAATGTTGCATCTGCTTTGTATGACAAAACGGCCCTGTCCAGGCTGTTTGTAATTATCTTTTCTTCTCAAACAAATATCCTGATGGTGGTATTTGACAGTAACAGTTCTTTTTTGCCGTTTTGGATTACGTGGTGGATGCTCTGTAAGGTACATCACAGGGAATGGCTTATGTAAAACAAGCAGCATGCTGGCAGGAATAACTGGGGGTACTGGCAAGATGCCTCTGGGGCAAAGCTTCAGTAATAACAGATAACAGACATGAAGGAAAGCATACAATCCCTCATCATGCGAGACGATAATGACCGATTTTCCAACACTTTGTCCAGCTAGCTTTGGGGTGTACGATCCTTCATTAATGGATTTCTTTTCAGGGCCCCCTTTCTTAATGCGTGCTCCGCTTGGAAGAGTCTATATTGTTTATATTTGCTTACTAGCTACTGAGTGAGTTAACTAGTGACATTTAATTATGTTGCTGTTATTGTCTGTTGATGTATAGAAGTACCATGTTACTTGCTTGTTTTTTTGCCTGTCATTTCATAGTGCTTATATTTTGGTGTAAAAGCAATTAAAGAATGAGCAGGTCCTGGCCCAGATGTTGGCAATGATGAAGTATTGCAATCAGTGTCTCTTCAATACAGACACACATGCTCATTAATGCACCTAATGTGTCTCGGTTCATTGTGCAACAGCCATTGAGACCATGTATGTGTAGTTTATTACGTCTGAAGGAAATCTGGCTAGCGTCGCAAAAACAGACATTATAGCTAATCAAAAGGTTTGATGAGGAAAAGGGGGATTCTATAGAGACGGGAGGCCAGAGTCACATGCTAAAATAGGGAAAAGAGGGCATCAGAATACTCTGTGACAGAACAGGAGATGGTGGCTGCATTCTCCCAGTCTATAAGAAAGGAGAGAAAAGCCGGATGTCAGAGCTGAGCAGCTGTGAACAGTAATAGAGACTACAGGGAGATCAGTACTCCACTGGGCTGTCTTTGGGTTGTGTTCAAAATTCTGCTTTACATCCAGTGCTGTGACACCTGTCTGGGAGCCACATGCCTCCTGAATCCTTAAATAGGTTGGTGGGGCAGAGCTAATGGATGTGAGGTCCAGTGGTTTATACCACTGGGAGAGGTACCATGTGGCTCTCTGCCTGCTGCACAAGGCATGCGGCTCACATCTAGCTTAGAAGAGAAATTGAAAATGAGTGATTCTTGCAGATTGGCCTGTCAAAGCTCCCCGAATCTCGTTGGGCAGTTTACCAGTTCTCAGTGAAAGGAAACAGTCAAGCAGAGAGGTTCACCTTAACTTACCTTCCCAATATCTGCAGGCTTAAGCTATGGTTATCCCTTCAACCTATTTTCCCCAGAGTAAAAGGAAAAATAAGAAGAAATAAATTAAAAACAGAAATTCTGCTGTGATGTTAATTATGATCTACTTTTACAACAGAAAACTGACAAATATGAAATTAGTCTCCCTTAGTTTGCTTAATATGTCATGACCCGTCCTGTCCATCACCCAGAATGCCCAGCAGGGGTCGGTGCTGGTCCTCTGGAATCCTCCTGTTTCCTCCCAGCTGTGTCCTGTTCATAATCCCGATCCTAATGTGGTAAACATCAACATCTGAACTGTATCAGTTCCTCGTTAGTCCTGTATATACGTGCTTCCCAGGCCCGTGTTCCCTAGTCTGCTCATTAACATCGCACCTCCTGTGTGCCCATATCCTTCCCTGTACCATTCCTCCCATTTTTATCCCTCATGGTCCCGCTTGTTTTCTAGTCCCTGTTCAGTTTTTGTTTCAATAAAACCCCCATTTGTTTGCCCAAACACCTGCCTTTTAGTCCTTCATCCTGAATTTCATGACCATATACAAGGGATATAGCTAGTTTGGATAGTTAGCAGTAACAGTAAACATGTAAGTTATTTATGGGGCCTTGACATACTTTGAATCTAATGAACTTGCCTGAATTTCCATGCGCTACTTTTTGATGTGTGGGTTTTATTGGTCACTGGGAAATAAACATATATGAAGTGTAACGCTGCGGGTTCATTGTAAATAAAAAGATTTACTGACAGAAGTACATTCTTTGTGCTAAAAACATCTATGAACACGTAATTTTTAGGTTAAGGAAAGAGCCAGACTTTGGGTTTGAATAAGACTCATTTCAAAGGCAGGTAGTTTAATTTTTATGCTAATCATGAAATCTGCTATAATCACATATCTTTCTGTTGTGTATTAGGGAGGAAATTATACAAAAATGGAGGCCAGGCTTCTAGACAGTATGAAATAGAACAGACAGAGATAACAACAGTTTTTCCAGCCAGGGGCTGGCACAATGGACAACAAATGCACTTCAAAGTGAAACATATCCTGATTCCGAGTGAAACCAAAATCCGTTTATGTTGCAGATAAAACATTCCTGAAGCCAGCTAAGAGTTTTCATTAAAAGACAGATATTCTGATTAATAACAGGTCCCACAGATTTTGGTTTATTGTTATGAATCATATTTGTGACGCCGTCCCTTTCTGTGTATCACACTGTTTCTTTATTGATGTTTAGCCTCCATAAATGCTAATAACTCGTCTTTGATGTCAATGACAGCAATTTTATTTTTAACTTGGTTGCAAAATTAGTGCTCCAATACATTTGGAAAATTGATGGATGGAGACGGATACGGAGTGATTAAATGCGTGCCTGTTTGCTTTTTTTACCACAGTGAATCATAGCATCATTTAACGTTAAACCCACTTATGTCTTAATGTGACACTTTTCTTAATTTTATTCCTGCTAGAAAGGGGTGCTATCTGAATGACAGCTCTGCATTCCCCAGACAGCCCCGTCACCCCACCCCACCTGCCCCGCCCATCCAATCTTTACTCCCCACGCACTCACCAACCAGCCAGTATTATTTCTAGAAGTATCGAATGGATCAGCTGGAAATGTGAAAGCCAATAAAGATGTCTTTACCTGAATGCTCTGCGTTCTAGCTGTGACATCTAACTCTGAAACAACACCCATTCATGTACTGCGTATTCCACATGCCAATTTTCAGAATCTTTCCCCACCAATTAGATGGTTACCAGTATTTCTTTCTCTGTATCTTATGTCCATGTCATAAAAGTGTCATTTATATTACTCCTATTTTTCATTAGTCTAAATTTTTATATTCTATATCAATTCTATATAAATTTTCAATATTTTCTGTGACATAGCAATAAGAATTATGACAGATACACTGTTGGCATAGACAGAGCCATAGAGTGGCTAGGGACAGTTATTTTTTTTCCATGGATATTCTGTTTTTAAATCTGCACACAATTTAGTTTACCGCCCAGTTTATCATGCGGACAGGATCAAATGTCTGAGCTGCCCTTTCCTTTGCTATCACTATGCAGCACTTCTTTTGGTGATTAGTCTCAAAATTCCATCAGGTCCAGATCTTCACCCTTACTGTAAACTGTCTGTAAAGGCTGAAAAGGATCTTATAAATATTTTTTAGTTACTGCCCTAAGGGGATCATAGGTGTGAAAGTTCCCTTTTTTGCTACCTCTGTGTGGCGCTGCTTTAATTTTGGGGTGATCTGTCCCAGCGTTTGACCACTTCCAGTGCCCATGTCACCATTCGAATTGCAAATCTGTGTCACAGCGTATGTCATACAGGTGCATGGGATTGCTCTGGGGCAGAATCATTCTGTCACAACACAAATCATGGACTGTGGAACTAGCAGGGCCACTCGGGACTGTGCCTGGGTAACTTTTGGAGCGTCGTTAAGAGTGCAGTGAATTAGCTGCAAATAATTTAATGAAAACCAATAAACCTTCATTAATAAAATCCTGAATTATTCTGTAGACCATCCCTCCATCATTCATCAGTGATATATGTCCAATTCAGCGAATATTCCCCCCCTCCATTCACAGGCATTTTATAGGCCCTGCCCACTCTCCATAACAATGAGCTGTCCCTGTGTGATTTCCAGTAGAGTTCTTGTAGTTATGTCCTACTGGGAAATCTATAGTCCGCAAGGAGGGCAAATGTCAGCACAATCTTCCAAAGTTTATGACAGGACAAGGAGAAAACTTATCAGGAAGGCCACTAATGGCATTTTTCAACTGTCATACAGGAACCGAGCCGGACCACAAACAGAGACTAGTTACAGCGCGGCTCCAGCTTGCTTCAGGTTTCCACTGCAGAATGATCGGCTCGGTAAAGGCCGGGTTTGCAGCAGGATAGTAACGTAAAAACTGAAAATAAGCTTATTTACTGTTCACATGGTGTAAACTATGATTTACTATGTTCTAATTTCCTCATTTTCTAGCACATCTGTGAGAATCGCTGTGCAAGTATCAAACGCTAGCATTCGCTTGCATAGATTTACATTATGAATCCATTTCGTTTAGCTGTTCTATTATATTTTTAATTTAGTAGGAGGTTGGAAATTTTCAAGCTCCGAATTATCCGTAATGCATCAATACATCGTGATCTGTGATACTACTACTAATAAATATTATATAGAATGCACATTTTTTCCCTTCAAATAATCCATGCACAGAGCCCCAGTATCTCCATGCTTTTCAGCCAATCAGATGGTAGTGATGCAACCATCTCTGTTTAGTCATGCTTTTGGACATGTTAGCACGGTGATGGGGCAGGTACGGCGCGCATACTTTACAATGGAAAACCGGCAGTTCGCTCTGTGGCTCAGGTACGGCTCCTGTACTTTACAATAGAAAACCGCCCATTTCTGCTGTTGCTCGGGTACGGTTCATGTATTTTACAAAAGAAGTTCGCCCTGTGGCTCAGATATGGCTCCCATACTTTACAATGGAAAACTGCCAGTTTGCACTGTGGCTCAGGTATGGCTCCTGTACTTTACAACGGAAAACCGCCCATTCGCACTGTGGCTCAGGTATGGCTCACGTAATTTTACAACAGAAAACCAGCAGTTCGCACTGTGGCTCAGGTATGGCTCGCATACTTTACAACAGAAAACCGCCCATTCACGCTGTGGCTCAGGTACGGTTTGCATACTTTACAACAGAAAACCGCCCATTCACGCTGTGGCTCAGGTACGGTTTGCAACAGAAAACCGCCAGTTCGCACTGTGGCTCAGGTACGGCTCCCGTACTTTACAACGGAAAACCGCCCATTTGTGCTGTTGCTCAGGTACGGCTCACATATTTTACAATGGAAAACCAGCAGTTCGCGCTGTGGCTCAGGTATGGCTCATATACTTTACAACGGAAAACCGCCCGTTTGCGCTGTTGCTCAGACACAACTCGCATACTTTACAACGGAAAACCAGCAGTTCATGCTGTGGCTCAGTTACGGCTTGCATACGTTACAATGGAAAACCGGCAGTTCGTCCTGTGGCTCAGTTACGGCTTGCATACGTTACAATGGAAAACCGGCAGTTCGTGCTGTGGCTCAGT
>JAAGVU020000038.1:5954976-5987252 GCA_011763525.2 Mormyrus iriodes | reverse complement strand
TACGGCTTTCATACGTTACAATGGAAAACCGGCAGTTTGTGCTGTGGCTCAGATACGACTTGGGTACTTTACAACAGAAAACCAGCAGTTCATGCTGTGGCTCAGTTACGGCTTTCATACGTTACAATGGAAAACCGGCAGTTCGTGCTGTGGCTCAGTTACGGCTTTCATACGTTACAATGGAAAACCGGCAGTTTGTGCTGTGGCTCAGATACGACTTGGGTACTTTACAACAGTAAACCAGAAGTTCATGCTGTGGCTCAGTTACGGCTTGCATATGTTACAATGGAAAACCGGCAGTTCATGCTGTGGCTCAGTTACGGCTTGCATACGTTACAATGGAAAACCGGCAGTTCGTGCTGTGGCTCAGATACGGCTTGCATACGTTACAATGGAAAACCGGCAGTTCGTGCTGTGGCTCAGTTATGACTTGGGTACTTTACAACAGAAAACCAGCAGTTCATGATGTGGCTCAGTTATGGCTCGCATACTTTACAATGGAAAACCGCCCGTTTGTGCTGTGGCTCAGGCACAGCTTGCATACTTTACAATGGATCTCTGTTACTCATTACCCATGACAACCCCTGTATTCTGCACATGTCAGGGGTAGGAGGTAGGGTGGCAAACACTATTTCTCATAAGAACATCAAAGAAAATCTTAATACAGCAAAAAACAGGATAATGACTAACTCTGGATATGATGATATCTTGGCAGATAATCTGCTGATCTCTGTTAGAAAGCTGAAAATGTAGAAGAATTCTGCCTTCCAGCAACATAACAACCGAAAGCACACATCAAGTCAACCAATGAATGTTTTCAGAAAAGGCAGATCAAAGCCTTGGAACAGCCCAGTCAAAGCCCAGATCTGGTAAATCCCAACCAATGGAATAAGCTAAAGAGGGCTGTGCACGAGAGTCCCCAGGCAATCTGAAGGGCTAAATAGCTCTCTTATTGGGTTCTTGTTGTGTTTATAATCTATTGCATAATTCTTGCACCGATGCCAACTTGCACTAGTTCTTGGTCATTCCTTGGAAGCTTGTGAGTATTGCCTACTCAACAGCTGAATGCTTTTAATCTGCCTTGATTATACATTTGAATATCACTTTGGAAAAATGAACCAGCTAAATATATCTAAATGTGAATACAATTGTTAGGTAAGTGGAAACAAATTCACAAAATTACTGCAGTAGGTGCCACTAAAAAGTGCTAGCTAGGGGCTGTGCACACATGCAACCATGGTGTTACGGTTTTCTTCCCAATTACCCTGCTAATTATCTAATTATTATCATTTTTTGTTTGCATTGGGGTGTGTAGATTTTTTATATTCACTGTACAACTAAAACATTAATGATTATATGTTTTAAATTTCATGATTAGTAATCAGCTGATGCAAAACAATTCAGTAACTGAATTTAAACTTTTGAAACTACAAAGCTAATGAATGGGACTCTGGGGAAATGGGGGAACCTGTAGAATAAACTGGCTCCTGTCTGCTAAGGGGGTGATGCTTGCTGGGCTTGTTCACAGCATCCGGTTTCACCGGTGGTTCCCAGTGGGGAAGCTTGCATCCCTCCACTTGCTGGCACTGTCCTCTCCATCATGGCAGATATAAGCAAATTATTATGGAAAGAAGGTTGATGCAAGGATGATGCATAAATATGAATTTCAACAATATTGTAATGAACAGCTGAGCAGATAATTGTAATGAAAACAGAAGTTAAATTTTTGAAGATAAAAAAGAATACATATTCACACACACACACACACACACACATACAAACATACATTTACATAGATATACACACACATTCATTGGCCACTTTACTGGGTACACCTGTTCAACTGTTTGTTGAAACAAATATCTGATCAGCCAATCATATGTCAGCAGCACAGTGTATAGAATCATGCAGATACAGGTCAATAGCTTCACTTAATGTTCACGTTAATCCCCAGAATGGGGGAGAAAGATGACTTAAGTGACTTTGAACGTGGCATGGCTGTTGGTGCCAGACGGACTGGTATGAGTATTTCAGAAATTTCTGAGCTATTTTCACACACAATCATCTGTAGGGTTTAGAGAGAGTGAGCCAAAAAGGAAAAAACATCCAGTGAGTGGTGGTTCTCTGGGCGGAAATGCCTTGTTGATGGCAGAGGTGAGAGAAGAATAGCCAGGCTGGTTTAAGCTGATAGTAAGGCAACAGTAGCTCAAATAATCACTCGTTACAGCCAAGGTATGCATGTCTAACCTTGAAGCAGACGGGCTCCAGCAGCAGAAGACCATGCCAGGTGCCGCTCCTGTCAGCTAAGAACAGGAAACTGAGGCTACAGTGGGCACAGACTCACCAAAACAGGACAATGAGAGACTGGAAAAACTTTGCCTGGTCAGATGAATCACAGTTTCTGCGGCGAGCTTCAGATGTTAGGGTCAGAATTTGACATAGACAGCATAATAGCATGGATCCATCCTGCCTTGTATCAATAATTCAGGCTGCTGGTGCTATTTCTTGGCACACCTTGGGCCCCTTAGTACCAGCTGAGCATCGCTTAAATGCCACAGCCTGCCTGAGTATTGCTGCTGACCATGTCCATCCCTTTATGACCACAGTGTACCAGCTTCTAATGGCCACTTCCAGCAGGATCATTCTCCATGCCACAAAGCTCATATCAGTTCAGACTGGTTCCTTGAATATGACAATGAATTCACTGTATTTTGAAAGTGGTGGTGGGCATCAAGCATGAAGCATGAAAAAATTTGCAGAACAGCCAATTCTGGCATCACAAATTGAAAATCCTGTGGTATATATACTGTTTTACCTTGCCTAACTGTTGCCACATCTATATATCGCTATGGATGAAGTGTATATGTATTCTTGGTGCAACATATGAGAATATCCACGAAATTCCAAACTTCCTGGTTAAACCATACCCATATCTGATAAAAAGCCCTGCCCATTTTTGATACAGATAATTTTGTTGACTGAACAGATACAGACAATACTGTACCCTGAAAAGCATCAAACCCTGTTTTCAGACATCCTTGTAAAAGGACATGCTGAATGATATGCTTAAACATCTGTCTGGTTGAATTCTTCAATGAGGCTCTATGTAGACATGCTGGACTGAGGTGCAGAGGTACACTAGATATAGATATAGATAGATAGATAGATAGATAGATAGATAGACACACACACACACACACACACACACACACGTATGGGTAAGACTGTGGCCCCCCATCCCCAGGGCTGATGGTTATCCAGATATCCTGCCCCTGCCCTGAGTTTGTGGCATTCGCTCCTTGCACGGGTGTCTCCCCCAGTCCAAAGACATGCATTTAGGGTAACTAGTGTAGCCAAATGTTCTGTACTGTGTGTTTGTGTATCTTACTGTATTTGTGTGCATGTGCCACCCTCCATCCAAATATCAAATTTTTGCTAAAGACTGTGGACAGTCTTATGCTATCTCTCTCTTAGTGTTTTAATATTGAACTTTTCTAATAAGCATTAGTATTTTTATTTATTTTGCATAAATTTGCACTATTACCAGAGCCTTTTGATTAGGTGTGAAAGGAAACAACATTTAATAGGTTTCTTATATCACTTTTTAAATCATATTTCCTTATCTAAAAGCACGACAGCCAGTCAGTGAAATGACCTGCTCTCTGCAGAGAAACCAGGCCCCTTTTGTCTTGTACCTGACATTTGAAACTAAATTCAACGTGACAGTTTTGTTTAACTTTAAAAAGATACTTATGACTTTGATGTAAAAATGAACTGATAGGTATTCTCATGTAGTTTTCATATAATTGATAACGTTATATCCCAGGCGGTTAACATTAGGCCCTGCTTTCGAAGATCATGTCCACCAGGGGTGCCCAACCGCTCTGATCGATCTTGCCGTCATTCCCGGTGGATCACAGGAGATGATTCATAGATAATTGATCACTTAAGGAAAATATACCACGAGGGACCCTGCCCACTGGTCGGCAGCAAATTCCTGGGCTGCTTTTTGTTGTCCTGTGGTCCCTGTAATGGATCACGGCCCGTCAAATGGCCAGGCACCCCCCCCCCCAGTGCTGGTGTACATTGTGCATGTCAGGTCCTCAGTGATGTGGACATCCAGGCTGAAGCTGTGCACATTCTCCACAGGCGCCCTGCTGATTGGGAGAGGGTGATACTCCTGGGATCGGTGCAGAGCCTGTCAGAGTCCTAAAGGAGGGTTGTGACTGTAAGCTTAATTGATTCAGTCTGTTTTTATATTGCATTGTGAAATACAATACAGAGTAAATAAGCAAATTCATCAACACCCTTTAATCATTAGATGTGGATGAACAGGCATGCATAGGCCAGACTGACCATAGCTCTTATATCCATCATAATTTCCACAGGCTGGTTCAGCAAATATCGAACATAGTAGGGGCCCTAAAATATTCCTTAGCCCCCCCCCGTAAATGAACACCAGTTACTTTAAATAGAGTGTTTCTCATTCATTTTTAGTTAAAATACACCCCGCCCCCAATAAAGGCTTAGTCTCCTTTTTTTAAACTCCTACTTCATGGCACTGTCCATATGTCCAGCGAAACCTCATTAAGATGGAAAGACCAAATTAGGACTGTCACCAGTCAATGCTATCTCTCTCCCATATTTTTCTCTGCTTGGTCCACTGAGAAAGGTGCAAGGGCCCTTCATTTAGTAAAGGTGACACTCCACAGACAGTCTGTCACGCCACTCCCAAACTCTCAACAGCGATTCACCTCGCCAGAATACTAATTGGACTATTCTGCTCCTGTTTGCTCACAGAGTTATGCAATTAGGCAGTATATAGACTTAAATCCATGAGTCTCTCAATGCAGTGTGAAGTCTTGTCCCTGTTCTGAGTTAAGGTCTTAGAGATCTGGTTTGCTGGGATGGGCTGGCAATGCATCCTGAGTCGTTCCCTGCTTTGTGCCTGTAGCATCCGGGATAGGCTCTGGATTCCCGCAACCTTGCATAGATCAAGGGGGTAAAAATAATGGATGGACCAGGTTTTTCCTGTATTCCAAGCTCATCTCCCAGCGCTCTCCTGTCTTGTCGCTTCTCCTGGGAAATTCCCATAATTTGCACGGCCCTAGAACTTTATTATGGATAATCGCCGTACACGGATCCATAAGATTTCTGTTAGTCTGATGTTACCTAAGTTGTCAACTCATCTATGAAACACAGTCTTGACACACAATCCACACAGAACATACAAGTTCAATCCATCTGTCGCGTTGTGTCATGGTCGGCAGCTGCCGACCCCGCCTTTTGTGTCCTTTCCCCTAGTTCCCGCTGTCCTGAGTACCCCTTGTGTTTCCCCTTGTGTACCTGGCTACTGTGTGGCTCAGTGGGCTGAGCTGGTGGCACAGAGGCTGTAGCCCTCCACACCTGGGTTTGGGTCCAGCCTCCTCTGATTGGGTTTTATTATTGTATTTTAGTTCTGTTTATTTCCCGTGTCCTTGGTTTCTGTTTTTTTGTTCCCCTGCTTTTCTGTATACCTTGTTCCCAGCGTTTAACTCCCGTCACATTCCCAGTTCCTACTGTTGGTATTCATTCATTGTTTAGTTAATTGATTTTCACCTGGTCATTGTTCCCTTGTTCTGTGAGTTGGTTGTTTTCAGCTGTGGCTTATTTCCTGTTTTGTGTTCATTGGTTAATTGTCTTGCCTCACTCCTGTTCCTGATTTAGTCTTTGTGTATTTAAGCGTTTGCCCTTGTTCACTTCCCCGGTTAGTCCATTGTGGCAGGTTAAGTGATTTGTATTGTGGTTGGTTTTTAGTGTAGTTAGTTGTTAATCATTTGTGTGTGTTAGTCAGGCTTATCCCCTTTGAGTTGTCCTGTTTATTCCCTAGTGCTACCCTGTGTCCCCTAGCCCAAATACCTTCTTGTTTCTGTTTGGGTCCCCTATGTTCCTTTTGGGCGTTAATGTTTACCTGGTGTGTCCCGAGTCCTAATAAATCTGTTACCCTGTAGTCGCTAGTGGATTGTCCCCCTTTGTTCCCGTTGGCGCCATGTCGCTCTCTGTCCGCAACAGCGTTTTAGCAGGACTGACGGTACTTCTTAAGCTCCAACATCAGCTGCTCATAATCATTCTAACAATTCTTCTTAAAACATCATAAAAGAGGATAAATGCCTTGCTTCCATTTGTTATCTAAAAGCGTGAAGACTAGTGTCATTTTGCTTTAGGTAAAGTAAGGATACATTCATATCTATAGTTGTATTTATAGCCAGTAATAAAATGTATGGAACAGGTTTTAGTGAATTAGAAGTACTTGGAAAATGTGAGAAACAACAAATGTATTATTCACTTCAAGTTAAGCAAAAGGGAAAACTAATGCTCTCATTTCCCTTTACCTGTACTTTGACCATATTATGTTCTAATAACTAAGTTGTGACACAGGCCTTGTTTATACTTGGTTTTGAAATGCGTCTTGGGCAATCGGATCACAAGTGGAGCATGCTTAATACCAACGTAAATGGCCATCAAGCCGCATTGTGATCAGGTCAGTCTGACTCATTTGGTCAAATATAATTGTTTTTACTGTAAATGCTGTCACTAGCTGATTCATACCATCTGCACCTTGCATGTCCGCGAATGTGCAGCATTAGACTTCATGGCATATTTTACAACAGCTGCAGTAAGTGGTGAGGTAACTAACGTAATTGCTGCTGGCTAGCTAACGTTAGCTGCGGTTACCTCACTAGCTAACTGGCTGATTTGACTGAGCAGTGATGTATACAGCATATTCTGCTCTGGGGCTTCTGAGCTCCGTCTCCACCTCTGCCACCTTACAGAGGTGTGCTGGCCTGTTCAAAGAGTAGAAAATGCCAGATTTTGTGCTGTATTTTCATATGAGATTAGAGCTAAATTTGGATCGTTCATTTCTCTTGTATAAACACACAGCCCAAGTAATTTCCTGGTGCTTGTATTTTCTGCTGTACAAAACCGTAAGAATCATAACAATGTGGAACAGTCACACTGCTGCTCTGCACAGCCCTCCTTACATTCCCGGCGTATATATTTTATACAGAATGTGACTTAAAAGTAAATTAGCAAAATGTGACTCTTTCAATATAAAGGTAATTAAAAACATAATTATGAATCCTGCCACCATAATGACATATCGCTCCAATGAACAGCAGGGGCCAGTCAGTGCCTGCGTGTCAATATCTGTGGTGCTTGATGGTCAGTGCCTGCGTGTGAATATCTGTGGTGTTTCACAGTCAGTGCCTGTGTGTAAATATCTGTGGTGTTTGATGGTCAGTGCCTGCGTGTGAATATCTGTGGTGTTTCACAGTCAGTGCCTGTGTGTAAATATCTGTGGTGCTTGATGGTCAGTGCCTGCGTGTGAATATCTGTGGTGTTTCACAGTCAGTGCCTGTGTGTGAATATCTGTGGTGCTTGATGGTCAGTGCCTGCGTGTGAATATCTGTGGTGCTTGATGGTCAGTATCTTCGTACATGCTTAAGGAGCACCCTGGGCCAAGACTGGCAAAACATCCTGGTCATCGTGCCAATTGAGAAGGACAGTCTGGATGCCCTGACAACATTATTCACAGATTTGCTCAATGGATACCATGTTGGTGCAGCATTATGTTGCTACCACAAACATAGAAAAGGACCCTGAGCTAGACAACAAATAGGAGGGCAAAGACTGAGAGGGGATGGGAGACGGGGAATGGTATGGCAGTGGGAAAGTTAGACGGATCGTAAATGAGTAACGGGAGTAAGTGTGTAGTGGGGAGTGAGGAAATCAGAAAAGGGATGGAAAGAATGGAGATGTTTACCATGCTAGTTACTTAAGAGGTTAGAAATAAGTATTTCTGTATGTTTCATAGCTCTTACATGGATATATTTACTTGTGAAATTCAAAGTTTGTCAGTTTTCAATTATGAAGGGATGTGCAGGAAAAATGGAATGACTGAAGCCATTTAAACTGCTCATGCCAAGTGAAAGAGAAGAAAGTAGTGGAGGAGGGAGAAGGACAGATGAAGGAGACATGGAAAATAAAGGGAGTAGCGGAAGGAATAAAGGAGGAGAATGAAGGAGAGAATAGAGATGAGACAACTTGAGAAAGCAGATAAAGAGGAAGAGATGAGAATGTGTTGAGAAGAAATGAGTGAAAAGCAGAGGAGGAGAGCAGAGGTGCCAGGTTTAAGAGAATAAAAGGTGCATGTCATCAGGTTTATGATCAGGGTACCACTTCATGATGAAGTTACCCTTGTGAAGGGTTTATGAATGGTTTATAGTCAGGTTATTGATTGTGTTGTAACACTTTGTAAATTCTTAATAGTTAATTATAAAAAAAAGATGTAACACAGTTCTTTTTTTAATGAGTTACTATCATTTATCAGCGCCAAGAGGGAGTCTTATTGTGAAGTGGTACCTATAATCTATAATGTTCTTGGCCTTATATTCAGTTCAGAGCGTTGAAGACCATATTTACTTGACGTTGTTGGGGATCTTTGATCTGCAGCCCAGATTATCATGGCATGGATTCAAATGTAGCAGATTTGTCAGCTAAATGTTCATTCTGTGAACTCTGCTCCTGCATAGTATAACACAATAGGTTTTGAGATAAGTAATGCTATTTATACCAAATTCCTACCCTACCTCAGTTATATAAATCAAAAACAATTTTTGTCTCTCTGTGGGTGGCAGGAGTGAAAATTAGTCATATTCAACACTTGTACTGTTACGGTTTCAGAATGAGGAAGACATGCATGGAACAGTAAGGAAATAGCATGTAGGCTTTGCGGGGCACTTTCTCCCTGGGCACCTACCATGTTTTTCCCAAAGGATAATCAGATGTACAGAGAGAGACACACATGCACTATAACAGCTGCATTAAAGTGTGCACTGCAATTAAGCTTTACGAATCGTCCATTTTGGGGAATATCCCCAAATATTGCACCATATGCAGCTGTTTCATACCATCAACTGCCCTCCAACTGCCCTTTACTGTACAGATCATCGTCAAAGTGTATATTTGTACATATCGTATAATGAGATGTAGGAGCTTCTATGCACAGGAAGTTTCATCTTAATTTTTTATCCTGAGAAACACTGATGAATTACTTTGTTGAAAGCCAGAGAATCAACAGTACGTGCGTCATACGAGGTTAAATTGTATTATAGCAATACAAGTAACAATTTTTGTCACCCTGAATTCTTGGTAGTGTCCTGTACTTCAGTGAACAATAGAACGATTATATAGATAGATTTGCATTTTGCTGGTCTAGAAAAATGTTGCAAACTAGAATACCAGGTGACTAACTTTTTTCCGGTAAAAGGATTTGCAACAACCCTTATTTTTTTATCTTGTCAATTGCCACATCACCTTTCTAGCATCGACTCATAAATATTATGGTTTCATTTCATTATCTAGCTAGCATGTTGACTGCAGGGCTTTAGAAGTGTAGTAGCCTTTGTTTGGCAACAGGTGCCTGGAAGAAGTTAATGTACTTCTGTTCATCACTGAGATGTCACGCAGCAAACAGGTGTGACGGTGCGATAAGTGCAGCAGTACAGCTGGCAGCTGCTACTGAGGAGGAAACGTCAGCCTCCTGCTGTTATACCAGAACTTTCTTTAGCACAATATTCACATCTTTTGGCTCATATGACAATTTAACTGCACCATGTGGCACCTGCTCTGTTGTTCAGCATAGGGGGCACTTAAAATTTACATTTTGATAACACCTTCTGCTTTTGTTATCCTGAGATGACCTACAACACACCTAGATTGTTCCAGTCCATCTGTTCTGTTTGTATCGCTAGAATTTTATCAATATTCAAGCAGTAACTACTGGAAAACCATTTAGCTGTTGACGATTCTACATCGACAGAGAACAGCAGGGGTTTTTGATGTAAGAATCTACATATGTACAGAAAATATAAAACTATTATTATAATCATCATTGTCATTATTATTGATAATAATGATAATAAAATTGAAAAGAAGAAAAGGAAAAAGAAGATGCTTATTGCTAGGGTTACAATTTGGCTTTCCCAGAAAGCGAGTTTAGCCAGTAACCCCGATATATTAACTCAGTTTGTGGATTTTTCATATAGAAACCAAGCTCAAAATGAGTGTGTGGCCCTTAACATAGCAACTTATTCTCGTAACATAACATGCTCTCACACTGATTTATTCGGCTTATTAAACACAAGGTTAATAGACATGGTTGCAGCTGAGTTAGCAATATACAGTAGTTCAAGATGTTGGGCCTTTTTCGTAACGATCTGATCTGCATAGAAACCCAAAGTCTGTGTAGATCTTTATGTGAGGAGAGGGTGATTAGACCTCGATTAGACATTCTGACCTTCCTCAATGAATATCTTTATGAATGAAAGCCATTCATTGTCTTTGTTGGCACACTCCAGCACACAACAGCAAAATGTATCCTCTGCATTTAACCCCTGTGTGACATTGCGATATAGCAGCTAATTCATGAGCACCTCACAAGACTCGCCATTTCAGGGATGCTCTGATGCAGTCATTTGGCCATAATAATTTGGCCCTTGTCAAAATCACTCAGATCTTTACCCCTGCCCATTTCTTCTGCATTCAATATGTTGACTACAAGTACAGAATATTAGCTTATTGTCTAATAGACTGATTTTTCAAGATCTGGAACCCCATGATCATGAATCGGACAAGCGAGTATGGCTGGAAAGCAATTTGCTTATTTAAAATATCATGTGGTGTAACTGTCTGATTATGACTATTCTTTTTATGGTAAAACATTTTTAAAAGCATTCAAAATCTTTTTGAACTTTGAATTGAATTGAATTGAATTCCGATGTGCGTAATGCTTTGATTTCTCTGTAAGCAGGATGTGGGTCACTAAACCATAGATGGTGCATCATTTGTTCACAGGTTCCTCTAACAAATGCCTCCTTATCTGCCCTCAGAACCCTCGCAGCCATCCAGGAAGTACAAAGGAGGAATTACAGGATACCTTATGGCCCAGAACAAGTCTTCCTGAAATGCTCCTAACAAACAGTCTATTGCAATCTTCATTTGTCCCCACCTGCTCTAGTGGGTACCTACCTCCATTGACTCTAGTGATCCAGAAATCCTCAAAACCCACAAACTCTTCTACTGAAATTTTGTACGGCCTTTGATGGCAGATTATGACTATATTCTGTCTTGCTCTGTTTATGTCCAGGCTAAGACAGCTGCCCATTTTTAGGACACAGTATCGTCTTGGTCTTTATCTAATTTGTGTCACCCCCATCTCATTTCCTGGCCTCCCCACGGCTGTCCAATTGGTGGAAGGCTACATTAGTGTGGGTTTCCATTTTTTTGTATCCCTGAAGATATTGTCTCCAACCTGGACTCACAATTTCTGTGCACATCTGTGAGTGAATTTAAGTTTGACTTCAGAACACTATCCCTAGTAATACTGGCACACAGCCATTCTATAAAAGATTACTTTAAGTAACCTGATACTTGAACAGAGAATTGTACAATGATTCAGTGGATGCCTCACCAGTCTAGCTTTTGTGGGTTACAGTCCTGACCTCTGCTTTGTGCATAGTTCTTCCCATGTCAATTCTGACCTCGACCAGGTTAGGTGGCTAGTAAATGGATGTATAAATGAATAGATTCTGCATTAAGAAATTTGTTGGGAAGACTTACTATAATTGAATGTGAATTGTTAAATATCAGCTCTATCGCAATATCATAGAGGTTAATAAATGTAAAGTACTACAGAGAACAATTTAATAGAAGACTAATACATTTTTCAAATAAAACTAAATTCCTAACCATCAATGTTTCTCAGAATACCTGGTGTGGTATTATGTGAAAATTGGATTTTTTTATTCATTATTAGGGCCAGAATATTTTTGCATGCACGATTCTCATTGTGCATGTACAGTCTATGATTATCCTTTGAGATAAGTACATAATAGGCAAAAATATCCAGAAAAGACCCAGAAGATGTAATGAACTGTTTAAATGTGGTGCTGGAGCTATGGTAATTTACATAGCAGAGTGGCTTAATTAAGCTCAAGCAATGTAAGAATTTGCTACCCTACTGTTTCTTTAGTCCTCGAGCACCCACAGACAGTCTACTTTTTTGCTCCCGGGAGCTGGGAGGGAGCAAAAATGTGGATTGTCTGTGGGTCCCTGAGAACCTTATTGGGAAATACTGCTTCAGGTAGCACTAAATTAAGCACTTGGGAGCCTGACATGTAACGAAAAACAGTTTTTTTTGTACTGTCTAAGTCGGAGTTAGTTAATGAGAGGGGAGCTAGCAAGTTTGAGGAAAGGTCAGCCAGCTCTTCATTACGACAAAAAGTCACTTCATTTCATTACATTGACTAAAATGACCTTTATGTGCATAATTAACATTTAAAGGAGAGAAGAGAAGCTGGCCTTTTTTTTTAACCAGACTTCTCTATTTCTGTTGTTGTAAATCATTGGTTCATTTTAATCTCAATCTAATTAATGCTTGAAGTTTGCTGCAATTTTTTGTAATTTTATACATCAAAAAACTGGGATTATGATGCAAATCATCCATGTGACAGAAAAGCATAGCTAAGGGCAAGTCATTCATCAGAGACGGGCAGAAAAAGAAGGCCCCCAGTCCACATACACACCTTCCCACACAAAAGCTGAGGTTTTGAAATAACATTTGATGAGAAAAAAATCACTGTTTTGTAAACCCAGGGGCAGGTGTACGCAAAATTTTCGATTAACTGGAAAAAGGGGACGCCCACTGTAAAGCAGGGAAATACAGGCAAACCAGACAAATGACCAGGCACTTTCCAACAATTTGTATCACCAAGCAGCATTTTGACATGACAAACAGTATATATAAAAATATTAAGTAAGATGTATTGAGTTTCCATTTGAGTAATCCAAAGAATATGTTTTTGCTTTGGAGAATTTGTCAAGTATCATGTCTTGTGGCCTTTTCCCAAGGATTGTAATTGACCGCGATTGTCACTAATTGAGTGTGAGTTAGGCATCAAACATTTGCATACTTGGATTGGACTCAAATGTGGATTTTAAAAGAGGAAGGGAGTCTTTAATGTGGCAGGAGAAAATCAGTCGAAAGAGTCAAGCAACCCAAGCCCGAACCCGGCACAGGCGAAAACAGGATCCAAAAAGCCAGGTGGGATAAAACTGGTGAAGGTCAGGCGAGGATCAGGGCACAAGGCACAAGGTTCACTGGGAATCTGAGTATGGTGCTGCTGCTCTGCTGGGGCCCGAGCCACCTGCATGGACTGTAGTGCCGGATCTGATGGGTTAAGCACTTCCAGTTCATTGACACCAATAAAACTCTCTCTCCTATGGCAGTCCTTCCACAGCTGGTAGACATGGCAGTCGGTCCCGAGAGACAGATCAACAAACTCCTCGAAATTTCCAGGAATCTCTTGGGTAGTTTTCTCATCCTTAAATGTAGGGTTTTAATTCAATACACTTTTTGTCAAATTCAGCCAATTTCTCCTGGCAGTTTACTAGCTGTCCGTTCTGTATGTATGCTGAAAAACGTCTGATGTATGTCTTCAGCCTGAACTCGGAAAAACACAAAGTGGCTCCGACTGAGCCACACAGCCAATCAACAATAGACGGCGTTCATGCACTGAGGGGATGGAATTCTGGGGAAGTGCAAAGCAGAAGGAGGAGATGCCTGAAGTGAGGGGGTGGCATTTTTGGTTGGATACTTTCAAAATATGCTGGTTTCTCCAAAATCACATACCCTAGCTTTAAACTCTCCCCCTTTTCCCCTCCCCCTGTCCTGTGCATAGCCCCCCCCCCATCGTTGCTGACTGTCTGCGACAGTGTTGTGTGGTGCAGTCTGAACTACTTAGTTTTTTTCCCCATTTACAGGGCTGGGGCTGCATAGAAACACTGCATGGGAACCGCAGATTTAAGTCAACAGGAGAATACGCTTAAGTGAAAAAAGCACACAGCTATGCACTTTTTTGACCCTAATTTTAGTTAGGTAACTTATTTGGATTATCAAATTAAAGAAAATTGTTTTCAATGGAACTCTTCTGATGGTGCTTTCTAATGATTTCTTCAGACTTGGCTGCTTTTCTAATTAATTTTAAACTTAGTGTCCTGACTTTGAATTATTCTGGTTATCCCCTAATTTGCTCAGCACGCTTCACTGGTCACTTGGGGTGACAGGAGTGCAGTGTGAGGGGCGAAAAGCGTCACGCAATACGTCACATGTAACTGACTGCAGCCAAAAGGAAGATGTTTGGGGTACATCCTCAGTGTCTTGTGCAGTGATCTTATCCCAGCTTGGGATCTTGTCGCACCTCCACCATTTGTAAATTCATGCTGGTTGAACTGACTTGCCTTGAACTGGCCAGGAACAATAAGGTTGTCGTAGGCTTAGCTGGGAAGTGCCACCTATCATCTGCACACCTCTCTGCTAAACTGCATAGCACTGCCAGTGACTTGTGGTTATAGATTAATATAACTTGGGTTTGTTACTCATTGTCTGTTCAAATTCCAAACTTATTATAGTTTAACGGTACAGTCTAGTAGTTATGTTTTTTTTCTCTTTTGAAGCATTAGGATTTTGCAGTACTGCTTTCTTAAATAAACTTCAGCATATGGGAACGTTTGACTCATCTGACCTGGGAGCCTCAACCGATCAGCCAGCCTGTGATAAGGAGCGACTGTCATGTCCGGGCATGGAAGGAGGTGAAGGTAGGCGTAGGATCAAACAAAAATGGGCTTCATTGAAATAAACACAGGAACAGGGCAAAACAAGGCACACTACAAGGGATCAAAAACGGGTGTTGGGGAGAGGGGACCAGCACGAGGAACCACAGGACCACAAGCAGGAAGTGACTTCAATAACAGGAGTGGGGAAGCACTTTTATACAGGACTGACGATTGGAGCAAACGAGAGGCAGCTGGAGTGATCCACATGAGGGCTGAAATGAGAGATTAGAAAAAACAAGGAACAGCCGTGGCTCATTAAGGCCCCGCTAGGGGAGAACGAGAGGGGCGGGAAGGCAGGGCAACTGCCACTAGATCAGATAGTGTTGCACCTGCACAGGGGCTCAGTGAACCTACAATTACCTGAGTTCAGTGTGTGTGTGCGTGCGTGCGTGCGTGCGTGCGTGCGTGTTGGGGGGGGGGTCTTAGCCCCCTGTGTTTTGAAAGTCCTGTCAAATGTACAATAGAGCTGCTTTATATTTCGCAAACTGCATGTATTGTCGGCAAGAACTACATGCGTGAATCATAGAAGAAAAGGAGACCAATCAAAGCAGAGGGAAGAGGCTTGTGCATATGCAAGCAGGGCTCGTCTGGCGGGAAGAACAGCAGCTCCGGTCAGCTCAACTTTTTGTGAATCTCATGGTTTAATTTCTATTCATTATGTGTCACACAGTGCAAGGTGACCTTCAAAAGGGAAAACAAGCTTCCGTTTATCTGTTACAAGGGGCAATGGTGGGTCAGAAAGTATCAAAACTACACACTTACGATGTATATTGTAACACATATATCTCGGGATTAATCCGTCAATACCTATATCTTGGTTTTGCAGCTTGATGAAAGCTCATCTTTGAAGAGTCGCTGGATGACTCTTAAACCACTGCTTGCACACATGGATGTCCTTCAATGTGAGATGGGTCTCATACAGTAGCAAATGTTATTGGCTTCAGCCTTGTGACAAAGTGAATCAGTAAATTTTTAGGAAGGTGGACTTGTAAACTTTATGCGTAATTTGAAATAAAACCCTTATATGTTACATTCTTCGAGTCAGTTTGGACGCTATTATTATTACTAAAAAATAACAATGATTCATTAAGGAATCATTGTAGGGATTGTTTATGTATTAATATGTTTATTTTTATTCTGTAAGTGATGTTGCGTCGTAACAAAACTGACTACCAGCTATACTGTACCTACAAGTCCTGTATCTGCATATTACCGACGTTATTATTTTATCTAATTCTGAGTTTCATTTTTAAACAATGCATATGTGACAGGGTAAGAAGTTCCGAGATTTGGAGGGATATCAGCAAAGTGTCCCCGCTCCTCCAGATGGAGCAGAGTCAGCTGGGATGGTTTGGAAAATCTCGGTGGCTTCCAAGCCACGTCGTCCAGCTGGCTGGGAAACGTCTAGGGATTCCCTCGGAACAACCTAGAAGAGTCTGAGTGAGTCTTTGGCTATGGAGACGGATGCAGGCTGCCTCTGCCCCCCTCAGCAGGAACACTGATTCATGATGATGAGGATGATGTACTTACCCGCAGAACACTAAGAAGCATTGATGGATGGTTGCTGTCTGAATGATAACAGCATCCTGCAATGTTTCATAGCCATGTTTTTTCCTGGGTGAAGAATTAGGAACAATTAATTGACTAAAAGAAACACTTTGCTAACAATTTAAAGACTATCCAAGGTTGCATTTTTCATAACCTCTCAGGCTAAGAGAAGCAACTCAATAACACCGATTAATGAAATGATAAGCTGCTCCATACAGATGCAGAAAGCGATCGCTGAGCCACAGCTCCTTAATAGATTAATCAATTCCATCTTCTCTGTCTGGGCTGTGTGGAGCAATTCATTCTACCTTGGACCAGTTGCCCCAATATTAGAGGAAGGCTCGATCATTGAAAAGGGGACAAAGACCACTCTAGATTATATTTATTATTACTGCCAGTCTCTTGGAATGGGTAATTACTTGAAACGGTGTGCTCAGATATATAGATTGCTGTTAGAGATTATTCTCATAGCTTAAATACAATTTGATGTAGTTATTACATATTATAACAAGTAATCTCTGTACATCGTAAGAATAAACACCCTTTATCAGCTAGTTACTACTATTAGCTAGGAAAAGAGAGATTACTTTCTGTTACTGATGCAGTATAATACTTATTTTTAACATACACAGTTGTGTCTTGATTCTTTGTTTTTCTCATGTATTACACAGAGACATGATTTAAAAGTACAGTTTATATCAAAACCTAATTGCCAGTTAATTATAACAGCATTTTTCCCTTCTGTATTTCAGGCAAAAGCTTTCCAGTTAGAATTTAGATGTTCTTTGTAGTTCATTTAATTTTTAGTAAATTTCAGAGTGTGGGAAGGTTGCCAGACTTTCAGCTAAGTCTCTATTCTTTCATATACACAATCCATACTCTTCCTACATTACATATTGTGTTGGCATGATGGCCTGAAACCTCCAGGATTATGGCAATGTTTACAATTAATTACAAAGTGACAATTAATTATTTTTTCTTCAGATATTGGAAACAAAGACGAAATGAGAAATATTCCACCTGCATACGTAATTAGACAAACCACTCTGGTACCTGGAGTAACTGGCGAGAGAAATTGCCTTACCAAAGAAACCTATTTTCCTTACAACTGTGTATCAGTGTAAAAACCACCAGTCTTGTAGGGATTATTTGCAGGCCCAAAAGGAAAGGCATGAAAATAAAGCTGAAATGATCCTAAAGTTGGAGATAAGCTTATACAAATATATAGAGAGGTTACAAAATAATACGCAAGGCTATGGATATCTCTGTGAGCACCTCTAGCTCCTTGCTGAAGAGTCACTTTCTCAAAACTCACCATTTGGACAAATGTGGTATGAGACAAGCTGCTGAGAAGCCAGAAATGGCTGTACAAGAGCGGCGGGGTTTCGGTGACAGACACCTGTGAAAAGGGACACTGGGCATCAAGAGCTCTTAATACTGACCTGTACGCTCCAGTGACATAAAAGGAAACTCTCACTTAAAAATAAATATCTCCAAAGACACCAAAGTGATCCAGCCCACTTGTCAAAATAGGTGGGAAGAGCTGGTATTTTCTGGGCAGCCCGAGACACAGGCAGACTCAGAGCTGTCATTCAGACAAAGGCTGACTGCAGTTTGAGTACTCAGCCTGCATCAGCTTTACATTTTGTGTCTGATATCTGCGGACGTAGGATTAATTGATCGATGTGTTTTTTTTTTGTTTTTTTTGACGATCTTCTAATTAAATAGCAACTACGCAGCAGAATGTGTGTTCAGTAATATCTTAAGATGAATAAATTTGCAGGGTGTGCATATTTTTGTAAGGCGCTGTACACCCCGATCAGCCATAACATTAAAACCACTGACAGCTGAAGTGAGTAACATTATTACTGCAATGGCACCTGCCAAGGGATCCATTATATATTAGGGAAGGGATACAGTCAGTTCTTGAAGTTGATCGGTTGGAAGCAGGAAAAATGGGCAAGAATAAGGATCTGAGCGACTTTGACAAGAGCCAAGTTGTGATGGCTAAACAACTGGGTCAACTGGTGAACCAGCAACGGGGTCATGGGCGCCCGAGGCTCACTGAGGCGCGTGGGGAGCGCCCTTCAGGACAAAACACACCTGGGAAACTACGGGAGACGGGGTGGCCAGTGACCCCTGCTGGCCGAACGGGGAGATGACTGACTAAACGGGGCAAGACAGAGACCAAGCCTGGTAACCAGGATGCACTATGAGAAGGCGGCAAGCCGATGGAGGCAGTGTGATGCTCTGGGCGATGTTCTGCTGGGAAACCTTGAGTCCTGCTATTCATGTGGATGTTGAGAAGCCCTACAGAACCCACCTCACGAGATTGCCAATGATTTCAATCTGCGTCTATGCCCCTTCCCAGCTGTAGCTGTGTACAGAGGTTACATTAGACTTTCTCATTGTCCATCAGGGTCATAAAAAATCCACGATAATATTTTATTACATGTCATCATAATTTTCATTTTTGAATGACAATAATACATTAAATAGCATTTTCATTCCCATGCATTTTCATTTTAAAATTAGTAATAATTAGAAAAAAATCTTTGCATTTTTGTATTTATGGTTGTCTTGGAGACTGACTGCTACACCTACACCCTGGAGTGTGTTTTTTCTCACTGACAGTTGATAAGTGGATTTTCATTATGAGTGCAGCTATTATTCTTGCATCCTCTGCAGCAGTCTTCCATGGTCTAGCAGGGTGTTTGGCATTCCTGAACTCACCAGAACCTTCATTCTCTCCTTTTCTTTAAATTATGTCCCGCACGGTCGGTTTTGGCACCTCCTGATGTTTTCACTTTATCTTGGATTGTTTTTTCAGTCTCACGATGACCTGCTTTACTAGAATTGACGCCGCTGTACTGCCATCGCAACAGATTCCAAATGAAAATACCAGAGTTAGTGTTAGGGTTTCATACAATTAATTGGGCACAACTGGGCAAGGAACAGGGGTGCATGGTGGTGCAGTGGTTAGCACTGTTCCCTCATACCTCTGGGACCAGGGTTCACATCGCCGCCCAGGTTCCATGTGTGGAGATTGTGCATGATGACCAAACATCTCCACGGAAGGAGATGCGAAGGATATTGTTCCAGAGCCTTTGTGATTAGTTCACATGCAGATTTACGACCTTAAATCATGCTTCCATATTCTTTTTTTGCAAGGTCACATAGCTCTTGATATAGGGCTTTCTTGATTGGTGAAGATATTGAAATCTGTTGTGTTTATTTATCGTTTTTAACATTTGCTTAGATGCATTTGTTTATAGAAGTTGGTGAGGACCACGCAATTATTTAGATCCTAGTAAATAATAACATAGAACTGAAGCTTTATTCTTATCATGACTGCAGCTGTCCACAGCCTTAAAACAAATCTGACAATGTGCACCTGAAGCACTTGTAGATGGCTTCATTCCAAGTCCATTGTGATGGTGTACGAAGTCAAAAGTGTCTGTCCAAACGCATATGGACTGCACTGTAAGTGAGAAACTAATAAATATTTGAAATTAAGCGTATGGTTTCAACAATAAAATTATTCTTCACTGTCTGGCAAGTTATGTGTGTAATGAGAGACATAATGACAGCAAGTGAAACTTTGTCAAAATGAAAAATGATTCTTTCGCATGAGAAATGGCTGCTCTAGATGCAGTAACAGCATGATGCAATTCATTTTGATTTTGAATACTTCTCGTTGACTTTACTGTAAACGTTTCCATGCATGGTGAGTTACATCACACACACACACACACAATGGGACATTTAGAGACAGCAGATCACCTAACTGCATGTCTTTGGACTGTGCCAGGAAACCTACTTAGTGGGAAGGGAATAAAACCTCTATATTCCCTTTAATTATTTATCCTGGTCAGAGACACGGGGAGCAATTTCGAGATGCAGATCAGTAAACTGCATGCCTTTGGAGTGTTGAAGGAAACCCAAAGGGTTACCATGTAATATGGCGTACGCAGACACCCCACATTCCAAAGGGAGATGGGTGAGGTAGACAAGTGAGGACAGCCCCCACCCCCCACCCGCCTGGGACAACGAGAGGAAACTGTTTAATCTAACTATTACAGACATATTGGAAACAACACTGTATAGATGCATCTACTGATGTCCTCCAGTGATGTCCTCCAGTGATGTCCTTGAACTCATCTGGTGTTTCGGGTCTTTCAAGATCATGCACCCTCCTCCAGGTGACCCCAGCTTGCCTTCAGTTGGCTAGCTGCTCTGACCCTTCTCCTTCTCCTCTCTCCCTCAATGCCCCAATAACTGAAGGCTCTGACTACAGAGCAGACTGTATACCCCCCCTGCCTCCCATCACTACTGGGAGACACCTTCCCTTCTATCCAGACTGCTGGCAGTCACTGACAAGTCCTGTATACTTGGAGAGGTTCTTTTTAAAGGCTTCCTCCAAACCAGCTCTCCAAGGGACGGTCAGCTCCAGAAGCACGACTTGCCTGGTGGATTCGGACTTGAGGACGATGTCCGGTCGCAGTGTGGTGACCACAGTCTGACTGGGATGTGTTTTGTGGTGGGCTTGGGCCGCTCCCCAGCTCTAACAAAGGCAATAGTCTGTCTGGGGGGTGGGGCTCACTTGGCCCACTTGAATCCTGCGCTGATGGCTTCAGCAATGGTCTTCGGGGCCTGGCCATGCCTTTATCTGTGTCTTCCCTCTCCTAGTGCCAGACTATCTAATTATTAATCTAAATCTTACAAACATATTAGAAACAAGCTTAATGACCGTTGAGAACATTTGGCTCTGAACTCACTCTGCTGAGAATCTATTTCTGTTTTACTAACTGTCCTCATACTGTGATGTGGTTAGCTTGGCAGATTTACTGTAGTGTGCCAGAAGGCTCAAGGTCATAACAGTTAGTATCAATGAAGTTGTTACTTTTGCGAGACATTATATTCCCTAGTGATTTCTGATACAACTGACTTCTGAATTTTGTCTCTCATGCTGAATGACCTTTCTACATCACAGTTAGAATTTGCTTCATCAGCTTGTAAACTACCCTGTGGTCACAGATTTTACTTTGGACAGCTTCCCCCAGGATTCCTCAACTGGTAAACCTCTGTAGTTTGGCCCAAACCCTTCCAGGTTAGTTGAGACATAATACAAGACTCCCAGATGTGCATCTTCCATTAAGAGAGTCTGGGAAATCTTGCAGCCAGATTCACGATCTGCTCTGGGTTCACCTTATCTTGGGTCTCTGTGTTGACCACTGACAGATTTTACCCAATCTGGTCTGTCAGTGTTCTGTAAAATTTTTCAAAGGTTCTCACATAGAATGTTCTGGCATCTTTGAAGAAGGGGATATTTTGTCATTTCTCAGTTACTAACTCTGCCTCCTTCTCAGATACCCAGAGAAAAGCTCTTCATCTGGGCAATGAATATCAGGGCTGCTCACATCTATATGCTAAATGTTTTCATCTCTCAGCACCTTTGTACCCCACCCCTGGTGCATATCTGCTTGCTATGTCACGCAGAAGATCTCCTATACTCTCATCAAATTTGTGGTGAATAGGTGCCTTTTTTGAGAAATTAAATAGAATTTGTCAAAGCATTGTGTGACATGTGCATGTGTCAGAAGCATGCGCATATTTTCAGCGTCGCCCGGATTTGAAATGACTGTTGACTGTTATTCTTTGACTCAAATGCTGGTCATTGGTGCAGCAGACGGTACAAACCTAAAGAATGTCAGTGTGTAGGATTCTTTCAGCCTTTCCTGTGTATAGGTGCTGAAATGCTGTTTAATGTTTTCAGTGCAGCTATCACTGTACGTTGGCATATTTACAAATCTAATACTCGCTTTGTCTTGGGCTTCACCATAGTACCTCACAGTCTGGCACGCTCCTTTTCACATATGGCATCATTACTGGCATCTGTACTGTAAAATTGTGCGGCATTTTTTTGGTTCTGATTTCATTGTAGAAAAACCCTGAGCATTCAGGCTCTAATGTTAATGCTGACTATTACTGCTGTCTTGATTGATGAACAATCATAATGTTTGGTTATTTGAGAATAGGAAACATTTTCCTAAATAGTTGTCCTGCATGTCTGCACGCCCAGAAAGGCAGCTTGTGTTTAATGAAAGTCGTGGGGTATACCTCTGCTCTTGCCACCTCCTCTGTCAGACTTTGTCAGTCTGGTTAAAAAAAGACGGTCAGATACTCGAGCGTCCCTCCCTGCACCTGATGTCGTTAACATGCTGTGGTGCCTGAAAAAATAATACAATGCATAAGGTGCAGGCGATCCTTCATATGTAGTATAATCATTAGCTTTACAAGAGTGAAGAATAGTCGTGGACTACCGAGCGCTGTTGTACGTCGCTCTGGATATGCCGTAAATGTAAATATACATGTAAATTGTCTTATATTACCACATTGTCTTGTCATAATACTTTTTGTTGGATTTTGTTCATGGCTTTATAAAGAACTGTGGGCATTTGCACAAAATACCCTATGAAACCTACTCACGGCCTACCAGGGCGCGATACACATAAGGTATCATGATATAAGTGAGTCTCAAGTGACCTGTGCAC
Source organism: Mormyrus iriodes (assembly GCA_011763525.2). NCBI lineage: Eukaryota > Metazoa > Chordata > Actinopteri > Osteoglossiformes > Mormyridae > Mormyrus > Mormyrus iriodes. The sequence goes on along the minus strand of JAAGVU020000038.1, from coordinate 5,964,435 downwards.
ACAGATTTTACTTTGGACAGCTTCCCCCAGAATTCATCACCTGGTAAATTTCTGCAGTTTGGCACAAACCCTTCCAGGATATAATCCAAAACTTCCAGATGTGCATCTTCTATCATCATAAATTTCACTTGGCAGATTGTATTGACAAGATTTCATAATACAGGAATAACATTGCTTTTGAAAATACCGTCAAACTTCTACTGCCACTAGCAGGCCCAATGGGAGTCCTACAAAGGAGACAAAGGGAACTAACAAAAATTAATCGTGCTTTGTAGTTAACTGTAGTTAACTTTTATTACTATTTATCAATAATGCAGAAGAAATTGCATCTGTTAAACTCACCTCCACATGTGTTTTGTAATCATTTAAACCACTGAATGCGATGAAAAATCCCTTGTTACAAAAGGTGCAATGAGCAAACTGAATGCTACTAGTCACTAGTAAACTTTGGTATGTTCTGAAGAGAAGTGTTTTATATATTTGTTCGTTTTGATGGGTCTGCCATCACTTGGCTCAATGCCAAGGACAAATCAGGTTGCTTTCTATCAAGCACTCTTTGCGGATGTCAGGGAGCGACTGGCGATGTACGGGACACTCCAGGAGCATCCAGGAGAACATTGGTTTTCTGTGGGAAGCAACAATGCTATCAACTGGGCCACCATGCCACTCTATATTACTTAGGTATTTTATGTTAATAATCAAAAAACACAGCGGAAATCTAAATTGTGTTCATTACAACCGTATGTTGGTGTGCATGTGTACCGCTGCTGTTGATCGAAGATGAGTAGTGAGCAGTTATTTGTGAGCAATTTTCTCAAAGAGTGTATTTATTTAATGCAACCTGTAGCACCTTAATAATTTTGCCTCTGCCCTCAGATTCTCCTCTATCCTGCTTCCCTCACTAATTCCAGCCCGTTTCCCTCACAGCACCTGTCAGCTACATTCCCCTCGCACACTGACCTGCTAAGAGCCATTAAGCTTACTTGGCACTATTCAGCGAATGAAATCCAGACAGTTTGTCAGGGTATAATTTTTGCAGGATCATGCTGAAGTGATTATATGAAGTGAATCATTAAGGGACAGAGCAAGTAAAATAGCTGTGAAAAAAATCACACATTCATTAAGAAAGTAGGATATAATTCATAATAAATTATCCCCCATCATCAAATAATTACCTGCTAGTTTGGCTCCACAAATACTATTTTGCTTGAATCTGTCTTATGACTTTTTTTTTGTTATACAAACTTGCACGCCCGCAGCACATACTCATAGACATTCTAGCATTGTCTTAGTTAATTATGACTTTATTTGCAGATTTGATTCACATTTGAAATATGACGATGATCCAAGATAACAGCTTAAAAAAATGGTAGAAGTCCTTGTTGAGCTGAACATCTATTGCTCATTCTCTGCACCTTGTATTTTTACAGTCCTGATTATACATAAATTATATTACATTTATCAATATGTAACGGGGCACCTGGTCATGATGCGGCAGGACTTTTATTAGTCAGATGACTGGGGCTCCTACCTCCCTGTCAGTTCCTACAGAAATTGGTGGATTGTGGTGGGTGCAGTGACGTAAGACATGGGACAATATGGTATTCCCTGCATGGTGTGAGAGTTTTGCCAGCAAACCTTCGGAGTCATCGCAAGACCATCTTGAGTGGTGTCTATAGGTGAGAGCAAGCTGGCTATGAAGGGCGGTCACCCACAGTGGCGCCCAGGGGGCTGGGGGTTACGGGCCCACAGATGTGCAGAGGCCGGGCTCGAACCAGCGACCTGATCACAGGCACAGAGGCTTATAATAACATTTATTTTGCATTTCTGTCCCTTTGTTTTGCTTATGCTACTGTTGATCTGCCAGTGGGAATGTAGTTTCAGTCTTTACAGCGGTCTGCTGTGTGGTACCGGGACAGTGTGCAGTGTTAACTGGTAATATGTGACAATTGCTTCAATGAAATGCAGTAAATGACAATCATATCTGACTACAGTCCATTGTTCCCTTTGCATGCTTCATATTACAAGTGAAATAAAGTTGCTATATCCAGTGGTGACTGGCCTGATTGTGGTTTGTTTTAACTTTTGTTTTATGCGACAGTTTCACTATTGTGTGGTTAGGTGTAAGATAAGTGATTCCTGTGTTTTTAACACTATTGCAGAATTGTAGTGCCCTTAATGCATGGATGAGCAGCTTTGAATTAACCGGTTAATCACTCTAGGTTTAGAGATATTAAACTGATCCATATAAATAACAATGTACCATGTTTTAGAACGCTAGCTCACCGAATCATTCTCACACCCCAACAGTTACGCTGTGCCACGGTCTCTTGTCATTATATGTATACAGATGTACGCTTTTGCTATCTGTATTAGCTTGGTGTCACTGCTGAGGTTTAGTGACGCTGTCACTGAACTCTTAGCTGATACTAACGTGACGAGGCGGCTACGCACGCTTCCAGACTGTGCTCAGCCACACAGGAAAATCATTATTATATCACGTTCATTTCTAGAATAATTTAAAATTGCTGAAGCCTAAAAATACGATTACAAAAAATACTGTATGAAAATCCACAAGTGATATAGCTACAGTCTCACTTTGTATATTAAATATGATGTCAATCAGTTTCACATGGGAAGTATAAACATTTTGAATGTTTATGATTTTATGATGCTACTGACTTTGGGTAGATGCTCAGCGCGAGACGCATCATAGATCCTGAACAAGTTATTAGGAGTGAAAATGCTGGATCGGTTCATCCCTAAGTTTAGATAATATTTTTTGCACATCTGTGAAAATTTTAAATGTTAAAACTAATGCCAATTATTATCTTCTGCTTCATCTGTAAGGGTTAGCCGATGGTGATTTAGTCCTCCAGGTCAGACATTTTCCACCAAAGGTTTTCATTCAAGCTTTAGGTTCCAGTGATCGAGATATGACTTTTGAAGTTTATAACTAAGTTAAAAAGCAGGATGAAGATCCTTAATTGTATACTGTTCCATTCTCATTGAAGAAATATTGCTAATTTATTGGTTTTATAAGCAAATCGTGTTATTTTTTTCAAACAAAATATATCACATTAATAATAATATAGTTAAAAAGACTAAACATTTGTGTAAACGATCCATTGGAAGCCAATGACTACAATTGCAATTAACATCAAAATGACAAGAACAGAACTGAATGAGTCAGTGAAAAAATTGACACAAAAGAAAATGCTGTGCAAAAGATATTTCCTGATATATTAAACATTGCTTGTCAACTGACTTTTGTTATGAAAGCAATAAATTTGCGACAGCAGCTAGTTTCCCCTTTGACAAACAATATCTCAAGTTACCGTCTCTGGAGACACTGTGCTTTGTGTTGCTGTCCCCTTGCTTTGGGAGCCTTGAATGACGCACATACATTGGTCACAGTGCTTTTACACTATATGGTCATGGTATGTTGGGAACACTGTGCAAGGAAGGGCTACGCTCAGAGCAGTCAGTGAGGTAATAGAGGATGTTTCTGTCGATTTATACCACCCGCAGAAATGGAAATCTTTTTCATTTCCCTGTAACAACAACCAGTCCCAAGTTCCGTTACGCTGCGGTGCCCGCAGAGCTATTCTTGACAGCAGAAACAGCTTCTTTGTTTATTAATTTCTTTGTTTGTTTTGTGGTACTTACTTTCGCTGCAGCGACGATTCCATCCTGCCCAATTCCCATAATTCATGAAAAGGAAATTGTATTCCTTGAGTAAACTGAAGGAATTCTGACAACTGACCTCCTGCCTCGCTTAAAACTGAGTTCAGCTCGATGACGTGCCAGGCCGTTAAAAAGTAGCATTAACATTTGTGCTGTTTTATCATCACCCTTTGCATTTGCAGATTGCATTTATGGTTTTGCCTTCAGTGATTCACATTGACTGTTTCCCGTAGCTGTTTGCCATCCCTTGTGAGTAATTGATTGTTATGGTCCACACTTGCCCCCTTGTGTAAAGCATCTTCTCTGTATATATATGCTTGCCCTCTTCAGCTTTATAGCTGAGTCATTGTCATGTGTCACAGTGTTTATGTTTTTTCCGTCTCCATGCCAGCATGACTAAAGCGTCCTTTTCTGAAAACCAATGCCACTGCATGGATCATCGCTCCTTCCTGGTTCCCAGACGAAACAGTCAGTGTGATGATCCAAGTGAATGAGTGCATTGGCAATGGTCTATTCTTACAATAACTATACAAAAATGTATCAAGCATGAGGCAAAGACACAGCCATGGAACTTTAGATATCTGAGGATAGAACTATTTGAAAGTTGAAAGCTGAGGATATTGAGAAAACCATGAATATGTTTACTTTTGTAAGGCTGCACAGCATAAAGGATTGTGATGAAAATTCCTTTTATTTTTAATTACTGGGAATGTAGATCTCTTGGCTGCATTTTTTTCAGATATTGTACATCTATGCTAACGTAAAGTAGAAGATGATTTTTGTTCTTCTTGTGAGATTATTTGTTTGAAAATGTGGGTGTGGTCTCTGTAGGATGGCTAATGGCACAGCATTGGTTTATTCCTAGGGGCACAATTTGTATATTATGCATAGATTGCACTGCCTGTCAGTGTTAGCCCGCTTAGCCCATCTACCTGGTGGTACAGAGAGGCAGTATGGCTGCCACAGCGTGGTGCTTACATTCAGAACCATGGAGAGATGCTGGTAATGGACAGATAATAAATGCATCAGTTATTTACCTACATTAGCAGGACCGGGACAAAAAGCCAGTCGAGCCCGGCATCGAGCTTCCTTCTGAGATCAGATTACCAGCACAGTTCCACATTCCCATGATTAGCTTGACCTACACGGATCCCGTTGAGGAAGACCACCGAACTGCTGCTCTCACCAGGATTCAGACTCCACTGGCTTTTCCCATGTATTTGACCTCTGTCTGTACATGTATTTCTGCGGGTGTTTTGTCTCTGCGTCTGAAAGAAATGCCTAATTAAGATGAGCATTTCAGTATATAGAATTCTTATCATGGAATACTGTGAGTTTTCATTCGTTTTCTTTATATTTTTATTATTTGTCTGTTTCTTGGCTTGTTTATATAGCAAAAGTGTTTGGATGAAAATGATACAAGTGGGTCATGTTTTGCTCTGGTATTAATGCTAGAGGTAGATTTAGCTGCTATAGGGGATAATCTGCAATGCAATTTAACGTAGAACCTTCTTTTTTTAATGATTTTTATAGATCTAATGGGAAACATAATTAGCTCACATTCCCCTCAGCGTCACTTTACATGCATTTCAGTAATTGCTGTTCTATTATGTCCCCCACACAGCCATGTGTGTATCATCATAAAGTGAAAAAGAGATACACCTAGGTACTATTTTTAAATTATAGTACAAAATATACACCATTTAAAATTGAAGTTCAGGCAGCATCTGAACCAAACCGTTATCCACACAAACACAGAGCTAAGTTCAGGCAAGAAAGTCTGGCTCCCAGTCATCCTGATACAATCATAATTTCAGTTTCAATTTCTGTCACCTAAACCCTTCACCTCCCCAATTCTGGATCCAGGGTGAGGGGGCACGGGGAATAACTCCATTAAGGTTCCCTGCATGCTGAAATATGATTTTATGTATTGGTGAAGCCTAGGTTCCCTAACAGCTGAAGCCATGTTCTAATCGCAGCATGCACCAGCAGTACTTTGCTGGCAGAACAATCTGAGGCAGTTTTACAGCCTGACTCATCTGAGGCAGCCAGGTTTCCCTTGTGTATAAGCAGGCCATCTTATCATATAATGACTTTATTTTCTCCTTTGCCATTCCTGCCTGGGCCTCTATCAACTGCCCTGTCAGAAAATAGTACAGCTCAGGTACAATTTTGTTCCCCAAGGTACAATCACCATTAATATATCCCCAATGGTACAAAAATGTACCTCAAAGTCCATTTCTGTACCTTAAATTAGACTAAAAGGTACATTAACCTACAGCTAAGGTATAATTGGCAGGCCCTTGAGGATATGAATGAATGAATGAATGAATGAAAGGTGCATTTCTATAGCGCTTTTTCAAACACACAAAGAGCTTTACAGAACCCAAAGGGGAGCCACTTCAGCCCCCACCAGAATGATGCGACGGCACATCATCTGCGTCCGCATGTCTTACCCCCCCGAGACAGCACCCTGGTACAGTCTTTCAACAGGACAATGCCCGTCCACACACGGCTGTGTCTATGGACTGCCTGCCTCATGCTGAGGGCCTCCCGTGGCCAGCCAGGCCCCCAATCTTTCCCCAATCAAACATTTGTGGGATCAGCTCACATGTTAACTCAGACCCAGTGCCAGTCTGCAGGATCTCGAGGGCCAGTTACAGCAGCTGTGGGCCGACTTGCCACAGGAGAGGATACAACGGCTGTACACCTCCCTTCCGCACCGTATCGCCACATGTATCCAGGCCTGGGGGGGGGGGGGAGCGCCACACCCTACTGACATGGGACCAGCAGTGTGCCCATACTGCCAACTCTGTCGTCCGTTTGACCTGATATTATAATCATTGTGATACAGTCACATGACCTTTCACCACGTGCAGATTCATTCCATTTCCGCCTCTCCGTCTGGGTGCTTAACTTTTCTTGTCACTGAGTGTATATATCTACATTTTTTAAAAAAGAGGGGTTAGAGAATCTCAGGAGTGGTTGTGGATTAAGGGCATTGTTAAAGGACCCAACAGTCCTCCAATCCCAAGCACATCCTCACTGTAGGTGATAGATTACATACAATGCTGCCATATTACTGCCAACTTACTCAATTATTCAAAGTTTCTGTGCATTTAATGGTACTTACATACCTGACTAGCCGGTCAGTCTTTGCAAGACAAAGGCCTTAAAAGTTCTCTCTATATAATTATGCCCCCCCCCCCCCATACACTCCACCTGGAAGACTACGTAGGACACTCAGTGATTAGCAGCTTAAATGCATATTGGAAGAGGAACCATACTTCCACTTTCTGTTGTATCCAACTTACTTTGTTATATTGCATTATAATGTACTACAATGGTAGATTCTTTCAGATAGTTAAGAAACACTGACATTTAATTGCACAATTGTGGGTTTTTCCCAAAGAACAAGGCCCAATGTTGTCACTGGAAAACAGGAATAGATTTTATCCACACATGCTCACACTGCACAGGAAAGTGATGGATTTTCAGTGGCCCCCATATTAGGTTTAACATACAAAGGCTAGGGTTAGAAAGCTTATGAGTTTTATAGACATCAAAAGCTGTTATTTATGGTAGTTTTCTGCCCCCATATCCAGGCAAATCACAATGTAGTTAGGTTTCATAAGATTTTTCATGATTTCCAAGTGTCTGTTGTCTAAGCCTAAATCCCTAAATTAGGGTTTGGCCAATAAAAAACTAGGATTATGTTTATAGAGTTTATGTCAATTACATCTAAAGGTATTTTTATGATAGTTCTGGGTCCTTGCATTCAGGGAAACCACAGTTTAGTTGGGTTTGATAACATTTTTCATACTTTTCAAGGGACTGCTGTGTAATCCCGTGCCCCAAAATTAGGTTTAGCCAACAAAAGTTAGGGTTGGGGTTAGAAAGGTTATGGCTTTGACAGACATCTAAAGGTTTTTTATGATATTTCTGGGCCCCTGTGTATCCAGAGAAACCACAATCTAGCTGTGTTTGATAACATTTTTATAGTTTCTAAGGGCCTATTGTATAACCCTGTGCCCCAAAAAGAGGGTTAGCCAACAAAAGCTAGGGTTAGGGTTAGAAAGGTTATGGCTTTTATAAATGTCCAGAAGTGTTTTATGATAGTTCTGGGTCCCTGGATACAGGGAAGATACAATTTAGCTGGGATAAATACAGTTTCTCGCACTTCCCAATGGGCTGTTGTTTGGACATATGGACACGTGACATTTAATAGAATGCCGAATAAATGGCCACTGTACAAAATCAACATCTATCTATATGATACTCAAAGTAGCTTAAAAAACATGGGTACTACATATGAACCGGTAAGAGGTTTTATGCCCATGCATTTAAAATACTATATTATTTTTATGTTTCAACTGGACCTTGTGTAACCAGTGTCAGTTTATCCATGCAGTCAACAAAGGAGAAACATTGATCAGTACAGTGGAACCTAGTTTCTACAACTTAATCCATTCCAGAAGGTTGTTCAAGAACTTATTTGGCCAAAAACCAAATCAATTTTTCCCATTAGAAATAATGTTAAATGGATTAATCCGTTCCAGACACCCAAATGATTTCCTGTTTAAACCAGTAAAAATGCATAGCAAATGCAAATATAAGCTTTAAAATCAATAAATACATGGAATGGATGAAAAACCGAGATCAGGCATATGAACACCCCTATCACATTTTGTGATTCCTGACTTTTTAAGCTCTACTGTGGGTCTCACCACGTTCCTTTTTGGTTTGCTGCGATCACTAACCTTCTTCGGTGGCTTATTTAAAAACAAAATGATAGCAACAGAATCAAAAACAACAGGAGAATATCCACAGGAGAATTCGGCAGAGAGCGTTAGCGGGAGACTGACTCATACACCAAGTCCTTTGTTTATGCGTGAAAAGATGGTGCTTTGTCACGCAGGTTTTAATGTGAAAGGGCTGGTTGGTCGGGAACTGAAAATACGTTCGACAACCGTGACATTTTTTTACTGAACAATACGGTCAAGAACTGAATTGTACGAGATGTGAGACGTTCGATAAGTGAGGTTCCACTGTATAAGTAAAATCAAAACTAGCAGTAAATTAAATCAGATAACCCTAACACCACTGAAATATGGCTATAACTAGCAGTCAACTAAACCTCCAAGTCTCCTATAAGGGCAAGCTAAACTATGAATGTTGTCGTACAATTGATATTTCAGAAATAAAAATGGAAATTACTAAAAGATAAAAAAACGTATCAGTATGCTGCAACTACATCAGGGGTCACCAATGTAATTTACAACTGTGGAGCTCTGTAGGAAAAGATTATATGGGTAGCTGTCTGCAAAGCAGGTTGTATATTTCCCTGCTCAAACACACTTTATTTAGCTCACTAGCTAATTACCAGGTTTAGTAGGTGTGTGCAAGCTGGGAAAACTGTCTTGCAGTCTCCTTGACCAGAGAGGCCTTGCTCTACACCAACACTCCCTGCTTCACCAAACATACAGTCATATGATTTTGTATTAGAACTTTTTTAGTGCTCCTTTGTGACTGTGATTCTACTGACACTATTATAAGCAAGGCCTGTCTGGAGATTTAAAGTCTCAATTTGGGAATAGCTTGAAAATGACTGTATTCCAACAAAATAATCCGGCTAGAGTACTTTTCAAAAAACAGGAATCACCTGATATCACGATGAACACAGCAGATAATAATAATAATAATAATAATAATAATAATAATAATATATAAATAATTTTATTTATATAGCGCTTTTAAGGATCTCAGAGATGC
>JAAGVU020000038.1:5903822-5914638 GCA_011763525.2 Mormyrus iriodes | reverse complement strand
ACGAGACGAGGAGGGCCGATGGATGGGACCCAACCCCGAACAGACCGAGGACCAACACAGACCCGGAAAACACGACAGGACAAACAGACAGGAGGACCACAACCGGACAAGGAGCAACTGGGGGAAACAGGCTCAGGAAACCGGAGAACCCACCGAAACTGGACAAAACACCCAAACAGATACGAGGGACCAGGTAGACTTACCGGGGACCAGTCAAGACACATACCAAGAGGGACACCAAAACACTGGACACAACAGACAGGCAGACAGACAACCAGTGACCCAGGACGGACAGGGGAGACCAAAGGCCTTGTGGAATGCCCCCCCCCTGAGGGGACGGGAACATGGACTCCAGGGGCCATGGAGACGGAGCCCCTGGAGCTACGAGAGGGACCGATAGCGACGGCCAGGGGCCCAAGGAAGGGACTAGAGGGACCCGGGGCTGAGCACCAGGGAGGAATGGTGGGACCGGAGGGACCTGGGGCTGAGCACCAGGGAGGAAAGGTGGGACCGGAGGGACCTGGGGCAGCACACGCGAAACGAAAGGACCGCCGAATGGTGGGACGTGGGGCGGAGCACTGGGAACGGAGGGACCGCCCAACAGGGGGACCCGGGTAGCTCTGGGAAGGCCTGGAAACGGGACCTGGGGAGGTACCATACGACCTGGTGGCCACGTAGGGGAAGAACCCGGGATCCCCAGGTTGGGGCCCGATAATGGCACCCAGGGAGCCGTGGCCGGGAAATGGGAAAGGACCGGAGGGAGTGAAGTAGGGAGATGGGGGAGGTATTTCAAGGTATGAACAATTTTAATAAGTACATTTAATTTTAGCAAAGGATAGCATCCAGATACTTTCACAACAATATCTTGCAGAGGTTAGGCTGTTATTAACTTATTAGCTTACACTATAAAGGGGTGATTTTGTGAGTCAATGTAGAAATAATTTCAGGAAGAACAAAACCCAAGTGCATCTAATGGCATCAGTTTTTCTGCCTGTACATTTTGTGATTTTTAGCAAATTTTCCTCAGAAATATAGGCCGACGGGACATGTGACATCACTAAAATCTATTAGTACGTTTATTGTAGCTTCAGTATGTTTCTTTGTAACTATTAGACAGTTCAAGGAAATGTTTTTAGTTTTTCTCAATCACTAAGATACATTAAATGAAACTGTGATGCACTTGATCTTCATCACCACCTTCTTAGCACACCAGAAGTCTTCTCTTGAAAATGTGCCCACACTCCTTCATTGGCTTCACACATTTTTTGCACACTTTTTCAAAACGGTTAACACAGATCTCATACTGTAAAAAGGCTGTCCTGTCACAGAGAGACAGAGATCAGCCACAATAGATGACAGAAACACAATGACGCTCGTTTTTGAACAATGTAATAATGATGTTGATAACGGTATAATAATAATAAGAAGTCAGTGTTGCAATAGAAAACTATAATGTTGACTATAAATTAGCACAAAAAGGACTTGTTGTTTCAACACCTGTGTGCCATTTGAGTACATAACAAGGTCATTGGTGCACCATTCAGAATTGAATTGAGAACGATCTTGAAATTCAATTCATAAAATTGGTTGAAAACAGGGTGTAAAATAGCTATTCAAATTTGAATAAAAGGAATTAAAATTGAATTGATTTTTCATAAATACATATGCACAGTGTAGGTGCAGCTGATATTTTAATATGAATTACATATAAACAAGTTAACATAAACAGCATACACTACCCCCCCCCCCAAGTAGTCCTATTGTATTTCCTATGATTTGTCTTCTTTAGGGGTCCAAGTACGCAGTGCTGGAACCCCACTATATTTGCAAGGATTTTATTCTTCTTCCTGTTCTTCTTATCATTACTATTCGGTAGTAAAACAATATGGGAAGCAGAGACCGTGATATGAAGAAACGCCAACTTTGGTGGAGCGCTACAGAATCCCCCCCCCCCACCATTATTCAGGCAAGCAAAATCATACCCATCGGCCTGATGGCAGCGCTATCGCGTAATGTTTTAGCATTTTAGGTTTATCTCCAAAATTATAAGTCATAGATACAAAATTCTTTTTTCCAGACCTTCCCTGCCTCATGTCAAAATATATTGCAAATGGCACTATGAAGCTCCACCTACTTGGACTATTGCAATGATCTGCTCTTCAGGATTTCTGTCTGGAGGATTCAGAAACTCCAATCCATCCGAAACAGTGCAGCCAGAATCTTGATGAGAGTGTGACAGCACCACCATATCACCCAAGTGTTGCCATCGCTTCTTTGGTTTCTAGATTCCTTTAGAATAAGAGTTTAAAATTCTACTCCTGACCCACCAGTGCATCCATGGGACAGCCCCCCAACACCTCAAAGAACTTTTCACTAACCAAACGTGCGATCGAAACCACAGGTCCCACAACAGTTGGCTCCTCCGTGTTCCCAGGATTAACTTCACTCGATGGGGGACAGAGCATTTTGCTCTGCTGCGCCCCGCCTGTGGAGCTCCCTCCCAGATCACATTCGGTTTCCTTAGGCTATGCCCGTTTTTAAATCTGCTCTTAAAAGCTATCTCCTATAAATTTTATGAATTATGAGATTTTGTTTTAATGAAAAGTGTTTTATGAATGAAATGCATTATTATTATTATTATTATTATTATTATTGTTAATAATAATAATAATAATAATAATAATGATAATATTACTTAGATTTTTTTGCTAATTTGCATGATGTGAAACATTTACTCTTTCAGATTCATCCTAGAACATTTAACCAATTCACTCAAGATTTGAACTGCAGCACCTTGATGTCATGCAGACAAAAGTTGTCCGTAGGACTTTGATCACGCAAATTGTTCCAATGCTACAGACCAAGGAATTTCTTGGGCGTGGCCTTTTTGCAGTTAATGGCCAATGATGATGAGTTATTCATTAGCCGTATAATGTGGAGTAGTGGTTGAATGAATAAAATACATGAGTGTATTAGATGGTTTCTGCAAATACGTGCTATTAGGATTTCTAGGTCTGGAAATGTCCTTGCTAACATACGTTGACAGACATAATTTTACACCAACATGAAGATCATTTAAACATCATTTAAAATCATTTAATAATCTTTGGCATTTGTGTAGAGCAACTGACATTGCCTAACTTTTTCGGTATGCTAAAATTTGTTGTTCTGGTCTGATGATTTTTTAAACCATTTTGCCCAAACGGTAGCCAAAAATCAATAATGCAAAAATACATAAACCAAATAAGTAGGATCTTGGAACTGAAGATCACTAACCAAAACATCTGTGATTAAATCATTTACTCATGTTAAGAATTTTGTTCTTTAAAACAGATATTTCTTTTGTTATATGTTTGTATGACACTGTAATATATACATGCTGTTAAATAAACTGAAACATAAGAAATGAGCATTTTTTTTCTGACTGGGAAAAAAATCCAGATTAATTGTGATGCTGCTAAAACAGCAAAATGGTCGACTGGCCCGTTTGCTTATGCTAGCAGCCTGTCCTACTTCAGTCACTAGAGGCTTTTTATTTAAAAACTGGCTCACTTTATCATCATTCACTGAAGTGCACCCTTTGAGCTGAACATTAACATTTTGAAAATTGGTCACGTCTTCCGCATTATATTGTGGCAAGTAGCTATATTTTAGTTAAAGGCATTTGTAATAACTACCCTGCCCAAGCACATCAATTAAAAATGGCAAGTGAAGACCCAATTAAAAGCTGGAATACAGTGAAAACAGAAAAGGGACAAATTCTATACAGACTCAAGTCATGTTAATCAAAGAAGATCAATGAGTTAAAATCCTTACTGTAGAGGGACGAAATCATTAAAAAATAATTTACAAAATAAAGACACAGGGCAGCAGTATGGCAGAGTAAAACACAATAGAAAATAATGTGCAAATTTATCAATCTTTTGAAATGTCTTCCTGATTAGGTTCCTGTTTTATCATAGAAACCACTAGATAAATTATTCTGCCAATTACTTTTAAATTATCCTGTCCAAGACAACTTTTAAAAAAACTTTAAAAATATAGCTCTAAATTACAACATGAAAATTATGAAAATGTGGAAAAACATTGTTTTCTCTGACAGTCTTTGTTACTGTTTATTGTCATTTGTAAGTTATTACTGTTTTAATGTATTTTTTCTGCCTAAGTATGTCTGCATTCAGTGAAGCATTTTAGAGCTAGTCATCAGTTTTATTTAATATTTATATTGAAAATAAGCAACTAATAAATGATAATATATTAAAGCTCATTGTCCTTGATTTAGGTCTGTTTGCACTGATGTCTTACACATTTACTTGTAAGAATGGTAATTGTTGTGTGGATATTGTCATATCTGCCTGACCCTCCTGTCTCCTCCCTGACATAGCCCTGATGAGCCACACCTCTGCTCACTGTACCCTCGTTAGTCGCTGTGTAAGAGTGCCTGTCTCTGTCTCGTCAGCCCCAGTCTAGTCATTGACGTCATTCCTCCTGTTGCCTGTAGCACACCCTGCCCTAGTCTTCCCATTTTGACCTCTCATGGTCCCGTTTTTTTTCCTGTACCAATTTGTTCTGTTCAATAAAGCTCCTTTTTGTTCACCTTAAGGCTGCCCTTTGAGTCGTTCCTTTTTTGTGCGGTAATAGAGAGAGATGTTTTCAGACTGATTTGGTATGGTTTTGAAAACCATAATATTTACGTAATCTCTCCAAATAACATCTAATATGACTATATGCAATATGAAGATAATAAAGGAAACACTTTTCCCCCTCAGTTTTCTCTGTATTAGCAGCTGAAACAACTGTGAAAATCGTAACAATGTCTTTAAGTGAACAAAGAAACTGGAAGGATACAATGTATAATTATATCCTTCAATATATATATTTTTTATAATATTAAAATTTTGAGTATCTGCCGATACCAGTCTGATATTTTTTCCCCTTTAAAATTAAAGTTAAATGAGATATTTGTATCAAAGTTTTCCATGTGAATCGAAATGTAATCTGCATTTACTGTTCTAGCAGCATTGTTTGAGTATGCCAAGAATTGTAAAATCGGCCACGTTGCTCAAACCAAAGCTATGCGACTACACTACAGGATGACATCCCCGGCCAGCGTGATTTACACTTGTCTGAATCTTTGTTTTATTCAATAACAATTTTCACAAAATGAACAAAAATTGAAAATTGTACAGAGGAAATGCACTCAAATATAATAAAGAAATTAATCAAAAATATCACTGTATACCCAAACTACCCATTTCTAGTCAAAAAGTTCAACTAGTACAGTACAAGTAACCAGTAAAAAATATACAATGGGGCACAGATTTTAGCTTTTAAATAGTGATTAAACAAACTTTAAACAATACATCTGAAGTCTGAAGACATTTAGTTTGTATAAATTTTATTGTGTTCAGACCTAAGAAAAATCAGCAGTAGCCTTATAGGCTGTACAGTGCACTCTGCAGGATTGTTGTTAGGCCCCTTCAGCATAAAGTACAGTGACCCCTTCACAATCGCAAGGGTTAGGGGTGGAAAATGTGAAAATTTGTGAAGAATACTAACCTTAGCCCATAACAGTCTGCTAGCCTAAACAATAACATAAAAGGTCTATTTCTTACCAATTTGTAAACGGATAGTACTGTACTGTACACTTTGCATGTTCAGTTACATTCCTATCAAGACCTTTTAATATCATATACTAATCATCTAAATTATGCCCTTGCATGTGCAAAGTTACTACTGCATGCATGTTTTGGACTCATTATTAAAAATGCCAAATGAACAGCACTGAAAAGTGAAAAAGTTACTGCAAAAATGCAAAATGTTGTGGTTACAAAGATAGCTAACACTTGAGTGAGGCTGGTTACCGTGACAAAGATGTGTGGCATACATAAGCCAAGACTATTAATATTATTACAAATATTATGTATTACTAATATTCATATACGACATGATTGTATGTAATTCAAATCATTTTCAGTATTGTTTTTGGATTAGGCATCATCTGTGAATCTCTGCGACCTTTCGGCGAGCTCAGAAAATATTCCCGTTTGATTTCCTGTGTTTCCACACAGCCCACATGACAGCTATGATGCTCGTGTTGCTTAACATATGACCGTCACCTCTGTTTACGGCACATTGCATTATGGCTACAAGCATTTTCGCAGTTTCTTCAGGCTAGACCAATCTCTGATGGAAAATTATATCGGTTTCATATTCGCCTGCTCCCCCGATATCCGATCCAGCAGATTTCGCCACTATCGGCCTGATACCCACAGTGGGTATCGGATTGGTTCCATGTCTAATCATTACACTTGATGGTTGATATCATTGGCACCTGTATTTATGATCCTTAAATATATATATATTTATATCTTTTTAACAAGACATAAAGGAAGCAGAATGTGCTTTCTTGGTCAGGAATAAATGTAACCATTAAGGTAGCATCAGGAATCCAGTCCTATATATACAGACAAATAGCACAATTCCATGCTATAATCATTGCTGTGTCGAATGTGTTAAAAAATTATAATATACATATATTTTATCAATTTATGCTACTATACAGCTAAAGAAAATCTTGTTCAGATGAAACCATTTCTTTTCGCTCTCCATTAAGTTACTACACATATCTCTTTTTATTAGAAAAGCATGCCTTTGCTTTGATGGTCCATCACAAATTACTTCTGGACATCACAGTAATAGCAGCTAGGGGAAAGGAAGGAATGAAATGGAGCATTATAATGTTAAAGAACATGCAGCCTGAATTTCTTTTTAACAAGACATAAAGGAAGCAGAATGTGCTTTCTTGGTCAGGAATAAATGTAACCATTAAGGTAGCATCAGGAATCCAGTCCTGTTGATCTCAAAATATCTTATTCAGGGACTGACAATACTTTGCACATAGTTAGCTGACAGTAAGAGAAAGGAGGATTGATGTGAAAGTAATTTAATTAAGCAGACTTGTTCAATTGCAGTTCCTTTATTCAGCCTTTTGTAATGGAACAAAACTACGCTCCTTTATAAAGAGAGATTTCTGAATGCTGGAAGCCTCTGAATGCGCCTCGAGGATGTTCTAGGCCCACAATGCTTTTGGCCACAGGAAAAAAAACCATCGAGTGGGATCATCCAGGTCAGTGCTGGAGAGTTTGTGAGCCGAAGCCAAAGCAGACACCTTGGGCAGAATGGCCAAAAATACCTCCCAAAGCGGGGTGCCTGTTAATCATAACACAGGTCTGTTATTCACCATCCAATGCGCTAATTCAGGAACGCATTTTGTCCAGGATTCTTTCATTTTCAGTCTCTCGGTATTCCAGCAGTAGGACTTTTTGCATTGTTAGCTTTGGTGGCATTGTATCACTAACTTAATTATGAAATCCACGTCGGATTTCTGCCCAAAATGAAGTTGTCTTTAACTTTTGTAAATGGGTTATTAGATTAGTACTTTACTACCACTTCTGTGTTTATACATCTAGCTAATGCACTGTCACAGAGACTGTTTTTTAACTCTGAAACTATTTTTACTTGCTGGGTACATTAATCTAGTTGCTCTAGTCAATGTAGGATAAAGGAAACTGGAAAAGAGCCTCTCCTCTCATGTGTGTGCTGTTTATTATTGTTAATAATGTGTCATTTGTTAATTAATCTTAAGTCTTTTCTTGAACTGTGCAGGGAACCTCTTCACATATGAAACATGAACCAGTCATCCAGGTGTTCGGATACATTCTCGTCCCTCTGGAAGCACAATCATTAATACTGCTGCTACGTACGGAGGCCTTAGTTATCTTCTAATAAATAAGGTGTGGTAGCTTGAAGGGGAATATGGGAATTTCCCTTGAAGCCTCCATTGCTCTGAGATCCACTTCTTGCATCCTTATATCTTTCCTTTCTTCCTGGACAATCCCAATATGTCTTTTAAGATGCACCACACCTGTATTTGAAGTGTTTTATATAATTGTGTAGATTTAAAACATCTGTAGAAATAAGTACAGAGTTGATTTTTTTTTTTTAGAGCATTTCAGATGAAACATCTAAACTGTCAGGGGAAGAAGGGCAGGTCTATTCCTGCTACTTTAACACCTCACCTTTACACTGTAACTGTGATCAGGATGAGATTTTTAGGGAGTATCACCACTAAAAACAACTTTTTAAAGTATAGAGGAAGATTTGTTCAGCAGCTATTGACCATGCCTGTTGAAACAGTTATTGACAATAAAAAGACTTTATATACATACATCTCTGGAAAAAGTAAGACTTTTTTTGTTTCATTCATTTCTCAATTTATGGGTGTGTGTCTGTGAATAATATATATTCTTTGTAAACTGCAGCCTGTTTCTTCTCTGTTTCTCAGTGATGAAGGGCTTCCTTCTTGCTTTACTGGACTTCAGTCCTGATTCTAGGAGCCTGTTACGAGCTGTCCTAGCAGTGCACTTCACACCTGCACTTTCCTCTAATTCATGAGAAACTGCCGGATACGTTAATGGTCATCTGCCACTAGAAATTCACTTCTGCCCTTTACCTGCGGTATAAACCACACCCACTTATGGTCTTCTATACGGATACAGTGACGGATCATTTTGTTTGTTGAAGAGGTACAGATAGGGTTGCCGCTGTGAACATCTAATATATACTATATGGACACCTGGCCATTACACCTACAAGAACATTTATGCCATCCCATTCTAAGTACAAAGGCATCAATATGGAGCTGGTCCCCCCCTTTGCAGCTGTAACAGCTGCCACTCTTCTGAGAAGGCGTTCCACAGGATTTTGGAGTGTGTCTGTGGGCGTTTTTGCTCATTCATCCAGGAGAGCATTTGTGAGGTCAGGCACTGATGTTGGACGTGAAGGTCTGGCTCACAATCTCTGTTCCATTTCATCCCAAAAGGTGTTCGATGGGGTTGAGGTCAGGGCTCTGTGTGGGCCACTCAAGTTCTTCCCCATAAAACACACCCAACCGTGTCTTTATGGACCTTGCTTTGTGCACTGGGGCAGAGTCATGCTGGAACAGAAAAGGGCCTTCCCCAAACTGTTCCTACAAAGTTAGAAGCATAGAATTGTCCAAAATGTCTAATCTCTGGGACCAGCGTTTGAGTCTCTGCCATGGCTCTGCGTATGTGGCATTTGCAGGATCTCCCAGAGTCATCATGGGGGTTCCTCCGGGTGATCCTGCTTCTCCCCACAATCTTAAAAATATGCTCAGGTTAACTGGAGTTGCCAAATTGCCCATAGGCATGCATGTGTGAGTGAATGGTATGTGTGTGTGCCCTGTGATGGGCTGGCGCCCCATCCTGGGTTGTTCCCTGCCTTGTGCCAATAGGATCCAGACCTCATGCGACCCTACATAGTATAAGTGGTTACAGAAGATGGATGGATGGATGGAAATTTAATCCTAGTGCATAGCAGTACACAAATAACGAGGGTCCTTCACCTTCCAGTAATAGATTAAGCCCGAATACCATGACGATACCAGGAAATATCATAAAACTCAAATAATCTCTCTTGCATCAAAGCGGCAATATCTACATACCGAAATTTGACAGACATCTCTGCATGACCAGAAATATCCGTTGTCTCATCGACTTGCCATAAAAAGTGAGCTGCTTTCACCTCTACTTTGATTTGAACAAGGACAGTAGCCGCAGGGGCAGCAGATAAGTCGTTTTGTATGGAATGGGTCATGCCGGAGAACACAGAAGATGACTGAAAGTGAACATATCATCATACTTTGTCAGCACCTCAGTAAATTCCTGGTAATTTTCATTATTAGCAGGTCTGCTCTCATTATCCTCGCTGAAAGCTAGTTCCTGACAGGCTCGTAATAGCTGCTTGTCTTAACTGTCCCATTGTGCCTTGCAATTTAAATGCATGCACCTTCATGAATAGTACGCTATACTCACACCCTGTCATGTAAACTGAGCTGTGAGCATAAACTTTAATGCTCCTGGCTCCATAGGGAAAATTTAAGTACATGTTGTTGAAAGCAAACTCCTGTGAACTGATCAGTGCTGTGGTTCAATACGTAAGATAGATCACAAAATAAAATTAATTTACATTGATACATTGACTAATTCTTTATGTAATGTTATGGGTGAAGCTGTACTTCCCGTGTAGGCTTACATTGTCTCTGCTAGAATTCGCACTGATGGCTGTCAAGCTTTGTTGCTAGACAGTATAGTATGGGAAGGAACCAGGGGCTTGTGGATCGGCACCTCTGTCAAATCGAATGCCAGACCACATGTGATGAAGTGAAAGGTGCTGTCTGGAGCTGCCTGGAGACTACGCTGGTGTTCAAAGTCTTTCTCTTTCTTATTTTAAGGGACTGACCATGATGTCAACACAAACTGACAATTTTTCTAGAGATCCATGTGCGCACCATATACTGTTTAAGTCTCTGTAGCATCAGACAGCTTTTGCATTATTATTATTGTTGTTCTTGTTGTTATTTTTGTTGTTGTTATGATGATGACGACAATAATAACAATAGTACCATGTTATGTAGAATTTTGTGCCAATGACAACAACAATTTTCCATGGTTCTACTTGGATGAATCTTTATTCACACACTGACAAAATGTAATATCAACTTGTAAGTTGCTGATACAGGCAATAAGTCATAAATTCACAACACCTCACACTGTGCTATAGAATGGTAGTGGTGTTGCGTTCCTGGTGAACTCAGTCACAGATCTGGAGGCAGCTTAATTAAAATCTAAGAATTAGTGATAAGGAGTGGCACGGTAGTGCAGTGGTTAGCACTGTTGCCTCACACCTCTGGGATCAGGGTTCACGTCTGCGCCCGGGTTCCATGTGTGTGGAG
>JAAGVU020000038.1:5857610-5869645 GCA_011763525.2 Mormyrus iriodes | reverse complement strand
GCAGTCAGCTTCTCAAACCTTAGGTAAGAACACAAACAACCAAACCATTACATTTAGTTACATTGAAACTTTATCTGAGAACTCAAAACAGCAAATTGAGTTAGTAAAAGTAAGTAAATCGTGTGCACATTTTCGGTTGATCTGAGTTTCCAGTTAGCACTTCAAGTGAACATTACATTGTGCACATGATGTAATGCCTCATATCCACGGAAAAAAACAAAAACGCATCAGCGATGCCTGTGGCCGCTCAGGAGCTCCATCTGTACCCTCATGTTGGTCATAGTGCAAATGAGAGACAAATGGAATATAAATATTTATAATAATTATTTAGAATATAAATGGCACTTCACGACATGGACATTAAGTCATACACAAAGAAACAGAGGGAACCACGTAATCCATGGGGGAAGATTCTGCAGCCTGGCGAGTTAGTGGAATGTGCAGTATATAAATAAATATGGTTTCAGGGTTACGTGTCACAACTAGAACTCAGAGCATCCAGGTAAAAACACATTCATTGTGTGTGTGTGTGTGTGCGTGCGTGCGTGTGTGCGTGTGTGTGTGTGTGAAGTGCGTGTGTGTGTGTGTGTGAAGTGCTCGGTTGTGACTCACTGAATTGCCCGAAGCCTCCAGCTTTGGAGGTTTGAATCCTGCTTCCCCAGCTCTGGAAGTGCAGAATTTGCATGTCCTCCCCATGTAACATGGGTTTCCTCTGGGTCCTTCCTATAGTAAAATGGCATACTGGTAAGCTAACCGGTCTCTCAAAATTAGCCATAGAATGTGCCCTCTGATGTCCAGCGTACATGCCATCCTTCTGCTCTGTATCAATGCTTTATTTATTCATTTAAAAAGAAAAACCCAATGAATCCCGGTTTTATGAATTCACCGTTGGGCCCCTAAGCAAGGCCTCTAACCCTGAGATCTCTAGGAACGGGCTGCCCTGGCTTTCTAAAACAATATTGTTGCTTTGAATAAAAGCGTATGCAAAAGAACTGAAATGTAAATATGCAGAAATGTAATTTTGTCATAGATTATGCATGAAAATATTTTGATATGGCAATTAGATTTCTTTAGATGTGTTTTTCAGTTTCTCAGTAGTTTTACAAATGTTAAACTATCCTTGATTGCTTGACTGTTAACCCTCAGTTAACGCTCTTAAAAATATAAATACTAAAATGTCTGGTAAGGAGACTCCATGCTCTCTTTCGCCAAAAGGCAGCCAGTAGACCATCTTGCTACACAATTACTGTTCCTTAACAATCCAACATTCAACAACGGGTGTGGGCAAACCTGTACCCTCCCCCCCCCTTATTTGGGACAATTGAAGGTGATCCATTGTTTTCTGGTTTCTCGTCTCTCTATGACCCTCTACGCAGGTTTGTTGAAAAAAAACACATGTGCTTCTGTTAACCTAGTCAATTTTTTGCAAAATTAGTTTGAAAGCTACTGTACATTGGAACCTTTAAATTAATTTCTGCTATAATACCTGCACAATCTCTGACACACTTTATCGTTAATAGAAAGTCACTGAGAATTAAGTCTTGACTGGATTTGATCTCTCTAATCTGCAGTAATGAAAGGCAACAATTCCATGGTTTTTACCATGATGTCTTGAGGCCATTTGGGCTGAGATTTAGTGCACTATTCAATGATGCAATAAGCCTCCAACATTACAAACTTTCCAAAAGACATTAACACCATAAAATGTATCCCTTACTATTACCGATGGGACGAATTATTTCAGAAGCTATTAGAATTGCTTTTAATACTAAATTATGCAACAAAAAAAAATCCTGGAGAAGTTTCTGTCACTTCCAACTTGCACATTAAGTGTGGAACACTATAATGATTCCATTTTTGAATGAGCTGTATTCGAGGTTTTGCTCTAACAGCACAGAACATTTGTCAATGACCATGATGTTATGGCTGCCCTACCTTTGAGAGCGAAGCCTGCAGGCTCTTCTGCCTTTATACATGTACTTTATTTTATAAACATACAAGTTGGTCCTTGACAGCTATGTATGAATTATGTGCCTCACTTCAATCTTGCTTTGGACAAACGTGTACACTAGGAATGAGCTGAAACATGTAACCAATATGAATAAAGGGTTCTTTCCGAGGCCGATTGCTCATCATCAGCTCCAACACAGCTGACTCTAATACTGAGTTGCTTCTGAAGACCTGATTATCTGTATCAGGTGTGTTAAATTGGGGCTGCTGCTAAACTCTGCAGGGTGTAGATCTCCAGGAGCAGGCTTGGGCAGCCCTGCACAAATCCCACCCCCACCTCCCACAGATGGAGGGACCACAGTGAACCCATGTACCTGTAACTCTTTTCCTGGCTGGGCTCCATGGGTAGCCCACCCCCCAGTCCTGACTCTGAGCTCTCCCTAATCTGGGAGAGCTTACAAGGTCCGTATTTTTTTCTCATCATGGGGAAGCAGGGCTTTACCCAGGCTGTGTACAGCATGGATGGAGAGCTGTTGACCTCAGCTGAGGATATAGTTGCAAGGTGGATGGAGCACTTCGAGGACCTCCTGAATCCTGCTTACATGCCTTCCTGGAAGTAAGTAAAGTTGGCGGACTTGGCCATCACTAGGGCTGAGGTCACTGAGGTAGAGAAAAAAACTTTTTTTTTGGTGGAAAGGCTCCAGGGGTGAGTGACATTTTCCTTGAGTTCTGGAAAGCACTGGATGGCATTCGGCTGTCTTGGCTAACACACCTCTTCAGCATTGCGTGGAGGGTGGGTACAGTGCCTTTGGATTGGCAGACTGGGGTGGTGGTCCAGTATTTAAGAAAGGGGAGTGGAGGGTGTGTTCCAGCTTCAGGTTGAACCTCGGGTCCAGGAGGAACAATGCGGATTCCGTCCAGGTCACAGAACACTAGACCAGCTCTTTACCCTCGCGTGGATACTGGAGGGTTCATGAGAGTTTGCCCAACCGGTCTACAAGTGTTTCGTGGACTTGGAAAAGGCATATGACTGAGTCCCTCAGGGGTCCTGTGGGGGGGTGCTCTGGGAGCACGGTGTTTGCTGGGCCCATCTGGCTGCCAGCCATTTGTAAATATTCATCTCTCTGCCTATTAGTTTGAGAAAACGTGTACTCTGATTTGCGTTTGACAGAGGGAGCATGTCCCAAAAGCCTGCTTACTTTAGGATCCCTTCCCTATTGCTGAGAAACAGAGACATAACTCATAATACAGTTTGGTAGCAAAGCATTTCTTCAATTTCTGTGACTGAACGACCTGTGGGACGATGGACATCCTACAACAGCTTTACCAGACATTCAGTATGAGTGTCACTGCCTGGAAAAATACATTTTATGTGTCATTTTGAAATAACTGTTGCAGTTACACAACTGATATAATAGTTTTTGCAAACTGCAGGAGAAGAATGATTTAATATAATGACAATGTTTGCCAGAGGAAAAAAAAAGTACAAGAACCACGTGCCAGCAGAAGGGTGTGCCTGGCATCCTCAGGATTAATTCGGAACAATTCAAAAGGCAGGTGTCAGTTCTTGCTGCTATAAAAACAGTTTAGGCCACGCTTTGGGCATCAATTTTGCTGTATTAATTAGACCTCGCAGTTGCATCTCACTTCTGTAGAGCGTCGTGTTTTTCCATTTTTAAAAGGTCTCAGTCACTTAGTTATATTTTAATTTGTCACATTTGGCAGTCCAAACACATGACACTGCTCGTATTGTGCATATATATTATTTAAATTGACTTATTCTTGTAATAACATTTTTTACCCGAGCACTCGAGTTTCCTGCCACAGTCCTTAGATGTGCAGTTGTGTCTGTACTGCCCTTCGTCTGTGACTGTGCCCCTTTTGGCAGACTGGCACCCCCGTCAATGTGCCCTACCTTCGTGTGTGTGACTGTGCCCCTTTCTGGCAAGCAGTTTTAGAAAATGGATGGATAGTGATAACCTCATTAAAATATAAAAGTATAACCGAACTGTCAAAACTCAGAATTTGCTGCACTTCTGACTGCAGTTCATGACATTGTTCTAAAATATGAGATGTATGTCGCGGGTACGTCCATTTATTACTGAATTAGTTTAGGTTTGTTTCTTTAACTGTATGTGCAGATTTTGCATACCGATAGCACTAATGTGCATTTTTAATCATGAATATATGCCAGTGTTCCAAACAGGCCTCATTCTGTCTTGTCACTTCTATCCTGTGTGACAAACCGGTCTGTGAATGATAATATGGAAGCTGACCCCAACGTAGTCCACTTTAAACAAAGCAGGCGCTGCTGAGATCCTCCTCCTGACCTAACCTCAGGTGCTATAACAATGGTTAATCTGCTGAGCAGTCGTCCATTTAGTTTGAGGTGTATCCTATTGTGTATAACCTTCCACATTAACAACTTTTTATTCACAAATCTAAACTTAGATTAACTGATGTACTTTAATTGTTCATCTTCATCAATGCCACTTGAAAAATAGCATAAGCTGAATCCTCTGACTCCTGTGTGTGACTGTTTTGTTTCTCGGTTTCTGACTTTCTGCTTCGCCCCTCTTTGTACCTTTGCCTTCAGTTTGTTTGTCTTCTGGTTTCGGACTCTTTCTTCGCTCCCGACTACTCTCTCTTTGCTCGCCCCTTCGGATACCGTGTGTTTGGACTGTGTGTTTGCTGTGTATGTGTGTGAGGTGCGTAAGGAGTGGCTGCCTTTTTGTTTCTGCGAACGTGGTGCTTACTGTTGTTTCGGTTAGGGAGTTAGACCTAGTGTTGGTCATTTCGTTTCCTCTTGTTACGTTTAGAATCAGCTTAGTTTGGGACGTGTCCGTCGGCTGTTTTGTTTGTTGTTCTGGCCTGAGTCACTCCTGAAGTATGTTACACTCCGTGTTCGTAAACGTGTCTGTGTATAAGAATAAAAAAAACTACAAAAAGATCCCTTTGTTTCCCATGCTCCGTCGTCTCGTTTTCTCCCCCCCCCCTTATCTTTCTGTCAATCTTCAACCCTAGACTGGGGATCGTAACAACAGGGATGGAGAATGATGGTGGGTGGGCGCAAGTAAAGGGAATTAAAGTTATGGACTACATTCGATACGCAAAAGGATCACTAACATATTTAATGTGTGTATCTTTGTGTATTATTTCTCAATAATCAGGACTTTTTTTCCCACCCAAAAGAACTTTCTGAGTATGTATGAAATGTAAAAATGTAACCATTCCAGATTGGGCAGTTGTATCGTCCGATATTCATGACGTCAGAATCCATCTGCCAACAAACTGAAAATTCCCCAGCAATTATCACATGAAATTTCATCTTGATCAATATTTGTCATTGCTGACGAAGGTTTGAAACTAGACTATACAATTCCAAAGAACCCAATTTACCTGCATCACAGTATGCAAGCTTAACATTTTTAAACTGCACTGAACATTTACACTGTCTGGTTCTGCAAATCTCTCTAACCACCCTTTGCAACCGCATGCCCTTCTTATGTTGATGAAATACAAGAAATCAAACTGCCTTTTTTATTATTATATTTATGCTAGTCCCAAAAATCTTGTTTGGTTTGGAATGTTTGTTTACTAATTATTGCATTTATTAATACATGGGAAGTGTGTGCAGTGCATTAATAAAGTGCATTATTTAGTTGATTCTCTTCGCATTTTGAAATGCATTTTTTGCATTTTCTTACCTGCTGCATTTTTACTTCAGGTTGTACGTCTTTAAGGAAAAAACTGAGTTTACTTAATTTATCATAATTAAATTTATTTCTATCTTGTCCCATAATAATTTTGACATTTTTAATTTTGTTAACTTCACCATAAGACTGAAACATGTTTAAATTTTGTCCCTCGTCAATCTACACTGGGAAATCCGTAATGATAAAGATAAAACAGGATTTTAGGAATTTGTTCAAATTTATTTAAAAATAAAAAGACTGAAATAGCACACTGACAAAAGTATTCAGGTCAGGACAGTTCACATGTAGCTCAGGTGTAGAGTGGATTGAAATGACTGCAAATAAATATCACTTTTTTTCAGTGATACAGTGTTTTAGTTATTTAAAAATGCTTAACAGATAACTGGGACTGTTCAGGCCTCTTCATATCTAACATGAATACAAACATTTATTGAACATTAAAAAAAAAAACCCTATAACTTAAAATATTTGTAAATAATAGTGGAATCATGATAGTAATGCTAGTAAACAGAGAATGGAGACATTACTGGGAGCAGGGAAAGGTTTTCTGGAGCAGTACCATTCTATTTACTAAGCAGGCAAGTTTCCCCTTAAAGAGACAACCGTGATCAGGATTAGTGGTTGAAATATGGATAGAACAAAATATGTGAGTATGAACGTCTGGATGGATGAATGCGTGCATGGCTAGAAACACCATAAATTAGCAGGCATTTATCTAAAATAACACACGTTTGTCTCGGAAAGCTGGATTCGGCGCTCTCTGGAGCATTTGGGGTTAAGTGAGGATGATGACATCATGCGCCCAAATCTGGGACTCAAACCAGTGACCTTCAGATCACAACCACAGCATTCACTACCACCACTGACCTATAGACTGCATTTTCACTCCATTTTTGGAAAGTGTTTTTAATTATATATTACAGAGGTCCCCCAAAGTGTGACATCAGTCACGAGGGCAGTTTTGCATTTGCATACATCAATGGATGTGCATACATCAACAACTGTGGATTAGGAAAAACTTATTAGCTGTATTACTGCAGTGATGCAGTGAAACAGCAAAGGACAGAACATCTGTTCTGCTGTGATAGTATCTGTTATTTCCATGTGTCCATATGGCCTCATTTAAATGCTGATCTACATTTATAGGCAGAGACAATCAGAAGTGCCCCTAAAAGCTCTTTATTAATGTGCAATGTATCTGGAAGAACCAGGCCAATCCATCAGCCACGTTTTAATTGTCATTTCATTGTCTTAAGCCAAATCCCAGAGATGAGGTGGGGAAATGCAGTTCCATTTTATCAGCAGAGCAAACAATGTTCCATGCTATACCTGTGATGTGAAACTATACTTTGGCAGAATAGCTTATTTATAGGTCACATTGACTTTCATGATGGTGACCCATCCCTAAAGGTTAGTTCCTCTTCAGCGTTTTACCTTCTGGTTTTGCTCACTACGCTGAATATAAAGTCCTCTGAATTATGACGTCATTCATGAAAACCAGGATGCTGAGCTGCGTTCAAAAAATTGTATATCCAAAAGACATTGGATAATTAATGGCGTGGAACCATGCAATACATTAAAGAGCCGCTCTTAGTAAATAGGATGCCATTCTGACTGTCAAAAGGCATATAAGACCTTCTCTGCCCTTTACAAAGCATGTGTGCATTTACAGTTGCTCTTCAAATAATATTAATAACAATAAGAAGAAGAAGAAGAAGGAGAAGAAATTTATAATGTAATAACCATTATATATATGAAATTCTTATGCAATAATATCAGATTAAGTCTCATATTTAAACTAGAAAGTGATGCTGTCTGAACGACAGCTCTGTATTCCCCAGACAGCCCCGTCACCTGCCCCGCCCGTCCAATCCCTGCTCCCCACACACTCGCCACTCAGTATTATTTCTGGAAGTACAGGATGGATCAACTGGAAATGTGAAAGATAATAAATGTGTTTTTACCTGAATTCTCCGTTCTAATTTACACACAGGACTAGCTACAATCAACAAAAATAGCATTATAGCACTGAGGGGGAGGGGTTACCCATCGGCCAGCGCGGAATGCTGGACTGGTGCCACCCTTGTAAATCATGTAGAGAGTTTCGTGTATTTGTCATGTATTGTTGTGTTATTGTGCTGTATATTGATGTCATGTGTACCGTTAAGCGGCATTCAGACCGGACGTGGCATGCGCTGCGCCACGCTCTCAAATCCATTATTTACCATGATTTGGGCGGCACAATAACAGCTCTGCGCTGCGCCGAGCAAAACACCGCTCGGGGAGCTTGTGCACGCACCGTGGTTAAAGTTCAGCTTTGTTGAACATTGACTGCTGCACGACGTAGCGCATTGTCGCGCCACCAATAGAAACAGGGCATCGAAACAGACACAGAAATCAAAACGGAGGAGAAACTTATATTGTTCATGTGTGAGTTCCCGGAGCTATATGATACAAGCTTACCATCTTTTAGCATGCGAGATATACATTGTTGTTACTGACCGCGAACCAGGGCAACAATGAAATGATAGGAGAGAGTTTTGAATTTTTTTTGTGCTGAACCCTGCGGCGAGTGCAGCGGATTGAGCGCAAACTGTAATTGTTTGGAGGGTTGTGCAAACCTTGTGGCATACACAGCGCATGCTACATTCGGTCTGAAAGCTGCTTTAATGTTATGTCTTGTAAATAGTGGTGTGTGTGCACCCACCGTGTGTTGTTGGAGTGTCAGAAGGGTTGCTGTTTGTGTGAGGTCCTTTTAAGAGCTGTAATAAAAAAGTCATCTCCTTCAAAACTGTCTCGCCTCATCTCGTTTCTGCTGCTGCGTGCCTGGGTCTGCCAAGCACTACCTCGGTGTCAGAAGTGGGATGTCAGAAGAGGCCCCATGGGTGCTGCTGGAGCGGGCTCTTCAGAACCTCGCTCGACAAGCCTGCTCCAACCTGGCACAGCTGAAGTTGTCTGTAAGTGGTGGACCGGGGAAGCAGCAACGACGGTTTTGCAGAGAGGTCAGCATGGGATCGCAGGCTTCAGGAGAAGAAGCTCATTTTCTGGGGCTGCTGCAAGAGGTGACACTGGGTACGCTCTTGCCTGGAAGCCCGTCCCAAAGCTGTGCGTGAGGGAGGCACCACTGGTCTTTCCAAAACACCTGGAACTGTGCTCTGCGTCCTCAAGCCGCCCTTGCCAGCCGGCCGGGCCCCCGTCCGAGATGACGTCGGCAACCAAGGAAGGCGGTCGGACTGCTCACCAGTCATCGAGGGCTTTCCGCTTGCGAGCATCTGCGGTACAACCCCAGCTGCGACCACAACTGACAGAGGCGGCAGGCTAAGGCTGCTCTGCTCAGCTACAAGGAAGCATGCCAAAGCTGGGAGGCCTGACTGGCTCAAGGTCACCACAAGCTGGACGAGCAGAGGGAGCAGGAACAGCTGGAACAGGAGCAGCTGTGTGAGTCTGCAGAGCAGGAGCGTGAGTTGGAGCAGCTGCACAACAAGCTGGCTACCTGGGAGCAAGAATACGACAGCCAGATTTGGCAGGCCGAGTTAGCAGCGCCGCGAGGAGGTGTGTTGCAGATTGGAGACCCAGCTGGCTCAGGAGTACCGCAAGCTGGATCAGCACTGCCAGCAAAGTGAGCAGGACAAGGAGCGGCTGTGCGAGTCCCTTAAGCTGGGACGATGCAGCTCGGAGAAGTTGTGGGAACAGCTAGCCGACCTGCAGTGGCTGCGTGATCCAGGGAGCCGGAAGGCCAGCAGAAGACACAGTCTGCAGGCCCAGAGCAGATCCCCACCAAGCTATACAGGGGTAAAGTCTGGCACCTGGGGGACCAGCACCCCCTGAGCCTGCTATCAGCCCAGCATCCGCTAGCTGCTCAGCTGTGCCAGTGGTCCCCAGCTGCCCAGCACTTGAGGGCAGACAGCTCCCACTGTCACTGGAGAGGCGACACTGGCAGCTGCCACTGTATCTCTAGGACGTGTTCTGGAGCTGAAGGGGGGACCGGTTGCGGTAGTCACCAGGACTGTTGACCCTTGAGCGCTGCAATACTTATAAATCAAAGTGTTTTTTACGCTTTTAACTTTAATTTGGCTCTTTCACGTAGAGTATAATAGTTCTTTGCCCATAAAACAAGAAGGGATATTGGCAGACAAGTGAACATTTCTTGCCTGATGGCTGAACTCGGAATGATAAAACGTGGTTAATCACTCTCCTTTTCAGACATACACAGACGCATATATCCTTCATTCTCTCCTCATTCTCTTTGGAGCCCTAACTCTTTAAACTAAAACATGCATTTTAAGTCTTTCATACACTGCTATATGTAGTCATCCTGCAATCTGACAGAAAATATACAGCTAAAAACAGCAAAAGTAGAAAAAAAAATAAGCTGGTTGTTAAAAGTTGTGTGATTTCACAGTAGGTTATATTTTTTCCACCAAATGTAATGTCCAATCCAAAGATTAAAGTGTCGGAATAGCCTCCTTCACATATACCATCCATTTTTAATGAATATTGAATTATATGACTATCTATCTATATGCAAATTATTGCAGTGCTGAAAAGAGCAACAGTGTTTCAAAACTCCATTTGCAATAGATCAAAGCTGCCAGATTGTTTTAAGGTATGCTGTCGCCAATTTATTGTAGGATACAGTTGGTAAAGTTATGCAGACATTATTTTAAGTTGGAATATTTAAAGGCTATTTTAGGATCCACACAGATTAAATGAAAACAATGAAAAGGAAAATGACACACTGAACAGAGAAAACTCTTTCTATTAAAATATTTTCAGTTTTATTTGAATGGAAAAAAAGATTTTAGAAATAAATTACATTTAAGACGCGCGTCTAGATCTATTATTCTTTGAATGGCCTCCTCAAACACAGAATATAATCCTTTATGTTAAGTTCACAGCAGTCTCAAGAATGACTGAAGATATTCTGTTAAGGTAAATCGTAGCTCCTTATTAGAAATTATATACTTTATTTATCCCAGGGGAAAATTCTTTCAAGGTCCTTGGTATGACAGTTTTTGTTTGCAGTCGCTCATCCGCATTTCTACATGCTGAAATCACTTTTTTAAAATTCAGAAACATCAGCAAGACTATATACACTTAACACTCGTTTTGCACATGCAAACATGCTGTTTTCAAAATTGTAAAAAATACATTATAATCTGAATTGCTGCAATTTGCTACATTTTCAGATAGAAGATGTTGAAATATATTGAAAATCTAAGCAGAATATTCATAATAAAAGAAAAGAAAAATTAGACTAAACACAGATTCCTGTTTCCACGCAGGTGTTTCCTTATCAATCTCATCACCGTGCAGAACAGTCAAGTCAAAGTCGAAGCTCCTTTATGTTGCCAAGGATACTGCGAGACACTCTCGAAGTACTGAAGATTACTGTGTGAATAGTATCTGTGTCAAACATGTAAAAAGGGGTGGGGGGGGGGCAGTGACTTCCTGTTGTTAACAATGGATAAAGTAAGAGAAGTTCCTAGAGAAAGGTGAGTGCCAGTGAGAGGAGAATTAATGCATGGAAGAGGGAGGAGAGGAAGAAATGTAATTGTAAAGGTTACAGTAAAAGTAACAATGTCGCAGACCAGAAAGGGGCCATTGCAGTGTGTGTGGCATGATCCAGTGACAGAGTGATGGTACACACATAAGCCAGTCGCTGACCCATACAGCACACTTCCTATGTGACCTTATTCATACCTTAATTGGAATGCTGCTTTGTCACTGACCTGACCTGCCTGCACCTCGATAATTCCTGGTATGCTAACCCAAACCCTCCCCACAGGAGGACCAGGCCAGTAGAACCCGCAGATTACATGTTGACTTGTACATCACTACTGCTCAGGGGTGTGTCTCCCCAAAGCTTCATAATGCTAAATAGATCTTTATCTAGCACTTTAGATTAATCATTAATTATATAGCAAGTGTTTCTCGAATCCCTTCGTAACTAATTTGTAATCTTGCACATAAATTTACGAGTGCTGCAGACCCACCAGTTATCTTCTACGTTGTTTCTATGAACTTTTGCCTGCTGTCCTGTCACAGAGATGCAGAGATCGGCCAAAATAGATGACAAATATGTGCATGTAATTATTTATGTTTCGATAGATTAAATGACATTCCTGTGTTGTGTGATTGCACTTAATTTCTCTGAATTGAAATGAATTACATTCTTCTTACTGTCATTCCAATTCAACATTTTACAGGGTGTAGCCAAGTCAATTCAAAATCCAATTAATGAATGGAATGGGGTACAATTCACAAATTCTGAACAACCCTGGTAGGTAACATGAGTTAACCAATCAAACCTGCTGTGTGTTCAGTGTGTTCAGTTGCACTGGGAAGGTGCATCACCCCTCACCACCA
>JAAGVU020000038.1:5847104-5857510 GCA_011763525.2 Mormyrus iriodes | reverse complement strand
CGACCTGATTCATATTCACAGCCTCTTCAACCCCATCTGCACCTGTCAAACGATCAAGGACATTTTACAGACATTGTCTGTGTATGTACACACACACACACACACACACACACACACACACACACACACACACACATATATATATGTGTGTGAGTGTGTGTATGTATATAATCACAGTAAATAAACACCACTGAAACATTTCAGAATTTTAATTCATTCCTTTAACATCTTTTATAGTGCACCTTCTAAGCCAAAAATTATGCATTTTTAATCCTCCTTGCTGGTAGCGTTTATAGGTCAATGTGTAATATGTGACACAGTTTGCTTCTTTCATGAGAACTTTTATGTTATGATGGCTGCAGTGTTTTTGGGGGTGAGATTAACTTTTGGGCCTGGCTGCCCAAAACTGCTTTGAAAAGTGATTTCAGTATGTAGTAAAGCATCGTATTGATTGTTACAAAAAGAAATATATTTTTAAGCGTTTCCATTATTCAGCTTCCACCGTTTATACGTTTTTAAATAATGCTGCAATGTGTCAGATTGATGAATATATTTGAATGGTCTTTTATATAGGAATGGCACACATGTGATTAAAACACAGTATTATGCACGTTTGTAAAGACGAAAGTTCTACTCATTTAAACCTTTAAATGGGTAGGAATATGGTCATAATAAAATTAAGGCTGCATATCATTTTTCAAGACCAAAACTACCATGTATGTATAATTTCATTGACTATTTTTAATAAATGTGGTAAGCATACCTGTGAGTGGGGCCCCGGAGAGAACAGACAAAATTATGTGACACAAATGCTGCAAGGTAGCTCTTATATATCAGACTTATATTAACAATTTTCCTGATGCTTAAATCGTCGGCGGCAGATGAAGATTATTGCTCCTTTCTAACAACCACTGAAAATAACATATTCTGACAACGTGGTTTTAAAACCTGGACTGTTTCTGCTTCAAGAAATGTTGTGATTTTCTTGGTGCAAATATGAAATCAGTGGGGGTTCTATAAACATGAAGATTACATTCTGTTTGGTTTACATTATTACACACACACACACACACACACACACACACGTGCATCTGCAGTAATAAACCTTGTAGAAAATAATCTTCTTTTCCATAATTATAGAAAACACCTATTTAAATAGACCAAAGATGTACCCTTTTCATTTTTAATAAACTAAATAATATTTACAGATTATCACAATGAAGTCATTTTTCCCAAGATACATCATCGAAGGTATTACAGTAATTCTTCAGCTCCATATGAATGTCCCAGTTACTGTGTAACATGGTCCTTGCATGTTACACTAATTTCTGCACACTTTGTGTGTTTTGTTTGCTTTGTATGACATCCATTCAACTGAGGACTTCAAGGGTGTGAACTCACCTAAACAGAAGGGTTTTTTACACCAAGAAGCTGAACCAAAAAATTTTAAAAGGGTAAGGGAGCTGCCCCAGGGTCTTTTCAAACAAGGGTATCTTTCAGAAAAAAAATGTAGTGGTTTAAGGGAAGTTTCTCCAGCTGGAAATATGCTTGCTGACGTGCTCCAATAGAATCGTATCTCCTACTTTCAATACTATTTAATAGTGTTTGGTAAGCCTTTGTCAACTCAATCATTCTTCTGAAATCCTTCAACTGCAATTAGTTGGACAGGAGTGGAGCTGTGAATGTAAAGACTTATTTCCAGGTTTCCAAAGAGCAGTTGCATAACATCTATTCAATGCAATGTTTGCTGAAAGTGCCATTGAGGGATTAATGTGAACCAAGCTGGTTACAGTTTCGACAAATCAAAATGAGTAGGGAGCCACAAAATACATTTTGTCTTCTGGAGGAAGTGTTCTTGAACTGTATTATTATTATTATTATTATTACATGTAATATATGTATAGGTGTTTTTCTTCCCTTAAGAAGGGAAAACCAGTAACAACATTAACAGTATCTAATAATATAGAATATACTAGTCTAATTTACTCTATGAGCATTATATGGCTGCTGATGTCTCTTAACACACAGCTGCTAAAACAGTCATTGTCAAGACGGGAGCCAGTTCATACAAACTGGTAATAAAAATTCACAGGACAGAAGAACCTCACTTATGGCTGCTACACATGTACATATACAAATGTGAGCAATACTAATGCAATGCTTCCATTTCTAAAAATGAATCGCAAGTTTCCATAAAATATGCTGAAAGGAACAAAGTTAATAGTCATTCACTAATCTTTATAGAGCTGACACTTTGAGTCTGACGTGATGTAACATATCAGTGTATGTAATAAAACAAACGAAAATGTCATGGACAAAATTATTGGGGCCCCAAACAAATTTTGTGTAGCATCTCCTTTTGAGGCAGTAAATGCAGCTGAGCGTTTCATGTAACTCTGACCGAAACGTTACGCTTAACGCCTAACTGCTAATTTAGCTCATGCCTCCTGAGCAAACTGCTCCAGTTAATTTCAGTTTAATAGGGTCCTTTTCCCAATTGGGATTTTCAGCTCTTTGCATAGATGTTCAGTTAGATACAGATCAGGACTCATAACACGGAATTTGAAACATAGTTTTGTCTTCTTTGCACACACAGCTGCTGGGACTTACCAAAAAGCTCTCATGTTGTTTCATCTGTTCAAAGGACATTCTTTGTAAACATATATTTTGGCAAACTCCAGTTGGGCTTCTTAGTGTCTGTCTGGGACCACGTAGCCCACTTCCCCTCAGATGGTGAAGGACGGTGTGACCTGAGCCTGTTGTATCTTCTTTTTGGAAGTCAGCCTGGATCTGTTCGGAACCTTTCCTTGGTATCTGCTTCGGCACTTAAACTATCCTACTGTTCAATCTGAGGTCAGTTTTGCAATTGTGGCCACGTCCAGGGAAGTTGCCTGCAGTACCATGGACCTTAAACTTCTGGATAATATTAGTAACCATAGTCACAGGAACATGAAGCTCTTTGGAAATGGGCTTGTAGGCTTTCCCATGACCATGCATAGTAATTACCTTCTTCCTGTCCTCCTCAAACAACTTTCTACTTTTTCTTCTATTGCTCATATTCAGTGTGGTACAGATGGATGGATGGATGGACAAACCTTACATTTATGCTACTTTTTCACCCCTTATTTTAACTTAGATATTAACACTGGACTACTTGGGTCTCTGTTTCCTTTATAATTGTCGTTGTGCCAGTTAGATTTTGTGATGCTGAAAAAATTTTCACATCACATAAGGTTTGTGAGGAACAACCAGTTTTGCTATAATTACTGTAAAAGGTTATTTCGCATAACACTGGTCAACAAAGATTTTTTCACAGAACAACCAAAGGAAATCTTTTATATACTTTTAATGCTGATTTAATAACTTTAAGAAATTTTGCTCT
This sequence comes from Mormyrus iriodes, assembly GCA_011763525.2. Classification (NCBI taxonomy): domain Eukaryota; kingdom Metazoa; phylum Chordata; class Actinopteri; order Osteoglossiformes; family Mormyridae; genus Mormyrus; species Mormyrus iriodes. Next base: position 5,854,128 of record JAAGVU020000038.1, on the reverse strand, counting down.
CACCCATAGTTTTTAAGTGATGTCATTTTAAGGCTATATTGATACCTTTTAATTCCTTATTATGAATGTACAGGCATATTTAAGAGTAATTTAGGAATAATGATTCTATTTCTATTTCTGAACATTTTTAGGACTTCACAGAAGGGCACAAAGTACTGTAAGTGTGTTTTTCCAGAGTTTACAGGCTGTAACACATTTGGACGTGTTGAGACAGGGTCCTGCTCGCTCTCTGATATGGAAAAATGATATCAAGCTGAATGGAGTCCCAGTCTGCTGGCTGACTTCTACTTGTCCTTTAAGAGGGACGTTTGTGAGGCCAAGAACAGCAGAAAATCATTCACTTCCCCCTTTAAGGTATTCCCCTTCCATCCTGCACGTATGCTGTAAATATACATGTACCTTAAGGTTTAAATGTGTTTCACTCAAAATCCTGGTGATATTAGGTACTGATTAGATATTTGACCTCAGCACAAACAATACTGTAAGATTCAACAGTTTTGATTTATGAAACCAAAAGAAAGTAAGAATTCGTCAATCAGTGGTATTTAATACAGTTTTGTATGCTTTAAGTTTAAAAGTGCTTACAGTGTAGGATACCAGACTCATGGTGATAATCTTGCACAATTACAACTAGAGAGATTAAACTGTGTATGGAGTGAATGAAACAATTAATAGCTTGTTCTTGTTCTCAGTCTCTGCCATGATATGGACCCCCCTTCAAATATGTATCTTTATGTTAAATGTATTATTATAATGCCAGTGTACTGAAATTATAAATTATACAAAAAGTATCATTTCATGGACTAGCATGAAATGCATGCATTGTAGCAAATGCGTGTAGCCCGGATGTGCAACAGCCCTGGCTGACACTGACTAATCATTTTCTGCGTTGTTTGTATGGAACAGGAGAAGGGGCTCTTTCAGTCTCCACCCCTCAGCAGCGCTCGTGACTGCCTGAGAATTAAGCGGTTTACCGTACCTTCGATAATGAAATACGTGGCATTAACACCATTCAGAGAATAAAAATACATCACAATAAATAATATATTTGTGTAAAAATGCACAAAAGTCAATTAAACAATACATTAACATCTTCCTAAAGGCATTAAAACCAGTATCTTCAGTAAATAATGTAACAGGAAGTTTACAGACGAACATCCTCAAATTCATAATCATCATAACAATATCAATAAACGTCATACACAAGGTAGGGGGGGGGGGTCACATACCTGAGTATTACAATAAAGAAAAAAGACACATGTGCAGCACGTCTGGGGTTAGGCGTCACCGATGAGGTCAGAGGCCAGTTGCAGGTAAATGAATATAGTACAGGTAAGTAACAACACTGTTAAACAGAACTAAATAAAATCAGATTTTAGGTGAAACTAATGGTACCGTAACGCATGCATGTGTAGGGCTGCAGCTTATAAACCAGTCCACTTGTCTGAGGCAAATAACGTAGATGAAAGCTGGCTACAAATAACTGAACAGTAGCCGGCTGACTAGAAAGGGAAAAAGGCCAAGAGAAAGTTACATTCCAGTGCATGTTCATCGCTCTGTGCAGGGCTTGCAAGCTAAACCTAGTTTCAGACTCGCCCCAGTTCGCCAATCAACTTGAAGGGCCTGATAAATCGGTATTCAGTATTGGAGTCTGTATTTTTCGGAGTGAAAAATGAGTATCGACTAGGGCTGGGTATTGCCAACTAGCCCATGATTCAGTATTAATCAGAATACCAGTGTCATGATTCAATGCATTACAATACATCATAACACTAACATTGTATGCTGATGGGTAACAGTCCAACGCTGAAATAAGGGAAATACTGAAATTTGAAACAGACCAAATTTAATTAACAGGCACTAACAGCCTTTAACTACCAACAATGAGTCAATATGAATACATTTGTAAAATAAATCTATTGCACAATGCATTTTCATGCATATATGAAGTGCACATCTTTTCAACAGCAGATGGTTGTAAAAGAGCTCATGTAAAACAATAAAATGAAACATTTGAATTGTCCTTCTATTTTTAATTAGCAAATGTTAAAAAATAACGTATAATGTAACACTTAGCCTTAGAAATTACAAATTAAGTGCAACATTTATGCAAAAGAGCAGTGATATTTTTAGGTTTAACTACAGATAAAGAGTGAGTGCGATGTGAGTGCAGTCTGCAGGCACATTGTCTCCGGCTCCTGGCGCCGACTCCGGGCCGCAGAGGATGTGGGAATATTGTAGCTCATCAGTGCTGCAGCAGCTGAGAAGGTTTCATTGGTCTGAGAGCTCTGACCATTTCTTCTGTGACTGAAGTGTCTGAATGGCTAAATGAGCAGAGATCCCTTCCATTTCTTGTTTCAGAGCTGCATGGCTGCTGGTTGTTGCTCTGAAAATCACCGCAGCATGTCCGGCGCTCCGTTCCATCGAGTAACTACACCAGTCTCCATTTTATGCTTAGGAACCTGCAGGACTTTTCTTTCTGGGTCGCATGGCAAGCCCTCCCCAGCCAGCGTGCCACCTCTGGGTGTCTTACTTTGCACTGCGAGGCCAGATTAAGTGTTTGCGCGAAGCGCTTGACGTAAACAAATGCAGCAGAACTAGCTGCTATCGCCATATTCGCCAAATTATCAGTCACAGCTGCTGTTTCCTTTCCTGCAACAACATTCCTCACTCACACCCGTAAGCAAATCAGCAGTGTTACCGGCAGCATGACTTTCATATAAAACCCCGGTTTGTAAGACATGCGGCGCCAATTCCCACTCATCTGAAATGGAATGGATGGTTATATTCATGTATGATTCAGTCACTCTGAATGTCACAAGATAAAACAACTGTGTGCTTTCCTGGGGGGAGCAACCCCTTGCTGTTTACCTTCACCATACAGGTTTGGGATGGAAATGTCTGTAATGAAATGGGGGGGTGGGATTATATAGCAGGGCTTTTTCTAAACCCTTGGCCCGGAACCACACTGTAAGATCTCGTATCTTTACAGACGAGGCACACTACCCTATTTGAAAACTGTCTTTTATTTTATTTCAATTTTAATTTTCGTTCATCTTTAGAAAAATAAGCTGATCTGCTGGTCTCACCCAGGGGCATAACTATGGATCATCTTCTTATTCAACCCCTCGCCACCCCCCCATCAACAACTTTTACCCTTGCCTAGAACTGGGTAGTATATCCCATTTTTATGGCATATCACTATATTTCCAAAATGAGATATGGGATGATACAATACTCTTTATACCGACATACTTTTATTGTGCCTTAAAATTATGGATCCATTAAAGATTTTTAATAAAGACTAATAGTATTCCTTCCTGGTTATAAGCATTGCGAGGGCTTCGGTCGTGATGTTGCCCAGAATCCCAGCATTCACAGCTGAACTCAGACCAGTTCCATTAACGGCGTCTCGCAGGGAATCAGATGGAGGGGACAGGCGAAGAATTGTTACTCAATTCATTTCATTTTAGAACACTGTCAAACAGCTCACAGACTAGAAGTATCACAATTTGCAATATTCGTCTTATTTTGCTGAAGAGTAATAACTTAAAATGAGGGTCTTTCCAGTTCTTTCCATGAAGCGCACCTTCAGTGGTGTCAGGCTTCTGTTTTTAGAGAAACGTCATAAGCTGATACAGAAAAGCTGTTGGCAGACATAGTGGAGCAAAAGGCTTCTAAGTCCAGCCTGATTTACTGTGCTCATGCAACACTGATATGGGCATCATTCATTTCTGTTTTTATGTTGAGGCTTCTGTTTGCGACAATGAAAATGTCTGTATCGATTAGCTATATTTGTATATTTGGGAACTGGGAAGGAATCTCTGCCTTTGCATTTCGTTTTGACCACACTTTTAATATCGGTGTTGATGACGTCTCAGCTGAGGCTTTGACCTAAAATTAAACATTTAGCCCACAGAAGGTACCGAGATTTAAACATCATGTATCACCATTCTGCCTAAAAGTATCGCAATATGGTTTTTAGTCCCCAGCGCTATGTGCATTGCCACCCCATATGTGCCCCTCCCCCCTCGTGCCCACCATGAAAATCTTGGGCCTGTCCATCAGGTTTTGGTGCCGCGCTGCCTATTGTCTTTCCAGAATAATTTATTCCAGTGCGGCAAAGCTTACAAACCACGTTATCCATGCCCGATTCACAAGACTCCTAGCCAAAGTGTGTCTACATGAATGCCACAGGAGGTGGCTGGCTGTACCTGTGTCGTGCTGAATCATTTGCTAATAGCCTTCAAAAGTCCACAGCTACAGCTAAACCCAACCAGAGTTGCAGGTCCTTGGTAGGTTGGCTGCCATCTGCCAGTGTTAAGCAGAACTGCATGGAAATAGGTAGGAATAGACATAAAATTAATTATCTAATCGATACAAAGGTTCGAAACATTGATGAAAAGTCACCGCAAACTGAATCGCGATATAATGATTAATCGCAGCATTCATGCAGCTTCGCTATAGATGCTGGCAGCTACATCAAAGAAAAACTTCGCAGATCTGCACCCTTAAAATACTTTTTGCCCTAATTATATTTAAAAAATTACAATATTTCTTATTTTTATTCAAATTATTCTTTCATACACATAAAGTAAAACCAAAACTCATAACAGATTTTTTTTCCGTAAAAAAAAAACTCATGGAATCATTGTATGGTATTTTCACTAAACTAGGGTAAAAATTAAGATTCAAAACCCCAACAAAGTCCTCGGCAAGCCGACCGCTGCCGGAAATTAAGTTCCACATTTGCATACATGGATTTCAATTTTCAGATGCCACTTTATGGAGAGAAGCTTTTTATGAAGAGAAATGTATGTAACTAAGGGATGTTTTTGGTATCTATGGTACTCTAAACTATCACCAAATTATATGTTACAATCAGCTACTAATTAACCAGCAACTAAAATCAATCAGATGTTTACAGATGGAATGAATTTGACTGTTTCTCGGTTTTTATCTAAATTGTTAATGGTCACATCTTAATAGAATCTATTTTTGTCCAGAATTATTTCACTGATTTAACTATAGAAAATAGAAAATGTATTCTGCTCAAAATGCACCTGTTCTGACTGCATACATTAAAGTTAAAATATTTAAAATATATTGCAAATATTACAGGCATAATAAAATAGCTGTTCTAAAAAACTAGCTCTACAATTCAGAGATTTTAATATTTTGTATAAACTATATTTGAATATTTTCAGCAATTTTTTCCATATTTATAGGAAACATTTATTCCAATGTGATGATTCCGGAGGACAGCAGAGTGTAATTACAACAGCTAATTCATTACTTGTTGGATCTATTAAGCCAGGGCAATGATTTGGAATGAAATTCAGCCCCATAGAAATTGAGTTTGACACAACTATTGTAAAGCATTTGATCAGATTTGTGACACAAAAAGCCTAAAAGAAAGTTTGAAACTGCTCAGGAATATAAATGTTTTTGTCTCATTACAAACTGTGTAACTATTAGACACCATGTATACTTTTACACTAATTATTTATCTCTGTAAGGGTAGGTTAAAGCCCTGCTGTGTTAAATATGCTCACCAGCACCACTGTCACCATTGACTTCGACCCCACCAGCCTGCCCTACTTACCCACATTAACCCGTTATCCATCTTTAGGAATATTGTATCTGGGCCAGCGGACATGGAAAATGCAGCTGGATAGCCAGTCTTATACAAACTCTTATAACACACTCTAGCCACTTAAACATTTCTTTGCCTGAAGGAGGCTGCAGTGTACGCTCAGACTTTTTATCTGCCCCCAGGATGCTGCCGACGTCGGCCTACGTCAGACAGATCTGACTGCTTAAAAGAAAAATGAGGAAGAAAATATTCGGACTATAACTTTGACAAGAAAGTTAACAAAAAAAATACTAAACGACTGAAGAAATGAATGTATATCTTTTATATATATGATCTTTTATATTGATATATTATATTGATTGACTGTCTATTGTAGGTTACTTCCAGTGAAGTTGAAAGATTTAAAAACATTATATCTAGTTTTATGCTACTTGATCTGCAACAGTAGTGCCTTTTTGGGTAAAGTGTTTGTGGGAGCAGAGCATTAAATTACGTCATTTTAATATAGCTAAAAAGGCAATGTAAGTTGTGCTGCAGAAGATTCAAACACTATATTTCGTTGTAACATTGTGTTTTTTGTTGAAGGATTCTCATGTCCATGAGAATGAGCAAATATAAGCGCAGCAGGCTACCGCCATGCTTTCATTTTCAGAGTAGAAGGGTTTCTGCCGAATTCAGTTAGGTTCACAGTGTAAATGAAATAGTCCATGTTCCACGTTTTGCTTGTTGCCAGCATCATCGAGGGCATAACCCCCCTTTTCTTGCTTGATGTATTAATTATACTCCTTGCACGGCCGCGCTTCTCTTTCGGGTTACACACGGGGGGCGTGTGTGTGCTCAGGAGGGGGGAACAGGCGCAGCTTCTCATAAGCGCTTTACTGACTTAAGCGCTTGACGGGAGAATCAGCCAATGAAAGAGATGAAACTCTCAGGCAACCTGAACATGTAGATCACAGCAATTTGTGTGTAAGTGTGTGTTTTTAGGAAACTGTGTGTCCTGTGTGTATCCAGAACTTCATGGGTTCGGATCACATGGCCGGCCAAATAATGATTGTTGGACCTCTGAGTAAGGTACTTAACCTTGACTGCTCCGGGGGAACTCGATGCTGGCTGTTCTCTGGCCGCTAGCAATCCTCTCTTATGCTGGGTTGTCAGCTGTTCCATCCTCTTCTCAGAAATTTCGTGGTTGTTGTCCAGGCGATTGGCTCAATGATTTTCAGAAATAGATCTCTTAAGCTATTCTCCTGAGAAAGAGTCTGATCGCAGATGTGAAGTCGCAGAGGATTCTGTCATCTGCATACGACATGTGCCAAACTATGTAGGGCGTTAAAGCACAAATTACTTAAGAACCTAAGAACATAAGAAATTTACAAACGAGAGGAGGCCATTCAGCCCATCAAGCTCGTTTGGGGAGAACTTAACTAATAA
>JAAGVU020000038.1:5830234-5842047 GCA_011763525.2 Mormyrus iriodes | reverse complement strand
CTAACTGACCTAAAATAGTAGAAGTTTAGTCTGATTTAATGTCAGACAGTGAGGAAAAAAAAAAGTTATGTGTCTTTTTATAAAGTGTGTGTAAACTTCCGGTTTCAACTGTATACTTGATAATATAGCCGTAGTGCTGTAACTTCTCTCTGATTGGTTTTTAGGATAAGACACTTTCCCTGGTCAGATCTTGGCAGGTATTTGGGCCATCGCCATCCTTCTCATATCTTGGCAGAAGGAAATATCGCTACCAAGACTTACCTGAACTCACAGCTGGCAGCCGTCTCTGTCTGCCTGTTCCTGCATTCCTCTCAAATCACTGATGTAACCAGTGTTTACAGCACTGCCCCCTCTACCGCCTGCCAGCTTTGTGCCCTCAGACTGACCACCCTCTTCCATTAGTCACTGGTTCCCTCCATCTAGAAGATCGCTACTATCATGCCCATGAAAAAGTCTGCTCTTGACCACACTGATTTTAAAAACTCCTCTCCTATCTCCAACCTTCCTTTTTCTCTAAACCTCAACTCCTAGCCGTCTCTAGTGCAGTTCTCTTCTTGCCCTAGGCTTTGAGGGCAACACCCTACACTTTGAGGGCACCACCCTACACTTTGAGGGCACCACCTTAGGCTGGCTTGCATCCTACCTTTTAGAAAAAAAAATCATCTTCATTTTCACTCCTCTTCCTTTGTTCTGGTTATTCGGGGGTTACGCTAAGATTCAGCACATTCCACATACTACTGTCAACAAAAAGAACCTTATCCTTCTTTATCTGCTTATTCCATTTATTACTGACTGTCTGTTTTTTCCCCTCATCTTTTGTGTCTTTGGGTTCTTGAAAACACTTTACAAATTAAACGTGTTCTTATATATTCTTCCTCTAATCAGGACTGATTGGAACTCGTCCAGTGCACTTTAGAACATATGGTACACTCTAGATGAAATGGCAGGCCATCACAGAGCACATTCATACGCCATGGATAGTTTAGGAGGACCAGTCAGCTGACTGCATATCTTTGGACTGTGAGTGGAAACCTGCATGACACAGAGAATACCGAGCGTTCCACATGCGGGACATGGATTCAAATCCTCAACCTTGGAGAGAATGAGACAGTGATGGCAACCGAGCCACTGTGTTTTGTAATGAATTGTTTTTTGGTGTGCAGTTTGTCTAGCAGGACTACATTGGAGGGCATGATGCTGCCACCATCTAGATGCCGGCTGCCATCTGGATAAGCAGGGCAGCGTGCTGAGGATCACATTCTTTGCTCTCTGTAGTACTATGAGCGCCTCACAACCCAAGCTGCCAGGAGAATCTCAGTCCGATGCGGGCGGACACATCCACCATATCACATGGCAGGTGCTTAAAAACTGTGTCACAACTGTGCTTATGACATGGTCCCAAGTAGCACAGGTGCCCCACAGGGGACTGCACTGGCCCCCTTTGCACTGTCTACACCTCAAACTTCCGCTACAGCACTGACTCACAACACCCGCAGAAATTCTTTGACAACATGGCGATAGGCGGGTGTGACGATGGAGGACAGGAGGATGAAAACAGGAGCCTTGTGAAGGACTTTGCGGAGTGGTGCAGACTGAACCATTTGCATCTCAGCGTCAGTAAGACAAAGGAGATGGTGGATTTCACAAAGGCCAGACCCCCACTGTCCCCTGATGCTATTGATGGCGAAGGTGTGGGGGGTGGTGAAGGCCTATAGCTACCTTGGAGTACAGTTAGATTACAGATTTGAGGGGAGTAGGGCTGGGCGATCTGGCCAAAGATGTTTGATCGATATCGATAATTATCACAATCCATGTCAAATCATTATTTCTTTCCAGTTTAAAGTATATTTTTTGCTCCTGGGTAAAAGTTGAAACCAGATTACTTGTGATTTTAAACTATGCGTTTGGTCAGAACGTGACAAACACTTGCCAAACAGCATTTCACATTTCACAAATCTGCGGTGGAAGTAAACAGGTTATTTCAGTCAGCGCTGATGAAATGTTGCCAGTCAGGAGTGTTTCTGTGGGGAGAGTTACTCCCTTTGGCATGTACTTTGGGTCTTAAGACGTTGCAGACCATTTACATGCACAAAGAGAAATATAACACACTAAAGGAAAATTAAGAACCGGAAAAGCATTATAGGTCCCTTTAAATTATGTCGAACGTTTATTGAGCGTCTGTCATATTGATATTGAGGAAAATTATATCCTAATAAATATCATTATCATTTTATTGCCCAGCCCTTGAGTGGAGGGCTCCGTTGTCATCTTCTTTCTTTAATTTCTTTGTCTTCCCTTTTCCTCGTCTTTGAATTATTATTATTTTGTAAAAGCTCAACAGACTGATCAAGAAAGCCAGCTCAGTTCTATGAGCCAGTCACGACTCACAGGAGACTGTGGTGGAACATTGGATACTCAGACGTACCTTCTGTAGGTCATCTTAGTCAAACAGAAGAACACTTTCCGCAACAAACTGAGACAGTCGTGTTCCTCCACGTAACACTATATAAGGTCATTCCTACATTTGGCAATTAGATTCTACAATGAGCAACGTTGGCCATTTCAGGTCCAGAAAGTACAAATCCAGACCAAGATTTCGTTTTTACCAACCAGGTGAATACTCTGTGACCGTGACTCTTTATGCTCAATGGGTTCGTAGAAACCAAATCGGAGTCTGGATTTGTAGTTCCTGGACCTGAAATGCCCAACACTGACAATAAGGTACCCTATGGCAAGGGGGGGGGGTGACCAACTGTCTTAATGGACCAGAACCACTTAGACACATTCACAAAACATCCATTCATTTACTGTCCAATTCTATTTATTTCTGAATTATTACAGAAATCTGTGGAATACTTTCCTTGACTTTTCTTGCACCTTTACTGTTTATTCTTGTCTATTACTTATTGTTACTGTCTATTAATGTGCAAATTCCTGTCCAAATATGTCTATTCAGTTACTGTAAACCAGCAATTTACTTCAGGAAATCACACAACCCTAGAACAGAATATAAAATGCACAACAATGAATGAATGGTAGAAGTAATGCACAAATAACCAGTGTGCAAAAAAATCTTACAATTTTCCTTTGCCAATAAATGAAACCTCACCTTCAGCTAAAGGTAGTCTAGGCAAGATTAATATGATTAATGCAATACTTAACTTCATTCAGCTAATGAACTCTGGGCTTATTAAAAAGGTGTAGGTAGAATGGGAATGTGAAGAAATGTACATCAGTACAAATCAAAAGGAACTGAGGCTGGTGAAATAATCACAAAATAGCAAAACAAACAGCAACCGGCTGGGGTAATACTTACAATGTCGGGAAATTACCATTTATAAATGAGGTTTCATCAGCACAACAAGTGCAGCTGAAAAGAAGCCAAGTCTCTTGCTGACTATAAGGTGCCGTTTTCTGCACAGTAGGCAAAAGGGCACGACTTAAAAACTAACTGTTTTCATATCTGTATTCATTTTGATGAACACATTGCCCAGAAAATGCAAATGAACCTGACAGGAGTTAAAACAAGCACTGGAACATATACAGTCAGTAGCGCTGAAGGCAGAATATAGTTTTACATGATCAATTAACTTTATTAACAATATTTCTTGCTATACACTCCACATACCTGTGCACAATGGGACCCCCCACCCCCTGCCAGCTGTACTGCCACACTGACGCACTCACCAGTTTCACCCCGTAAATGTTAATTGTGCTGTATTAGTGCAATCACACAGGAGGCAAGAAAAATAAAGCAAAGCTACAAATCTAGTGTCTAACATTAGCAATTACGCCGAATGGCGTTCACACTCCCCCTGCTATCGCGCTCCCCCTGCTATCACACTCCCCCTGCTATCGTGCTCCCCCTGCTATCGCGCTCCGCCTGCTATCGCACTCCTCCTGATTCCCCGCCCAGCTGTACAGTGACAGCATGCTTGCATTTTGGCTAATTCCTCCAGAATAATTAAGCAGGACCCTTAACTGTATGTCAGTGAACATGGTGAACCCGCTACCAAACTAGTGAGGTTGAAAGATCTAACACATTGTAGTAGGTGGGGCAGTTCGCTTCTTCTATTCCATCTTTGTTCTGCTTTGCATTTGAACTAGTACCTCCACTGAGAACAACACCTTTCATGAAGGTTACTAATTAGCTTGCTAGTTTGACGGTATATCTGACTAAGAGAATCTGTGCAGTGTGACTTTTCCTTGGTATTTATTTTGCAATCTGGTTATGTCTCTTGCAGTTCTCCCTAGAGGTGTTAGAAGATAAAGGTGAACGCTATGCTATTCCATGCCATGTGTGCATCCATCCTTCTGAGTATTGCCAGTTAGTACAGTGTTTATGGAGAAACTCACCTTTCAGCTGCTCCCCGCTCTCATGCTCTGTCTTGGATCCCCTTTTCTCAGCCTTTACCAGTGAATTTTGCTCACATTCACTCTCTGATGTGACAGCATTGGCAGTTAAGAGGCAGGCAAGCACATATTATAGTACAGCATTCCTCTCCTCCTTGGGGTATATTGGGTCAATTATTTAATCAACAATAGAAACTCTGTTTTAAAATATACTATATAGCCAAACGTATGTGAACACCAGCTTCTCCAACATCTCAGTCCAAAACCAAGGGTATTAATATGAAGATGGTTAGTCCATTTTTGCTATAATAGCCTCTACTTCTTGGGGAAAGCTTTCCATTAGATGTTGGAGCCCTGCTGGTGGGATTTGCTGCCCTTCAGGTTGGGTATCGATGTTGGCTGATCAGGTCCCTTTCTGTGAGCTTGTGTGGCTGCCACTGCAGCTGAACTTGCAAGAGCTGAAAACATATCCTATGATATTCCACCTGTTGATCACACATATGAATACATATTTCCAAGGTTTGAATTCTTTGTGCTCATGTCTCAAATTTTCAACCATTCAAGGCCAGTTGAAGCAGACAACCTAAGAGAGTGTGGCAAGGAGGAAATCAGAGGGCTACACCACCATTACCAGACCCTGCCTGATGCAGTTGCCATATAAAATATTACACATTCTCACAGTTGACAGATATACGACAGCATATTATTGCCATTGTAGGATAATAAAAATGTAAGCTGTGTGACGGGGGTAACATTCCGAGAGAAAAATCAGAATCTCTGTGATTAAAGTTGTAAATTTATAAGAAAAAACTCAGATATTCTCTGAGATAATAAAGTCGTAAATTTACAAGAAAAAATGATGAGAAAAAACTTTAAAAAAAAAATAAAAAATCCTGCCAAGGAACGACATTGCTCCACTGCAAGGTTGGATCAACCAAGTCAGAGCAGAGATACCAACACTTATGAGAAGCCGTTTGGGGCAAAACTGAACATTTCATTGCGCATACATATATACTGGTGCTAAGCACTTGCACATACATGCATACTGTCATGCATAGAATGCGAAAACAGAAAAAACCCACCAAAGAAACTGCAAGAATATTCGGGGGGGCAAATCTAAAGTTTGCGACATTCTGAGAAAAAAGAACGCACTGGTGACCTCAGCAATGCGAAGAGGCCTGGGCGTCCAAAGAAGACAACAGTGATGGATGATCGCAGTCATTTCCATGAGAAACCCCTTCACAACATCCAGCCAAGTGCAGAATCAATATCCAAGTCTACCATAAAGAGAAGACTTCATGAAAGCAGATACAGAGGGTTCACCGCAAGGTCCAGACTGCTCATCAGCCTCAGGAATAGAAAGGCTAGATTGGACAGTTCTGGAACAGCATTCTTTGGACAGATGAAACTAAGATCAACTTCTACCCGAATGATGGCAAGAAAAAAGTGTGGAGAAGGCATGGAACGGCCCATGATCCAAGGCATACCATGTCATCTATAAAGCACGGCGGACGCAGTGTGATGCTTGAGCATGCATGGCTGCCAGTGGTACTGGGTCATTAATGTTTATTGATGATGTGACAGAGGACAGAAGCAGCTGGATGAATTCTGAGGTGTATAGAGACATACTGTCTGCTCAGATCCAGCCAGATTCAGGCAAGCTGATTGGACGGCACTTCAGAATACAGATGGGCAATGACCCAAAACATACAGCGAAAGCGACCCAGGAGTTTATTGAAGCAAAGAAATTGAATATTCTCCAATGGCCTAGTCAGTGACCTGATCTCAACCCAATCGAACATGCATTTCACTTGCTGAAGACTAAACTCCAGACAGAAAGACCCACGAACAAACAGCAAATGAAAGCGGCTGCAGTAAAGGCCTGGAAAAGCATTACAAAGGAGGAAACCCAGCGTCCATGGGTGCAAGACTTCAGGTCAATGCCTGCAAAGGATTTTCAGCAAATTTTATTTTCACTTTTGTCCTTTTGTCCTGTCCAATTACATTTGAGTCCCTGTAATGGGGGGATTCTGTATAAAAATGACTGCAGTTCCTAACATTTTTATACAATATTTTTGTTCAACCCATTGAATTAAAGCCATAAGTCTGCACTTCAACTGCATCTCAGTTGTTTCATCTCAAATTCATTCTGGTTATGTACAGAACCAAGATTCTGAAAATTGTGTCGCTGTCCAAAAACTTATGGACCTAACTGTATATATACCTAGAAACATGCAACTCCATCTTACATGTGTGTCAGTAGCTATGCATAAAAGTGTAAGAATGTATGTGTATGTCAGTATCCATGTATAGAGTGCAAGAATGAATATACCTGTGTGCTTAATATGTATGTATATTTGTGCAAAAGTATGTATAAGATGGTTGCAATGTATCGATCTGCTTCCTGTTGCTATCTTGGCACATTTGTTAGTCGTAGCAATGGAGTATTCTGTGTACATGAATTAGCTACTACCATATGCAAGCAAAGGACATCAAGAGAAAACTGATATTATTGTACGTTACCCACACACACTGAGAGTGAAAATAACACTCCGGAGCTAGCAATTAGCAACCTGACAGAAAGGTGTTTGCACGCTTAGCATTAAGACTGATATATGCTATCTAACTTGAATTCGACTTACTTTCTTTGCAATGTTTACACCATTTTAATGTACCTCATAACATACATTTTGGGGAAAATGATGCTACTCTCCTTTGAATTAATTTCTCTCCTCTTCTGTACAGTGGGACCCCTGTAAATGTGGTTTCAGGTCTGTGGTTTTCCATGGTGCAGCCAGCCAGCCCTGTCGCGCTCAGTGCGACTCACCTCCCTTTGTGCCTATACCCAGGCTCCCCCGCAGAACTCGCATCCAGTCTGCCTCCAGTGCTCGCACTATGCGCTTTTGTATTACACTCTAGGCCTATGTGTTATGAAACTGTATGAAAAGCATGATTTTCATGGCTCCATCATCCCCTGATACACACTATTATTTCATTACTCTATTGTCTCTTGAGAATTAGGATAAAACGTCAGAATCCCTTTGAATCGGGAGAGAGCACTGTACAGCACTATAATTACTTTATTATTACTGTATTTAATGTTGGCGATGTCTTACTGTGCATAATTTATCAATTAACCTTTACCAATTAACCTTACCCGTACAACCCGCGGATATGGGGGCACTGCTGTACAATCTATTCTAGCTTGACTGAGTCCATTTACCAAGTGCAACATTGACAGGGCTACAAGCTCCATTTCTTCTGCCTGTCAGATTTTCTAATAACTGTCTGCACAGACGCATAACGAGAAGTATATCCTCACATGCGGTAAAGTGTCGCGTTTAACGACTATGTGAAAATGGGTAAATACAACTGCAAAGTCAGCAGGTCGTAACGGATCCTTCATATTAAATAGGATACGTAGACATTTATTTAGAAACCTCTTTATAACTTATTTTTTTCTGATTATGCTGCCCTGTTGAGTCCAGGAATTTTGGACCATTCTTCCTTGCAGGACTCATCTCAGCCATGTATTCAGGATGTCTGGTTTGCGTGGCTCGTATGATTTCACTCTACAGCAGCTGTAAGGTTAGGGCAGTGGCTCTCGTTCCTGTTTCTGGCGTGTCCCCCAGAAGGATTTCATTCCAGCCCACACTGCATTCAACCTGCCACATTCATTTTTCGCCTGTTAAGGACAATATGGGCCTGATTCAGGTAGGTAATTCCAAAAGGTTCACATACTTTTCTTATTGCCACTGTATTTTTAGTCTTGCTTTAAAACAACTTTCGCATAACAATGGAATCTGGGAACATATTCAGGCTGCTGCGTAGTCAGATAATGTACCTCAAAATTGTAATTTGGTGTTTGACTAAGACAACAACATGAAGATCACTTTGTTGAATTTCTCCGGTTCCCATTTTCATCAGGGAAATAGTACATTGATTGCTGTGCCAATTTTCATCAATTATTAAAGGAGGTAATTAAAAACAAAGCCCTGAAATAGAAACCCATCAGTTGTTCAGAATTATTTACAGACAGGGCTGTCCATGGAGATTCTGGATTAAAAAAAAAAGAAAAAATTTTTGATTTTCATGTGTTTATATTGTGCATGATGACACAGAACAAGACTGCCTGAGGCAGGCAATGCCTTTGACAAAAAGTCACTGTGCACCACAGTAAATTTTCAGGTATTCACATGCAGGACATTTTGTCATACTTGATTGCCAACTCGTCATCTTCACCGCAAAGGTTGCTGTGAGAATGTGAATGAAGATACTAAATATGAAGGGCTTGAGATTGTCCTCAAGAAACTCTTTCCGTCGTGCAAAATCAACTCACCTTTTCAATGAACAGCTTTATATTTATGACTGGTCTTTCGCTGTAATAGTGAAGTTTATCTTTTCCACATCAGAGAAGCCATGTTTTGTTTCAGGTACAAACGTTTCAAAAATGTGTTCATCTATACATTGGATTTACAGATATTTCCACATAAACCTAAAGGCTATTAAAATGATAATATGTAAAGTATAATTCTGCCATTGTTTAAAATGTTATTATGTTTGTATCAGTATATAAATTTGTATTTGATGTGCTTCAGACGGGCAGAAAATCCCTAGACATCGATGCTTTTATCTGGGAGCTGTGCCAGTCTTGTACGAGAGACACTTAGGTCTCAAATTGTCTTTTTGTATCAATCAAATGGCACGGCCCCTTTAGGGAGCTTTGGGAGGCCTAATGTAATTCCTCTCTGTTCCCCTGACAGATCAAAGAGGACTATATGTATATATATGTATACACACACACACACACACACACACACACACACACACACAATAAATTTGTGGAAACATGCAAAATGTTTAGAAATTGTGGAATTTTATTCAACTATTGCTCCAGTTACGTCCAATGTATGATATCTGAACGCTTACTTAATGCGAACAGTCCAAGGGGTCACACTTCACCAACAAGAAGGAGAAATAAGGCAAAGATCTCATGAAGCAAACTCCATGAGGAAAGTCTCCAGCAGTGTGACGTGTCTATGCCTAGATTCTGGAGACCGCAGTCCCCTTCAGATGGTCATCCTCAAAGTGGTACAATTTCGTGACAAGATACTATAAGCAGCTAGTTTCCCCTTTAACTTCTCTCTTTGACCTCCGCATTCCCATCTCCTGGTTGGTACAATTATCAGCCGCCAAGCACACTAGCAATGCCATGGTTACTGTTTGCCTACCTGCAAGCAATCACCCCCCGTATGTGGACGGCAGATTCCTTCAGATCATCATCACGGCCAGGTGCCATACTCAGGCCTTGGGTCACTAATGAGGTTGCACAAGGCCAGGAAGGAGCACTGTACCTTTAAGTCTCCATATTGCCCCCCCCCCCACCAAAAAAAAAGCAGTGTCCATGATCTGGCCCTGGAGATTGTTACTGTTGCAGTGTTGTCTGTCATCCATCCATCATTTTCTCACAATGAAGATTCAAAGATATGATACTGTCCCCTTATTAAAAAGGTAGGGTCACTTAATAGCATAACCATGCCTTTACTCCTGGTATCATATGAAATTTTTCATTTGAAATCATGAGACACAATCCTGCTGCTGTCAAGAAGGCATGCTGACTCTTCAAATCCCATTACTGGAAATTGCAGTCAACCACTGGGAGCAGGCATTAAGCACTCTGCTGGTTGTGGTATAATTCACAGTGGAGTTTAATCAGTATAGCATTATCTTGGTACCTCTTCTTTTCTGGGAAAATTGGAATTTTTCCCCTTATAAATGCCTTATGTTACTACGTCTTTTTTTTTTTACTTTAAGAGTGTGAAGCAGCAGGCACACAGGTGTCTGCTAAAGCCCAGTGATGATCAGCACCATGCTGCCAGACGGCAACCTCAGCATTCCCCAAGGAAGCCACTAATCCAGTATTGGGCAAGCTATTTCAAAAATGTCGGAAGTTATTTTACAAAAAATATAGCTGAGCTCCATGAAAGCTACGCATCAGAGAAATGTAGCAAGTTACGCAACAAGCTGCATAGCAAAAGTAGCTTTAACTACACTGAAGCTGTTTTAAGCGGAGTCTCTGTGACAAATTCAAAAGAATATTCACGTCCCAGACATTTCAAAGGGTTACTGTTGAGAAACCCGAGAAACCTGCTTGTGCTTCTGTCTTGTCCGGATCATAGACGGCCTGGGTGACGACCACCTGGAGCCGACGACCACCTCCCATCTGTACTGGGAGTCCCCGCAGACGCAGGGACACCTGCTCAGGGATGACACTAATCTCCCTGCTCTGGCTGATCGCAACCTCCATGGAGCCTGCCCTACATAATTCCCCCCCTCCACCTTTTTTCCTAAATGAATATTGCCCTTTTTGCGATTTCCCCTCCAACTCGGGCTCCAGTGCCCCCTTAAAGGGACATTTAATGATTACGATTTTTCATCATAAGAGTAAAAGGGGCACAAACACCTAATTAGTGGCGTGAAAAGAAAACCTTCAGAAACATCACAGACTATTTACATACCAAACTAAAAATTACTTTACATACGTAATTGTTGTCTTGATAACAATTTATCTTTCTAATTAATGATATACTGCATATTTCATAATTAAAAAATAAAGTTCATAATGCAGCACATGTACGCCTATATGGTCTGCAAAGATTATCAGCTGTGGAATGTGAGACGTAATTATAGCACATCCCATGCAGAACGTTCACCAAGACCCCAAGTAGCATGTTTAATCATGCTAGTTTCATCCATGTGATGCTGGCTTGTGTTCTGTACTTATCAGGAGCATGGTTTCTGCAGATATGGATGCTTAAGTCTCAGGCTATGTCTGACTTTAATTGGGTTCTGGATGCTTTGACTTATAATTAATTATTTTAATTATTTTTCTTTCTTTAACAGCCCTATCCTGGGAGCACACCATTTGTCTTGAGGTTTCAACTGTTGCTTGTAAAATGTCCAACAGGTTAACTCTGTTGTGAAAGGGTAAAGAATGTCTTCACGGGGAAGTATAATTAATTGAAAATGTCAAAAATCATTCTTCATAACAAAACCTGTCACACTAAATTTTGTAGAACTGAAGTTCTGACATTTGTTAAATGTGCTTTCTGTCATGTAATTACAAATATGGTATTTGATGTTTGGTTTCCTGTCTACATTTTAAGATGCAGAGTAAACACCTTCTTGACAATCTTTATTTATTCACTTACTGTTATTGAGCAGTTCGTTCTGTGTTGGACTCCTCCAGGTAATGCCTATTTTGCGAAACATAGGAGCCATGAATACTGATCTCAGCTAAGGCTGGCTAGGAGATCCCTGGATATTTGATCAATATGAGATTGCACACTAGTTTTCTAACATAAATAAATGAAACACATAAACAAACAAACAAACAAATACATACATAATACATACAGCACATAAACAAACAAACAAATGCATACATAATACATACAGCA
>JAAGVU020000038.1:5806590-5830098 GCA_011763525.2 Mormyrus iriodes | reverse complement strand
ATACATACATAATACATACAGCACATAAACAAACAAACAAATACATACATAATACATACAGCACATAAACAAACAAACAAACAAACGCATACATAATACATACAGCACATAAACAGACAAACAAACAAATAAATACATGTGCTGGACTAATCTGACACCCATTTAACATTTTCTAATATCTCTGAAGAGGTTATCAAACAATGTCTGGTAACTGAGGGACAGCAGTACAAAAGGAACCTTAGTTATGAATGAGACTGAGGGCCGTGAGGAGGAATAGATAATGTAGAGAGACCAACTGGTAAATAAGGTTAAAGCTCAGGGGGCGGGAGGGTCAGCTGCCATTACAGAATTAACATATTTAATATGGTTCTGCATCAATACTCAGGTGTCATGCTTAATTATTCCAGTCCACCAAGTTGCATGTCTTGGGTCTACATGCTCTCATTCAACATGTTTTCAGCTTCTGGAATCATCGCTGAAGATGCAGTGTTTATAGATCATATTCCAGCCTATTTACTTTCTCATTTCAATAGTGGAGGGAAGATATTTTGTGGCAAACCAGGTGGGTGAAAGTTAGGATGATTAATTAGAATGTGAAATGGAACTTATACAAAGCACTTGACAGACAGCCAGGACTAATTTGCAAATATGCAGCGTGAAATAAATTAAATGCCTGGAAGAAGGGTGTCTGTAGGGTGTTTGGCGTACCACTCCATCCATGTTAGGTAATGTGAAACAGGACAAATCTACATTTATTCAGTGGATGGAGGAACAAAGGTTCATGCCGCGTGAATCAAGCGGATGCTGGGTTCCCTGAAAGGGCACGACTGGTCTGTAAGAAGAGGGGAGAGTTGCTGTTTGTAACATGTCATCCTTTCTGTACTGTGACCTGCTATTCACGTTGATTTTCTTTTTTCATTTTTGCAGTTTTTTCCAATTTTTGGTCTAGTTTTTATGAGCCTGCATAAGCTATCGGATGTATTCTTTATAAAAGTTGTAAGAGAACTTCATACTGACTCTTATCTTTGCATAAAAAGGATATAAAATGTATATATGCCATTTGTTATGCTTATATTTTACATATGCTGCCATCTACAATATGTTTATGTCAGACAGTTGATTTAAGTAGCAGTAAATTTGTGTTGTGTCTCCAGCACTGTTCGGTAAGCCCTATACAGAGGAAGAACTGTGCACCATTTTTATTAAACTTATTTTACGAAAACTGTCTGTTTCCTTCTGCAATTTGCTAGTAACATTCCGTGAATAAACTGCAGATTATTTGCATACCCTAGTTCCTTTGCGTCTCCCTCCTCTTCTGTGTGATATTTATGTCTCAGAGGGACTTCGCTTCACTTCAGAAACTGGAAATCTTAAAACACAATGCATCTTAGCCATAAATACATACTTATATTTTGCAAAACAAAATGGTACAGCCCACACGGCCGCAGGGTGGGCGGTACTGCCGCCTGAAGCCACCGGGGCTGAGATTTACGACATTTCCCCCCTAAGCGCACTGGGAAGGAGAAAAATCAACAATTAATATGAGGAGATAAAAATTAATGGAAGAAAAAAAATGAATCTTTAGTTTTATCCCACAAAATTTTGCGAGATCTTGCAATACTTTTGCATTAATATTAATAACGGCACTGTGTCCATTCAAAGTACAAAGGATAGAATTAATGGACTAATATCTATAAAACTGAATGACATAGACGTATCCAGGAAAGTGTGCTTTAAGCCTAAGACCGTGGGGGATAGTGCACCCCATTTAGTTTTCAGATTATGCATTTTTAATAATAAATGATTAATAATTGCATTGTGTCCATTCAGCATCAGCTGTTGTTTAGCGATGTAATGCTACAGCCCAGGTGATCCATGTGTGTGAAACTGCTGTTTTTCCTTAGTATCCGGGTTTGGTTGGATCCACGGTTCCATCCTGATACTCAGTGCCAGCCCCATAAAACCTGCAGAGGGGGCATGGGGGGGGCGTGTTTGGGCCCCTTTCCCTTCCGCGTCATTTTACCGGGGAAAATAATACTATTAAATTATTTATTGCCGTGTCATGTTAGAACTGATTCTCAGAATTATTTGGATAGAAAAAAATCTATATTTCAGTATCGAGCCGCACATCCCTAATCCATATACTTCTTCAAGTGTGAATACTAGAGAGGCATTAAACCTTCACGACACCACAGTAAGGGCACCTTCATAATCGGTGACCATTTTTCTGGCTGTAACAGCTTTCTACAAACACGAGCCGCACCCCTTGGTTTTCCAGACTTCTTTATGGGCAAATTTGCAGAAAGAATTGCAGGCTTTTATGGATCTCCATATATCATTTACTTTTACAGTTAGTCTATTAACTTTACCCTTTGTACTTGGAGCGGATACACTGCAATTATTAATTACTATGTGAAAGGACTCATTATTTAAATTTACTTGCGATAAATTTTTCAACTCTTGCTCTCTCTGAGTTGCTTCCTAAATTTAAAATGCATTTTTTTAGAATTCTACAGTACATGATCCCCTCTCACAGATTAATAAAATAGCCAAGAGAACCCTTAGATCCCGCAGATCATAAAGGGTCCATTATAAACTGTTGACAGAAGAGACTGACATTAAGTCAGAAAAGCCTTCTACCATGCAGTCCATGGAAAATGTTAGTAAGCTTATAGTTTCTTACAAAACCGTTGTTTCCTACTTTTAGGGGAAACCTTTCTGATGACATTTCTGTTATCATAGCTGGTTTTTTATGGCTACCGATACATCAGTTCCAGGTGCTACAGTCACATCGGGCATCATACATTCTTAGTGATTTGCCATTATTTCATGTATCTTAACCCTCCCCTCATGCTGTGGGAGCTGAATTGTCATCCTGAAGCCAGCCTGTCCTTCTAAGCTAAGAGATCCTCACTCGCTAACATTAACTGCAGGGATTAAAACTCTCAATCTGGCGGTAATGTGAGGCAGAACACCCCTTAATGAGGAATGTGCTGAAATCCATCCATCCACTTTCCGTAATCGCTTATCCTATTCAGGGTCGTGGAGGGGTCCGGAGCCTATCCCGGAGGCTGCGGGCGCAAGGCAAGGAACAGCCCAGGATGGGGCGCCAACCCATCGCAGGGCACACTCACACCCCATTCACACACTCATGCACACTGCAAACTCCACACACACGCGGAACCCAGGCAGAGACGTGAACCCTGGGAGGTGTGAGGTGCTAACGACTGCACCACCGTGCCGCCCCTGTGCTGAAATCAGTTTCAAAAATACAACCATAAAGTTTAAGTGTGAATAAATCCTGTTTTGTACAGGAGGAAATGACCTGATCCATGTGATGTCAGGCAGAGAGCTTGAAATCTTAGCCAGCTTTATAAGCTAATGCTAACTCGTGTTTTCTCACAGTTTATTTGACTGAACATTAAAATGAAATTAACATTAAGTACTATTTTACCAGCCAAAGTTAATTGTTTGTTGAAGGTTAGGCTCTAGAATAATGTCTTTTTTACTAATTTAGCTAACATGGCCACCATTAGATTGGTCTTTAGCATGCTGCTCACATAGGGCCCTATTCTACCTAGCGCTTTAGTCAAAAAGGTACATGGCTGCACATGTGCATGCTGCCATTGGCTGGGGTTTAGGCGTCATGAAGGCAGAGATGCACTTTGTGCAAAGCAACATCAATATATGGGAATGTTGATATAAATCACCATCACACACATTCTGTCATCGATTTAATGCTTTTCCAGATACACACTTACCCTGGAGCGCTGGAGTAAGTCAAGCACCTCTAGCTGATCAAATGCAACATTGCATTTTCTAAAAAGCTTAACATGTAACTATGAATAATGCCTATGAATAATTTGCATAACACAATATGTATTTATATGTATATAGAAATATACAGTATGTGTGCATGCAGATATATTAATATCAAGCTAGATGGAACACTGGTGACATCTGCCTTGCCAACAGAAGTAGTAGGCGAATCTCATAGACTAAAAGGATTGTTTCGAATAAGGCAAGAAGAGAAGATGAGTTAAGAGGAAGTGTGCACCCACAATCCTAGGTGACAAGGTCTGTGCTGCATGCAAAGACAACGATGACTCAGAATTATCCACCCTTGTCTCGATTTACTTCAGCTGAGGCACAATGACGTTTTCAGGTGGCCCGTGAAGTGTCAACCTTCCTGTGCTGAATGACTCTCCAGCTTCCACAACCACCCAAACTCCTTGCTGGTCTTCGTGAAAGTGACAAGTGCTTTGTACGTACCGGCAAGCGTGTGGCTGGTGATGTGGTGCACATTTCCTAGTCTTCCTGCTGAGGCAATGTTGCCCCACATTACTGCCTTTATTAAATTTCTTGACAGACAAGAGCTCAATAGGAGAATAGAGGGAAAGTATTATCGAGTGGCTGGCTTCACAAATGTCCTGGGGGCCATAGACTGTACACATGTTGCCATCAAGGCTCCCGCTGAAAATGAACACGTATACAGAAACAGGAAATGGCAAGACGGCATGAATGTGCAGGTGACACGTGACTCGGCTGAATCCTGAGTGACTGGGTCATGCTCTGTGGAACTGGGGGGACTGGGATACAGTGACGAACAATCACAGAAAAATGACCTACAAATAATTCAATGTAAACTGATAAAACTTTACTTGAAAAATCCTATGTAATATATAGGCTTCTTGAACAAAAAATGTGAAGGCAGTCAAAGCTGGCTTGTCACTGTGCTGCGATTTGAAACCAACCAATCAACTATTTTTAGACTGTATATTTAATGTCGTCATTGGCAGCGTTAGCCCAATCTCAGCATGTATCCTAAGGCAATAACGTGCGTTGTGAAGTAAGCAGGCGTCGCCGGAAAAAAATGAAGAGGTAGATGGGCTGGAGTTGGCTGCTGTTAAAATTATACAAATTTGACTCAGATAAACTGCAACCAGTGTCAGATGCACTACTTGTAAAAGTTTCATCAACACCAAAAGCTTAACTCTGATCAATTTGTTGTCATGGTGATGCAGAAGGAGAGTGAGGCTTTATTTGTGAAACCAAGTTAGGTTATGCACTTAGATCCGTCTTTGCTTAAGAGAGAACTTGCTAGAGGTTCAGTGGCAAGGGACAACTTTAGCATGTGTCTGAACGCAATTGCTGTGGACTGACCCTACAGGGGAGATATAAAGTAGCTGAATCCACATGTAAGTGTGTGTGTGTGTGTGTGTGTGTGTGTGTGTGCATGTATATCCCTGGGCGCTGCTATGGGTGGCTTCCCTTTGCGGCCAGCTTGCTCTCACCTACAGAGAGCTGGGGGAGGCATAAAGAGAATTTCAATAAAGTATATTATTATTATTATTATTATTATTATTATTATTATATGTGTAGAATAGTAGAATATATATTCTCCATCCATCCATTTTCCGAAACTGCTTCTCCTATTCAAGGTTGCTTGGGGTCCAGAAACTTCTGGCACAATGCAGGGAACAAATCAGGATGGGGTACCAGCCCATTGTAGGGCACAAGGCAGGGAACAACTCAGGATGGGGTACCAGCCCATTGCAGGGCACAAGGCAGGGAACAACCCAGGATGGGGTACCAGCCCATTGCAGGGCACAAGGCAGGGAACAACCCAGGATGGGGTACCAGCCCATTGCAGGGCACAAGGCAGGGAACAACCTAGGATGGGGTACCAGCCCATTGCAGGACACACTCACACACCAGTCACTCACACCTGCTGGCAATTTGGTAACTCCAGTGAACCTCAGCATGCTAAAGGAAATCCCATGATGGGGAGAACATGCAAACTCTACACCAAGGTGGAGACTTCAACCCCGGTTCCAGAAGTGTGATGCAACAGTGCCATCGAGAGCACGACCATGCTGCCCCTGTGCATGCTCTCTATGCTGTGAAATGCTTTTTCAGTATCCAGGGAAACCATCATTTCAGGCTAGTCAGAATTGTGGGAAGACAGAATATTAAGCAGCCTTCTGGTGATGTGGAATAACTGCCTTCCCAGCATGAGACCTGATTCGTCTAAAGAGATTAAAGCAGTCAGCCTCTCTTGAAGATGAAGCGATAGGACTTTGGCTGAAATATTTAGGCCTACATCCAAGGGGAAGATCGGGCTGTAGCTAGATCAGCGTAGGAGATCTCTGTCTTTTTTAAGTAATAGAGAGATTTATGCATCTAAGATGGAAGTGGCAATTAGAAAAAGCTCCATGATACCATCTTTCAGCATGGGGAGAATCCCAGGGTCTCGATTAGCAAGGCTTCGTACGCACAAAAAGAAGCCCCTGATGAGTGTACGCAACTTTTCTGCAAAATGATTTATCAGACAAAACTTATTAGAAAAAAGTGTGTATATTTACGGAACCTTATGCAACATTTTGGGTAAATTGGGAAGAAAGGACACTATTTAATTTATTTGTGTAAGCTAAAGACTATGCATTTGCCTTGGAGAATTGAATTTGCTTTTAAAATTCCTGCCTTGTTACATTTTCCCATGAATTAAAAAAATATGTAATTGTCACTGGGTGCACTAAGTGTGAATTGGGCATCAAACATTCGTGTGTATGAATCCACATATAGAAATAGCCTGTAGTCATGAGAATGCAATATGGCTTAATGGAATTCTTGCTAGTGACTGTGTAAATGAAGGATTAAAAGAGAATCAGTTTTCATGGACTATTAAGATTGTTTTTACTCATTTCTGTACAGTTCACACTTCGTGTAATGTCTTCGCACTATTTTGCATTCAAGGCATGTTTGTACCCTACGTATGTAACCCCTGGGATTAATCTTATTTTGCTCATTATGACGACTGGCTTATGAGACAATGTAGACCTCCACGAGCCATTCTTTTATGATTACGTTTCTGAAGTGGGCCCAGCATTAGAGAGACCAACGGCTTAATCTCAGACTATACACTATATTGCCAAAAGTATTGGGACGCCTGCCTTTACACACACATGAACTTTAATGACATCCCATTTTTATTGATTTAAAGTACCTTCATCATAATGGGTGCAGTCAATAGCCTCAATGATATGAGGAGAACTGGACATAACTGCAAATTCAGTTTTCATGTTTGCCTGGTCACCCATAGCATGATGACGTGTGATGTAGCACCTTGCCAGTGTTGTTATGCCATCTAGCACTGAAGGTATGGAGGAGATGAAGTTTGGTTGGTACTTCCCGGATCAGTATACCAGTTCCCTCTGGTAGATGCCTGCTGCAAGAAAGCAAACCATAACCCTAACCCCTAACCCCAATCTCTAATCCCTAACCCTAATCCGTAACCCTTAACCCCAGGCCCTAATCCCTAACCCTAAACTTAATCCCTAACCCTAACCCTAATCCCTAACCCTAACTTTAACCCCTAATCCTTAACCCTAGCCTTAGCTGCCTTACCCTAATTTGAGGATTTACGGTGACACAACAGGTTGTTGGGAAGAATGAAATATGCTATGAAAATAAGATAAACTGTGGTTTCCCATTATACAGGGACCTTGTCATCATAAAATCACATTCTGATACATTCTACATACACAGCAAGTGGCTTTTTGTCTTCTTTGTTTAACACCTTTTTCATCTTCATACCCGACCACATGTTTTTTATTTCGGGTTTAATGGAATTTACTGCAGCGGTGATACGTTGCCATTCGACACGGTTTTAATTTCACCTTCATTATCACTGCAGAATGCACGTGTCTGACCCTTTGAAACTGAGCACGCGAGGCCCTGAAGTGCCAGATTGGTGCCGAGAGCCTGACAGCACTTTGTTGCATTTGTCACATGAGGAAAAAAGCAAGTGGGTCCCATTGTGATCACTTACAATGACTAGGACTGTCAAATACCTGATTTCCAATTACTTGGTTTGACATTAAGTAGTCATGAAGATTTATATTCACCTTTCCTTAAGCAGGCACTTAAATCCTCGGGTGTTACAGATTTTGGTGCTGGCTCTGCCGTTATTAGCCAGGCGCTCACGAGAGTGACGAGGGACTTTCAAAAAGCTAACGTCTTTCCAAAAGTTCCAGGAAAGGCTGGCTGCATGGAAACTAAATTCGGCATACTAGCCTATTTTTCTTTTTTAACATTATAAAGTGACTTTTAATTCACTCATGAACATAAATAATCATTTAAAATAACAAAAACAAATTTCAGCAATATTTACAGCAGAAATATTTGCTCCACAGAGAAGCATTCATTTCTGCTACCTGGCTAATCCGCCATTAAATTGGCCATCCACCAACAAACGACACTCTGACTGGTTTATAGCATTTCAGGCCCCAAACACATCCATGACTAATTATAACACTTAGTTACTTAGTTAGTTTGGACCATGTGCCTGGCACAGCGACTATTTTTCTACCATTAAACTAGCAAGTGGGTTAAAAGAACGTGCGCCACGTACTGCAGACCGTGCTCTTTGCATTGATAAAATAAGGCCCTACGACTTTATTTTCATAATATTATGATTTTATTCTGAAAATCTCAGATTTTTTTAAATAAAATGTGGGCCCTTCATCATAATTCATCATTTAGTGATGAATCACACCCTTCATCATTCGGACGTTCCTAGACATACAGCTTTACTGGGGCATGGGTCCCCCATTACTCAAATCACATTTGGTCCCTGAGTGCCTTCTGCCTGTATGGCATGTGCTATGTAGACTTCATTTGCTTAGCCCAGTGTAGGACAGTAATGCTTATCCCAGGACAGTAATGTGCGCAGCTGGCAGCTGGGTGTACGAGTCTAGACCGCAAGGTACACACCTCACCTTGTATTTTGTGGCAGACTACGTTGCTTTGATATTGTGGATTAGGCATCCAGCATCCAGTCATTTCCTCATGTTATCAATGTAAATTACCCAACTGCCAAATGTCGACCGTGAAATGTCGACTGCACTGGGGCATGTGCCCAAGGTTAAAGGGGTCTAGCAAGTCCCATTGCCATTGGTCATCCCGAGGTCACCTTATGTATTGGTGCACACAGGTCTTTACTGCAACAAATGAAAGATATTCTTCACTTGGGAACTCAATAGAACTTCAGGCGCTGTGACTCCTGTGCATCTGTATCTAGCATCTGTAATGTGATCAGAGACAGGCATGAAATAAATGGTTACGCCCATGATTGGCGTGCGTTTCCCACCATAAATAGGCTTTCCCTGACTTGGCAGTGTGACCACAGAGTGGCACTGAAATGTGTGACCTCGGGAACTCTGCCTCAGCTAGGGCGTATTGTTGCTGCATGAGGTCCAGCTTCGCCCTTTTCACCTCCAGCATGGCCTGTGCTAGGTGGTTGGCCTCTTGTAGCTCTCTCTTAATCCCCCGTCCCCCGCAGTACCTCCAGCTTCTCCTTCTCCACCCTCACCAGCTCCTCACTGCAGTCGCACTGGATGGATTTCTGCCTTGTCCTGCCTTGAGGCCTGGGTACTCGGCGCAGTGAGGCTGCAGTGGAGCCCAGTGACCTTGCAGAGGGGTGTGATGTTAGTGTGTTGCTGTGCCACTGCTGGAGACGGAGAAGGCTGCAGAGGTGGGGGGGAGGGGGGGGCGAGGATAACCTGGTCTGACGGTTATGGCTGACATCTTCGCCTGCTTTTATGTCAATGCCCCGCCAAGATGCCCTGGCAGGCTGACACTGCCAATATCACCAGCATCTTCTCCTCATTGTGGGTGAGTGCAGGCACAGAGCTGGAGCCCCCACCTGTCTGCTCCCAGTCTCTCCTGACTGCAGCACCTCTGGCCTTGGCCGCACAGGCAAAATCACGCCACTTCTTCCGTATGACGTCCCACTCCCTCTGCGGGCTGAGGCTGGAAGCTGCCATCTTTCTGGCAATGATCTCCCAGAGCTGTTGCTTGCTTTTATTGGACACTGTGCTGTGGAAACTGGACAGCATCGTGTCTCTGTGCAGCGCCACCTCCTCTAAGAAGATCTCCATTTCCGTTGCAGTGAAGCTGGGGGCCCGCTTCTTTCATGACTTTTCTTCCTGCTGTGGTGTGCTGTTTTTGTATTGATGCATTACTTTTATGGCACATGCCAGCCAATAGCAGACAACTCTGAATTATGCAGGTACTGAGATGGGGCTGCTGGTTATGATGGTTAATGAACGCTCAGTATAAAGTACTTTGACGCCCCAGGGCAGGGATATTTAATTGATTACCTGGCCGAAAAGCTGTGTTACCAGCTAACATGCTGGGACTAGGTGTGATACTGGAATTTGGGGAGGCGGATGCGCGCCCGCCATCGGCGACATTTATATTTATGGTTAGATAATTCCATGTCTTTATGTTGCTTTTTATTTTTACGTTGTCCCCAGTTCTGATTGACGCAATATTCCGTCGCATTCCTGTAGTGTTTCATTTACGGAGAACACCACTTTCTCTCATAAGACGCGCCGTGGAGAGAATAATCGATTCCTGAAGCATCGATATCAACCAGTCCTGCACGATCACCATGGACAGGGTCTCTTAAGCTCTCCCTTAATCTCTTAAGAGTTTGTTCGGGGAACGGACGTAGGAAAAGAAATACCTAAGTCTTCATAAGACGTTAAGAGTCATCGTTATTGGGAAAAGTAAGTTGAGAAGATGTTATTAATTTGATTTATTAATGAGGATTTGAGGTACCTGTCATTGACTTGAGTTGGGCACTAATCTTGAAATGCTGATCACAGGTATTAGGTTTGCCAAGAATCTGTCTGTCAAACTGCTTGTGAGATTAACTATCCCATAGATCATCGTTACTATTAAGAAGGAATTCTTTGCCAGTGTCCTAAGGTAAAAGGGGAGCTTCATGTCCACAGGCCCCAAATTCACCCCCTTCAGTAATCTTCTACCACAATGTCTTTCTGATACATCTCTCTGATAGTCCTGTTAGTATATACACCCTCACTTGTCAAACGCCATAAAATTTGGAAAATACGGAGTGTAAATTGAAAAATGTATTGAAATACGGGAATTGGTTTGCTCATACAGAGGATTTTATTTAACCCTGAACACTAGCCACTTGATGATCTTCATACAGATTAAAATTATTATTCATTGCTCTGACAATTCAGAGATAATTTCACATTATTTTAGCTTTACGAGATACGACAAACCTATAGAAAATTGTCACCAAATCGAAAATAATTAGCTGAAAAGCAAAAATTAAAATCAATTCCTTTGTTAGCAAAGATGATAATATGATTACAGCTTAGAGGTATTGTTAGAAGTGAAATTTTCAGCTGAAAAGAAAATACACATTTCTTTGCAGAAATAAAGCATATTATACATAAAGTTCTCCCATGAACGTGATTTGCATTAACGTTTTAACAGTTTTGCCATACGTGTTTACTTTAACGCTTTAATGGATTTGCCGTATCACATTGTAAGTTTGACATCTGGCTCTGCATGTGGAGAGTTTGCATGATCGCTACATGTTAGCCTGGGTGTCATGTACGCTTTTTTCCCACAATCCAAAAGCATGATCGCGTGTGACTGTGTGCCCCACAATGTGACCCTGCATTGTATCCTTTGTCTCGTTATAAGCTCCAGAAGAACTGGAAAAAATATTTACAGACAACTAGGAAAAAAGAAATACATAAGTAATTAATTTTTGGCTTTTTTCCCAGCAGTTATGAAGTTCAAAACTCATCTCCGGTTTTCATACTATTTGATAAGAACTGAATGTCTGTTTCTGGAATCAGAAATGACAGAATGACCTCATGCGCAGATCTAATTATCGCCACTGTAGCTAAATAAATGCTGTATCCTTCAGTTTGTGATTATTGATTCCAGTGTTGTGCTGGAGAGTTTAACTGCATTTTCATCATGCTTGCAAAGCATCGTGAGCCTGATTAAAGGGGTCCACAATGTTTCCGGGCTTAGTAGAGATATGAGAGACGTTCTGGTGAGCAGGAAGGAAGGGTGTACAGGGGGAAATGAGAATATCTGTAAATTACGAAAACTCAGCGTAGAGGCCAGCTTTGCCACTAGGATATATTAGAAATGGTTTAAAATTCAGTACATTTGGTAATCATAGTAAATTTGAAACCTCGAATGGTACCCTCTGGAATTCTTTCTCGTATTACAGTAATCTCCCCGCAGGGGTGAGTTAGGCCAATTTTAGCCCCCCTATAATGGTTTTTAGCCCCTCCAAAGAAATGTGTATTTATTGGCTTAAGTAATGAATAGTTAGTCATCAGCCCCCCCAATAAAGAATGTTTCATTTTCATTGTTAAACGCCTTATAGGATGTGGCAGGAACTTGCTCAGGCTGTAGAAGGACCACTTTAAGGAGCTCCTGAATCCAGTGTGTATGTCTTCTCACCAGGATGCAGTGTTGGATGAGCTTTTGATGGGTCATAGTCTCTCGATGCTGCTGACGTTACTATGTTGGTCAGAGGGGTGGTACGGGTGACATGATGAACATGCCTTACATACATTATATATATATATTTGCTTTTGTCAAGCTTGCGGATGACACGGTGGTGCTGAGCCCCATCTCTGACAATGATGAGCAACCGAACCTGGATGAGATCAACCACCTAGCATCCTGGTGTGAGGCTAATAATGTCTCGATAAACATTAACAAGACAAAGAAGTTGTGCGGGGACTTCAGAAGGACGAAGCAGAGGAGATACACCCCTCTCAGCATCAGCTATTTAACTTTAATTATCCATTTTCCACCCCTCCCAACTTTTAACCATTTAACTTTTTTGTTGACAAAGAAAAACAAATTAAAAGCAAGATTAACCCATATCAAGCTTACGCTGTTATTTATCTCACAGCCTAAGGAGCAGACAGATTTGCATTTCACTGCGAGCTGAAGCTCTTTAACTATGCATGTAAACGCAAATAAATTTGAATGTTGGTGGTGGTGACAGTCTACATGTGCTTTTTGGATGTGAAGACGGTGCTACAGGAATACAGGAATATTCCGTTTGCTGTTGTATTTATTTTATCCTATACCTATACTATGTTGGGGGCTAACTCGGAGGGTTAGAATGCTATGCCTGCATTCAGAAAGGTCGCTGGTTCAGATCCCAACATAAACGAAGTGATTTGACCATTGGGCCCCTGAGCAGAGTGATTTGACCATTGGGCCCCTAAGCAGAGTGATTTAACCATTGGGCCCCTGACCAAGGCTCCAAACCCACAGTAGCCCCAGGAACTGGCTGACCCTGCTTCCTAAATTGAATGTTGCTTTGGACAAAAGTGTCTACTAAATAAATGTGTGCCTTTTTGTCAAGTCAAGTCAAGCCAAGTCGGTTTATTGTCATTTCAGCCATATACACAGAACACGGTGAAACGAAACAACGTTCCTCCAGAACCATGGTGCAATACAAGAAACAAAACACACGAGACAGCACAAGTGCAAACAAGACAAAATGACAAGTGCAATGAACAAGAGCGAACAATACAGTAAGATACACTACAACACAGCACAATAAATGCAAGTACACAGTACACAGTGCAGCCGACATCAACATGAGAATGTAAATAATACTTATTGGATGTGCAAGTTAAAAAATGTGCAGAAAATGTGAGGTTATAGCGGCAGTAGAAAAGTGTAAGAAATGCAGATATGAACATGTGTGGACAATATGACAATGTAATGGCAAGGAAGAACCAACAGTGAACAAAGTTTACAGTATGTAAATAAGGGGAATGGTATGGACTGAGCGTGTTGTGAGGGGACAGCAGTTTGGAAGAATCTTAACCAGTTCCGTTCCGGTTCTGATTAAGGAGTCTGGCAGCTTGGGGGAAGAAACTCTTGTCCATCCTGGCAGTGAGGGCCCGTATGCTACGGAACCTTTTTCCAGACGGCAGGGGGGAGAAGAGTGTGTGGGAGGGGTAAATAATTATCAATTGTATAAAACATGTTCAAGAGCCAGTTGGCCAATTTTATTTTATTAACACGAAGCATTTATTTTAAAAATAAATAAAAATAAATAAAAACAGTTCATTTTTATTCCACTGAGGACTGCACACCAGGTTTCTATGCTTGCATCACTGTGTAAATTTTGCTCAAAAAAAGAGTACAAAGCATATATGGTTGCGTTACATGATCCCAATCCAAGTGTGATAAGCCTTAAAAATCCTAGCAATTTCTATTCCCCTTTCCTAACAATGACATTCTCTCACTGACACTTTAATACACTGATACCTTTGCATACCACTAGATGAGACCAGTGTTCCTTACCAAAATTTGAGGACCACTGCTCTATCAGATAGTTCTCTTGTATATGGTTTTAAATGTCACAAGTCCAGATAATTAAAAATACATACACCTAAGACACTAAGCTAATGCGACCAACAATAGATCACAAGCAAATGCTAGAAGACCCAAACTATGGACCCCCTGGAATATACTGAAAGGTTTGACGTCTAGTTACTCGTGGTGGGCAGATTGTTCTCAGCTTGTGGTCTTTCTGAAGAATTGATTTTGATAACAGTACTCGGATTGTGCCTGAAAACTTACTTTAGGTAAGAAGCAACTACGGAAACCCTGAAGGGTAAAACATGCCATCAAATATGAAAACGCAACAGCAAATACGAAAACGCGCCAGCAAACACGAAAACACTGCAACATTGGCAGTACTAACAGCGGAAAGGGTATGTACCTGCTGAGGATGATGACGTCCTTGTTGCTGATTGGACAGGAAGCCTGTCAATCAGTCGACAGCCCTAACTATACTTAGTCCAAAGGCACGTTTTTAGGATCTTTTAACGTGCATCGTTCACGCGAGCACACAGATTATCTTTCTCGTGATCTCAACGTAGCCAAATCTGTCATCTGTATGTAAATTTGTATAATGAAATCAGAAAAATGAAAGTTACCTGGGGAAAGTAAAAGTTGTAATTAAACACGCAAGCAGCATTTGGTGGATTTCCCCG
Source organism: Mormyrus iriodes (assembly GCA_011763525.2). Lineage (NCBI taxonomy): Eukaryota > Metazoa > Chordata > Actinopteri > Osteoglossiformes > Mormyridae > Mormyrus > Mormyrus iriodes. The sequence continues at coordinate 5,815,219 of JAAGVU020000038.1, read as the reverse complement.
CAGTGTCGTAGCGGACCCAGGCGGGCTGACTTTAACTGCAGTTCCACATGAAATCATGCTTAAAGTCTTTAATTAAAGCGGCGATTCACATTCTGCGAGGACGGACTGTTTACTCCATCATGTTCATCACATCTGCAGCGTTAAAGTTAGACATTTATTGTAGGTGCTTGACAGTTGTTGCGACACATGAGATGCAGAAGCTGAATTCAAAGGTAACAATTATCCATCTGGTACCTAAAGATGTACCTTTGGATTAACTGCAGTTACGGCTGTCGGTCGATTGACAGGCTCCCTGTACAATCAGTAACAAGCATGTGATCATCGATAGGTACATAACATTTCCACTTTCAGTGCCGCCAGTGTTGTAGTGTTTTCATATTTGCTGGCATGTTTTCGTATTTGCTGGTGTCTTTTCATATTTGCTGGTGTGTTTTCGTATTTGCTGGTGTCTTTTCATATTTGCCAGCATTTCTGGTGTGTTTTGTCCTTCAGGGCTTCTGTAAGTAACGGAATTAATCGTACACTTATTCCAGTCTATCTTGACACAAAAAACTGGGTCAGTAGAAAACAGTAAAAATCCTCAGACATGCCTTGAAGAAACATGTATGAATCCCACAATAACCAAAGTTTTACTGCAACACTGGATGAGAGATTTCCTGATAAAGTGTCAGTGTACCCCTCATTTGCTGCCAAAGAGCGAAATTCATACTGGACTAACATTACGACAATGGACATAAAGAAAACTCAGAAAAGTGAGCCATAGATCCAAGGAAGGATTTGTCACAGCGAATGGAAATGGAAGAGAAATAAGTAGATCAAAGCAGTTCCAAGATCGCTAACTGAACCAAATTGAACCTCTTGCATAGAAATAACTTTTTTAAAATAAAAAAAATATTTCAATTTAAAAATATCTATAAAGCAGTGATCACTAAATAGCAGACTATGGAACAAAACACAGTTGAATCCAGACCATGCGATTGATCCCCGTCCAGTCGGCGCATTTTATCGTCAACCACCCAACATTCGCTTTGATACTACACACAATTGTCATGTTTATCAGCCCATCTGCCTCTTGATCTAGGGGCCAGCATGGATCTTCAACAGAACTGGTTAATCTTCCCTAATCTGCTTTCTATATCAATTAAACTCATTCAGAATACAGTCCCTATGTAAAACAATAAGACCTTTCCCATTGTATAGCGTGATGTTTGTTATTTTGTTTCTCTCCTTACTGAGCATTTCCCATTGTTAGTTTACTTATGTGTATCCTTGCATATTTAAACAGACTAGTTACCTATTTCTTGACTCAGCTTCTGGGTTCTGATTTTGGTTTGTTCTGCCCGAGTAAGATTTTTGACTTATTGCCTGTATCTGCGACTTCCAAGTGTGGGTTATGTTTTAGCTGAGAGTGAATAAATGATTATGGATGGCTCTGCACATGGACTGTGTATGATTCATTACAACAATTTAAAATCAAACTGTCCTATTTTATATCCCACCCTAAATTTTTGAAAGTCAGATCTATCCAATTACAAGCCAATCCAAAACTGAGGGAGTTTGAGATATCATAGTAATCAGAAAGAATATGTAATGTTTGATGTACAGCACCAGTCAAAAGTTTGGATACACTAAGCCGCCTACAAAGGAAAGTGGAAGAGTGTCGCGTCACATGACCTGGCCACCTGACCTAAACACGGCAGAAATGGTTTTAGAGGAGTTTGACCAGAGAGTGAAGGATAAGCAGCCAGTGAGGGCTGAGGATATATGTGGGGCCTCCTTCAGGACGGCTGGAAAAGCATCCCAGGAGGCCACCTCACAAAACTGGCGTAGAGGAGGCTGTAGGGTCAGCCAGTCCCTGGAGCAATTGGGGTTAAGGGCCTTGCTCAAGGGCCCAATGGTGGTATCACTCTGGCAATCCAGGGGTTTGAACTAACAACCTTCTGAGTCCTGTCTTTTTCATTACTCTGAAATGTAGATAATGGTACTAATAAACCATCCTATGGGTACAAAGAGAAACACTATGTGATGTTGCCACAGACTACGTGTCCCGGGGACTTTCACTCCAAGAATAAGATGGACCCTTAAGCAGTTCAGCCAGAGACAGGGCTGGGTATTGTAAGTGATGTATCGACTGATTGCCATATAAAATTTAAACGATTAGAAAATGAGGAACTTAAACAAACAGATAATAAATACATGGATCAGCCCACCACATCACAGCAACTAATGCAGTTCAAAAAAGAAAACAAATAATCTTTTAAAAATGGACAACCTATGCCCAATTAATGCACTGCATGGCTGACTGAGTTAGCGGAGCGCAGTGGAGGTTACTGTGTCGGTAATATGTGCGAGTCATGGAAGAGATGAGCGCTCCCTCAGAGGAAACTTCAAGTGTCGGTGAAGAAAGCAGCAGACCAGAAGTCACACCATCTTTTAAAAATGGAGATACTGTGGGTAAACAAGGCAAAAAGATGTCGGTGGTCTGGAACTCGACAGACTGGTGTTGTGTGCTGTAAACTCTGCAGAAAACTAGAGCCAACTGAAACTGGAAATACTGCAAACCTATTTCACCAGCTGAAGCATTGAAATCCGGTGGAACATACAGAATGCAATGCTTTCAGTCACAGACACCTGCAATGACGGTTTTTCAAGCGGGGGGGCAGCAGATCACAAAATACGAGACAAATCGCATCCCATATTGATTCAAAACGGGACACGGCATTTTATTTTTCAAAATAGGATGTGTAACAACTCTACCAACAATGTCAAAACTGGAACGAGCAACGAGACAGTCAAAGAAAATCCTGGCACCAGACGGTGCTGCCTGGTGTTATGCCCCGTGACAGAAAATTTGTATGATTTACAGTGTTGTGTTTGAGTCCACCTTAGAAAAGTCTGAGTCAAGACCGTATCATTACCAGCACGAAATACAATAAAATAACCCCAAACTAAAATAAATTGGAGTCAGATTCAATTTCATTTGATTTGAAGGGTAAGTAGCTTTACAGAAGGGCACAGAATGATCTACATGCTTTCAGTGCCTTCAGCTGCCCAGTCGGATTCCATCTTTGGGCCAGTGGGTGGTTACTTACCAAGGCTGCAGTAAAAACAGGCGGCAGCAGTGCTCTGCAAATCCTTAAAACACAGGAAAGGACGCCATCAAGGCAGACAGCTTTTGCTTTGCTAAAAATCCTCCCCACAGACAGTTTCAGCACAAATCCCCCTGGTTCACTGGAAACTTAGTGTAAGGATCTGTAATCTGACACCTCTGTCCACTGTAGCTGGTGATTGCCTGCAGGCCATTCTGCAGACGCCTGCTGTTGACACCCCCATGAACACTATAACCCAATTCTGTTGCATTAAAGTATTACAGGGCTCTGTTTTAGCATGGACTATCCCTTACACTTTCATAGGCAACATGATCAGATGTTCATCTCCATCTCAAGCTATGATTCTGCTTGTACCATGCATAACCCAAATTCTAACAACAAGAGCAGCAACAATAATAAAATAAGAAGAGGATGATTATAATGGTACCAATGTTTTAAATTATATCTTAGTAATATTGAAATTCACTCTTTGCAAAATCTAACTTCTGTGCAAATAAAGATCAGAAGGGCCATTGTGTCTGTGATCTGTGGCATTCCTGCTATACAGAAAATGTGTAGCTCTCCAGAAAAACTGTTAATGTGTCTGTCTCACTATTGTTTGTTTCCTGCCTGTAAGACTCTATTCTTGCAGCTCTAATTTGCTGAGGCAAACGATTGATTCCAATGGCTAAGTTGCATTATGGTACCAAAATACATCAACCGGATACTATATAAAATTAATGTGAATGCACTGCACCATGAACAGCTATGATGGGCTGCTGTCTGCGCAACACTGCACGTCAGTACATTAGGTAAATGAAGCCGGTAAAGTAGACTGAAATATAATAAATGCTACTTGTCAGCCTCTTATATCTTACTATTCTTTGTCTAAATATAAACGCTAATCATATTCTGCTATACTGCATAGCCTTGATACAAAAGTGATGGACTGAAATATTGTTTAAAGTATACCTGCAAGGAAACATCATAGGTTTCTGAAACTATATAAACATAATATCACTAATTTCCTGGTTGTCCTGAAAGTATAACACTATTTTGTAAAATTATTGCTTTAAGTTTTTTTTCTTTTCTCATTTATTTTACTAAATTATCTCACTGATCCTAGGTTTTGTGACCCGGTAGGACATTGGTATGGAGGATAATTTGAAAATTTCACATTATGTATTTGTTTGTTTCTTTATTTTGTTTTATTATTGACTTTCTGTGTAATTTTTATTTTTATTTTTTACCCCCTGTCGTGTCCGGCAGTTTAGCAAGCAGGATGTTAGTCTGGCTGCCATATTGTGCCGACACTTTTATTTTGCCAAGTGGAGCTTCGGAGTAAGCTCCTCTTGTTACTTGAAATTTAATCTTTATTCGCCGTTTTAGATTATTGCGCTATTAAGCCGGAACCGACAGGGAAAGATAACTGAAATGAGAGAGATAGAGAGAAGAAGAGAGGAGGGAGAGAAAGAAGAGAAGGAAAAAGAGAGAAAGAAAAGAAAAGAAAAAAAATGCCATATAAAATTTAAACGATTAGAAAATGAGAAACTTAAATAAACAGATAATAAATATACACATCAGCCCACCTGTGTAAGTTTGGTTACTCCATGAGACAATAGGGTGTAACTTGGTCTTAATCTCTGCTGACTGAGCTGATTGGGCCATGATCATGTGAAGGGGGGGAAAAGACCCAGCGGGAAACGGATTGGCGGGAAAAGAGAGGAGATGAAGGGGAGAGAGGAGCAACGTGGGAGCCGTGCTGCAGACAGACAGTAAAGGCGCTGATCTGCCCGGGTGCCTGCTCTGTATCACGGCCTTCAAACCAAGAGGTTACACCTACTGATGAAGTTCCGAGGAGGATGACCCGCATAGCGCCCCCAGCTACCGGCTTGGGGGTCCTCTGGCTGCGCGGGGAAGCCCGGCGGACGCCGGTTCATTGAGCAGTAGAGTGCAGCTAGTTTAAGAGACGTAGAGTAGTGCAGGGCTTGAAGGTGTTCAGAGCAAAGAGGCCGTTTGTTTCGAGCCTCACCCCGATACGCCCCTGCGACCGTCCCATTTCATATACATGGGGGTGTATCTTTATTCTTGTGTGCTGTAAATATTAATTATTATATTGTAATCATTTGGGTCTATAAGCTGGTTTAGATTGATTTATCATATCTTGTTTAATTAAAATATTTGGTTGTGTTCATGTAGCTTGCGTAGTGAGCTTTTGGGTACTGAGTGGGGCGATATACACACTGAGCGGGTGTGGGGGTCACGCGCAGGGCCCCTTTCCTGTTTGTCGTTTACGGAGGAAGGGTGCTACAGTTTGATATTGATTATATTTCCCTTTCAACTATTTAGTTAGAAAATGGTCTCTAGCTAATTGAAAGGATTGTCCAACTCAGGTATGACATGTTACTAAGTATAACAAAGTTACCAGCTTCACTATTGAGAAGTCGCTAGCAGGGAGCAAACGCACATGCAATAACAATGGGCACTTAGGGATGCCAGTCAGCCGTACCACATGCCTTTCGATTGCAGTAACAATATTGGTATCTGTGATAATAAACCAGTTAATAAGTATATAATAGTAAGTGAGTAACGTATCGGTGTGTAAAGAATGACACAATCATTTTATTGATAAAAATAAACTGTAACAAGTAAGCAATTTGTAAAAAGAAAAATGTAAAATTCTGATCTGTAAAGATTTCCCCCACAGCTCTAGAGTGATTATGAGGAAACACAATAACATTCTCAGGGAAAGATGGTGAGCCAGACTCAGACTGACACTGGCTCAGCCAAGCTCCAGATCAAAATTTAAAACTAATCTTCTGTGTCCAGGCTACTTGCTTTGAACCGCCTGCTGTCTCATCTCATTTCAGGCACCTTGACTGTACCTGCTGCTACAATTCCAAGATTTGGAAGAACACAAGTGTACAGAATTCAGTCTTCTCATCACTTTAGCAATTAGTCTTTTTACCCAGGTCAGTAACAAAAACATTCAAAATCTTCTCCCCAGAGTGTAAGTTCCCCTCAGCAAAATAATAAGTCATATATTTTACCCTCTATGGTAACGGACAGATGAACACTGAACTTATCTATGAGTCCTACCATGGTGGTTAGAGCAAAGACCTTTGTTAGACCTTCTGAGTCTTCCATTGTGTTCTCCACCCCAAACAGAGTTGTCTCCAAACAGCTGCAAGAAATGTCACAAAAATGTGGGTAATGAAAATGCTTTTATGCTCAAAAAATAGTAAATTTTATTTGAAACTGTCATCAAATGAACTTTTTTAGTTCACAATTAAGTTGTTTCTATTATTATTAAAAAAAGCACGCTTTTATGTATGCATATGACTGACGTGATATGATGCTTTGTTTAATAGTTGTTTAAATAAGGCTGAAATTAGCCAAATTAGTTCAAATGTAAAGGGTTAAGTTGTTGTTATTTGTGAGACCTAATTTTTGATGTTTACTTTTCACGTTTCTTACCACAGTCTGAATACTGTGAGTACGGTTTGAGCATGGAGCACTGTTTTTTTTTTTACATAAACACGTCCCCTCCACACAGCCATTGTGTGGCGCTGACAGGCATCGCTGCCTTTCCAAAGAGTGCTCTGTTCCACAGAACAAAGTGTTTGGCACTGAGATCCAAAAGAAAGCAGGGCTGTACCATGAGCCAAGTCAGGCATTCCCCTTCCCTCGTGTAACAGAGACGCTGTCCCACTTTCATTGAAAAAGATGAAAGGATCATATTATTGTTTCATTTTCTGAAATTGTTTACGTAATAAACTGCATAATTTGATTTTTATTTTTTTTTTAAGATCACATTTTTAAATATTTTATTGAAATTAAAATTCTTAGCATATCAAAAGTGCTTTTTTCTATCTTGCACAAATTAATTTGATATTTTGTTTGTAATTATAATTTAATTGCTAGAAATTTAGGTAGCTTACTTTTTATAATCTGATTAATACAAAATTCTGCACGAACATCATTTTCAAACTAAATACAACAGAATATTCAGGTCCTTCAGTTTTTAATGAAATTATCAGCACAAACATGTCCCGGTGTTTTTAACATGTCGCAGGGAATCTCACTTGCATATAATGTCTTAAGTAACATTATTCATATAAAACTTAATTAATTCAAATTTGACTAAAATAAGACTAAAGAACTTTCAGGTTTTGCAGTTTATAATATCATTTGTTACGTAATTCAAAAATATTTGTATTGGCTGATGCTCTTGCAGGCACCTCGTGTATGTTGTGTTATTATCATTTGAATGAACTAGAAACATCCACCATCGTTAATCTTAATATTATGCCCTTGAAACCTTAGATTGCAAACACTATAGAAGCAGCAGACCCTATTTTCCTTAAATTAGAAGGTTTAAGGGAAAACAAAATCCCAGTGACCCTGATATTAAATCTCCTGTTAGATACTATACCTATAGAGGAGGAACTTAGCAGGAAACATCTGTAATGATGCTACTTGATACTTAGATAGAATTTGTATTGATTCTGAAGGAAATAGCAGGAAAATGAGGATGCAGTGACTGTTTCTGTGCTTTTTATTTCGTTGCCATGAGGGCAGACACATTGCATAAGGCACCTTTAATGTTTAACTGAATATGTCTGCTATTTAAAGTACTGAATAATGTAAATTATTTAAAATACAATTCAAATATCTAATTATATCCTTACTGTATTTATGTATTTTGGGGCTCCTGGCCACGCAGGAGTCTGTGATCCTGGACTCCTTTAGGCTGTTTCTCACCCAAGGAAAGAATTTTTTTCAAGTAGGCTCCGATGCAGCTGGTCTCACAAACTCCCTCTGGCACACCTGCAGGAGCCAGTGAATACCCCCCCCCCCCCAAGCAAACTCTCGCATATCCTCTGCTCTGTCCCTTTACCATGGAGCTCCGCCCCTTTACCATGGAGCTCCACCCCTTTTCTCTGGCCTATTTGTCCCCTTACCCATTTGTCAAACAAAATCCATTCTGAATGCTTAGATGCAATAAATATTATTTAATGTGAATGTAGGTTGTGTACATATTCATGTTTGGTCCCTTTTTAATGCCCTTAAAACTGCATATTAGTCGGTCCTGCTACAATGCGACTAATGCATTCCTGAAAACGCTTGCGTTCATAAAAATCATGCCTTAAAAGAAACATCCAACGGGAAAAGTAGGGGTAAGGGAATGAGACGCCAAAGCTTTGTAACTTAGACCATGCAGAATGAATTAAATAGTAAAAACAATGATACCCGTGGCCAATAATGTAATTATATACATTTTAAATAAGAAATAATAAGGGGCGGCACGGTGGTGCAGTGGTTAGCACTGTTGCCTCACACCTCTGCGATCAGGGTTTACGTCTCCGCCCGGGTTCCATGTGTGTGGAGTTTGCATGTTCTCCCTGTGTTGTCGTGGGGTTTCCTCCGGGTACTTCGGTTTCCCCCCACAGTCCAAAAAATAAAACATGCTGAGGCTGATTGGAGTTGCCAAATTGCCCATAGGTATGCATGTGTGTGTGAATGGTGTGTGAGTGTGC
>JAAGVU020000038.1:5793993-5804610 GCA_011763525.2 Mormyrus iriodes | reverse complement strand
TTTTCTCCTTACTTGGGAGTTTTTGGTTCCTCTCCTCCGTTGTTATCTGGCCTTCCTTCTTTCTTTTGTCAATTTGTACTTTCCCTTTTCTCTAATGTCATGTAAAGCGCTTTGGGGTGACTGTCGTGAAAGGCGCTATATAAAAATAAATTGTCGCTGTTGTTGTAATACAACAAAATCAAAACAATATACACAACACAGAATCCTCCAATGGAAATTTTCATCTATTATCCAGTCAATCCGTGTATGCCAGCTCGAACATAAATTTAATCGATGCCCTTCGATTTAATGTCTCTTTACTAACAGAAAATCTGTTTAATTTCTGAATTTCTTTTTGTTAGAACTACTAGCAAACTAATAGATGACATCTTCCTTTATGACATATTTCCAAATATTAATAATCTTAACATAACACCTCCACAGGCTATATTCCACCCTCAGCTCTGAGAATGGTTAATTCAGGTTGGTTCTGAACTGTCTAATTAGAGGTCAAGACCACAGAAGCTATTTAGAGATGTGTGGGATTTATTAGAACATGCTGACGAAAACCCGCCAGTCAGTTGAAAGGTGGGGTGAAATGGTCTTAAATTTAATGCTTTAATATTTTCAGTAATTATAGGATGAAAGCAAAATTCTATTTAAAATTGATGTTTTGACTTTAAAGTATCTGGCCTTCAGGGTTGAGGGAACATTACATAACAGGTGGTTTTACACAGCACAGACATCATTATAATAAAACAATGTCCTTCTCATATCACTGGGTGCCTGCATCTGTATTGTATTAGAAACTGACTATGAGGAACATGACCCTCCCGGCCAGCTCAGTGTCATGCCCACATCTGATCAGCCTGACCACGCCTACCTTCACCTAAACCGCCACGCCTGCAACGATCTCCTCCGCCAGAGTACGGACAGCTGCCATGCCTCACCAGTACTCAGACTCTGAATATATGTCCAGCTCTTCCCTTAAGAACTAGCAAAATGTGAAGTGCCTGTACCCACTGAGTGTCACTGAGCGCCTGTTAGAGCCCTTTCTTGCACGATCTGTATTTCTGACCTCCTGGACTTGGGATTCTTGCCTGGGGGTCCTGCCTTTGGCTGCCTCCCCGGTGACCCGTACCTGCGTGCTCCCCTGTGGATCTCATCTTCTGTTTGATTTGCTTCTCCGCCTTAGCGGTTTTGGCCCTGCCTGTCTCTGACTTGGATTTCAGCTTCTGAATTAAACATCCACACTTCCTACACTTGGATCCTCTCTGTCTGATCATTACACTAAGGGGAACTGTTTGGGCAAACTTTAATCTTTATCATTAATCGATTGGTATTCGTGAAGCAAAATGAATCTGACGAAGAGAGAAAATATAATATGATTCAGAAAAGACAACAAAGGTTCTGTCCCTTGGAACAGCCTAAATTCTATCACAGCCATTGCACCTTCACTCTTACATTTTAAGCCAAATAATATTTTTCAGGCTACTGGCAGCAACAGGAACCTGTGACTCTGGACCCCTTTAGACCTGCATTGTGTCTCACTTCAAGGGAAACTGTCAAGTTGGCTGCAACAGGACCGGATGCAGAGATCCACTCTGACATATCAGACCGGCATGACGCCCACTGAATGTGAAGTGGTGCACAGTCCTGTTCTCGCAGACTGTGTCGTGCATTCCGGCCCCTGACATCTCCCTCTCTGCTTACCTGTTTCTTATCCCTGGGGCGAACTAAGTCCTCTCGGAACACTTAAATGTGACAAACGTTGTTCCATTTGAATGCAACTGGCATACAAACATGTGTTTAGTTGCAATTTATTGTCCTAAATACGACTGGTACGACGGTCTCGGTCTTCACATGGTATCATGGCAAAGCTGTAGAAGGATCTACCCCTCAGCTCCCTCTCTGACAGGTCACTACCTGCCTGTTTATCAGCAGGTGGAAGATGGATAGATGGATGGTTATTGCAGCACTCCCATATTCCCTTTAAATTAGTTTTTATATCGGATCATTGATTGGTATATTATTCTGTTCAATGGAAGTCCTTCACTTGGTCCCTCACTTTAGATTACTGGCAAATCACTCTGTGTCCAAGTCTAGTAGATTCCTGGGTAGTAATGTTACTGCAATTCCATTTCAGAATTAGTACAAACTACAGCAGTACACAAGATTGGAGAGGCATTAAGGTCTGGTGACTTTCTGGCTTAACACTTGTGTTGGTTAGACTGGAGCTGAGTGGCTACATGATATTATACCGTGACAAGCTGCTGTGCAGGCATTGTGTAGAGTCAGTCAGACAAACTGGTCTATGTCAGTTCCTGAGCTGAACTGAATATGCTAGAAATTAACTTGCAGCCTCAGTGCACGGGTGTCAGTCTCTGACAAAACATGCAGACATTTAGTTTAGATTTCATTCAGTTTAATTTGCAGTATAAGTCACTTTATTTTTCAGAAAGGAAGAACTAATTGCTTATATTCTTCTCTAACCAACTGAATTCCATCATTGGGCTAGTGGCTGGTTTTTGGTACATACTCAGTTACTCAAAGTTTAGTTATCTGGTGCATAACAACAGGAAAAAAAAATCGAATGACGCTGCAAACAAGCAGATTTATAGAAGTTGCCAGACATTTGTTGCATTAAAGCACGTGGCTTTTGGGAGGTACAGGGATTTACTGCGTTTCTGATAACTGACTGTGAATGATGCTTCACAATAATCCGTTTTGGCATGAGGGAGAGGCTGGAGAAACAATATTGTCAGACTTCCAGTGATTATTAGCTGAAGTAGAATCGCCTGTTTGGGTTTGAATTGATTTGGCTTTAAATTATTTCTTTTCATTCAGACTCTTTAAAGCAAATAAAACGTTTTGGCCTTTTTGGCAAGAGTTTTTTGGTTCAAAATGCAAACCGAGTCATTTATTCATTGTGTCTACATTCTGTGCTTTGATCAGTATTGTGGCTTTCTGTCTTCCCACAGCTGAGAAGTGAAATATGCTAATAGATGGAACACATGAAATTTAAATAGAAATTTTCAGCCCATAAATGTTCTTGCTGCAATAATGTCCATAACAGAAAGAGTACAGTCTGATAAGCCGGGAAAGCTTCTTTAGATGGGTCTGTCATATCCAATTTGTGAGGCAGAGGCCTTGAATACTGTACAATTTAAAACATTTAGACCAGGTATCCAGCCTGTGCACGTACATTTTAAAGCTATTCTTTTTGGTTGTTTTGTGGAAGTTACACAGCCATATATACATACATATGCCAGAGCAAGCTGGGTTTATCTTCTAACACCTTATCCTGGTCGGCTTAGCCTACAGCCTATTCCAGGCAGCATAGGGCACAAGGCTGGCAACCGTTTAGGACTGGAATGTCATTCCATTACAGGGCGCATAAAGGCATCAGTGTTAAAAACAAAAAAACAAAAACAAGGATTCAAAGTGTATCACACTAAATATTTTAATAATAAGACGTCTTATACATTCAGTGATTATGCGGATTTTCGTGTCACCAGAAGCTGTTGGTGAAGCCTGGACACTTACTTCACCTTTATGCTCATAGTTACTTTTAATAATTATTATAATTGGCAAAAGAACCAGAAGGTTACAAGTGGTGCATACAGTGATTCCTAAGACCCTTTATTTCAAACCGATTTCATTATGAAATATCACGAGATCCATTCAGCATCACTGCAGCTGTCTTTGAGAATCCTTCACTATGGACGTGATGTTAAAGCTTTTCCTGAGGTTCTCGCCAGAGTGTTATAAGTGCAATTCACCAACAACTGCAGCATTTTCCATATTATTCAAGCTGTTGACTCTTATGAAAAATGTAGGCCAAGATAATACATCAAATTGTATTGATTAGTTGCTTACTTTATTTGTCAGTAAAGTGCTTTGGGGTAGTAATTTTTCAAATTGCACTGTATACTGTACATATCAAATTAATTAAATTCAGGTTCCTAAAAAAATTACGATTTGTTTAGAATCACCAAAGCAGCTTGCAAAGCTGAGTGTCCCGTAGACTTTACTTGTCGAACATCTGATTTCTTTTCACTCAAAACCCATTTATATGACATTACCACTATAGGTGTAGATTGTTAATCTTTAAATTTTATTTATTTATTTATTTGCCCACATAGCTGACAGGAATTTTATGGCACAGGAACTGACCAATAAACAACATACAGACTGCAAGTTGCCAAAGTTAACATATTAAACAAAAGTCAAAATTTAATTTGAAAATAAAGGAATGATTATTTAAAGGTTTATGAAAAATCCTGTTTGATTTAGTTGTAACATAACCGAAAAGAACCAAACACACTAACAATTCTGTTATACATTTTTAAATAAAGTAAAAAAAAAAAGCTTTTGGCTTACATATATATATGTATATATATGTATATATATATATATTTTTTTCTTTGTGTAACAAATGCTACTTTTGAACCCGTTGAACACAGATATTAACTAGGTTTTTTTCTCTTGAAAGTAAACATTAAAGGGATTGTCACACGTTTATGCAAAGTGGTCATTACAAACCCTATATACATACCCTAACCCCCTCTCTTTTCTAGCTCTGCCATCACACATGAAAGCCTCCATGGCCAGAGAACAGTTCATAGTACCATGCCCCAGTGACTACAATCACCAATGGGTTCCAGAGTTTTCAAATAATATGCTTTCTTTGAAATAATAATTTAATTGGAATGATATGGCATTCCTGTGTGCTTACGGCTGTTTAGGTTTGCCCCTGGATGATGTCGATGATAATAATAATAATAATAGTACTAATAATAATAATAATAAGTACTCTAAAGACCTTCCATTTTTGTCATGGCTGACTGTCTTCAGAAAAAACGTGTATTCCCAGTTTTGTTTGTATACTCTGTTTTCCCATTAGGGACTATGGTCACATTAAAACTGAATGACACTGGAACAACAAACTGCAAAACAGCGGAAAGTAATATTGTGTAAAGCACAAAAATAAAACATAATTACTTCACAATTTCAAGCTTCTAACCACACGAACGAAAAGAACAATAAATAAATGCGTAAATTCTGTGGGATTTGGCATGTTACACAGTAACTAGTAAAGCCCTCGTTCCAGCTTGCCAGGAGGAGAGACAGATCAGGTATAAAAGCCTCGCTCTTTTCTTGCAGGTACAGGAATGACAGCATCCATCTCTGTGTAATTCTATTACCTAAGTTGTGCTGTAAATGTTTCCTTTCCTTGTTTTTGATTGTTACAACACGAACAGACACTGGTAGTGATGGACTCTCACAGCACTATGTCCTTCAGACGCCTACTTCCAGGAGAGTCCTTCTCTTGACAGCCATGTAGGCCCTGGTTGATGTCCCGGACAGCAGACTCGCTGTCCTTCCCCTCTGCCTGTCGCAGTAGGCCTTGCTGGGTAATCCGTTCAGCATCGCGTCGTTTCAGAGTGCTGTAGGCGGAGGGACATTTGGCCAGGGGGCTCTTCAGGTGCCCTGGGGAGGATGCAGGGCTCACCACCTCCTGCCCGTTGCCTGCCTCCCTCACCATCCCACTGGCTTTCGGGCTACATGTTGAAGCCTCCACTGTCCTACGCCCCTTCGGCTCACTCCGTTCATGATCCTCTGGGCCATCCTTGCCAAAGGTGGCAAAAGTCCTTTTGGTCCCACAGTCCTTGTAAGGGGGAGTGTCCACAGTGGATGGGTCAATGGGGAGGGTGATGACACTGCTGCCGTGTTCCGGGGATTTGACACGGACGGGCAGGCGCGGCATCCAGCACCGGTCCGAATGCCCCAGGATACGGCACTCTTCCTGACAGTGGAAGCTATCGGTGAGGCCTGTGGAAAAAACGTGTCAAACACAACGTTTATGATAATATAGCTTTTTTTAGTCTGAAAGTCCCATTTTGATTTAAATTCAGCCATGATTGTTTTTTTCTGTTGTTCGGTTCAACATGTGCAGGTAACACACACAAGCACCAGTAAACGTAAATGCATCTTTATGTGTATGCATTTATGCAGTTATAAAAAAACTATATTACAGTTCTGTGAGCAGCGATTGCTTGTGTCCCTGTTACTGTACATCCTGTTAAGCTCTTTAATTGTATCCGGAAACTTCTTACTGTTTTGAAAAGCTGTTATCGTTCCTCTCTTTCCCACAAAGTAATTTAGCTGTAATTCATACATCACACACTATAGTTCCCAAACAACTTTTCTGTTCCCTAAATATAAATACTTCATTGCTCACCATCTGGGCAGATAGTCTGTATAGAATTACAGCTTCCAATACTTTCACATGCTCTTATATTTCTGTATGCACAGCGTTTCTTCTGAAAAGTTACAAACAATTAATTAGCTAGCAGGGCTCCGGTCCCAAACAGTAACACTGGGAGCCGCACCACACACACATATGGCTACAGTGCTATTGTTTAAGCAAAATAACTTAATAAACAATCACCTGACACAGTAGTCATCACATGCAAAATGTGAACACAATGCAACCCGCTGTTGAGCCTTCAGCTTGACTCTTATTCTCCTGGAAGACTGGCACCACTACCTCGCTGTCCAGTATATAAAAGTTGGCCCATAGATCAGATTGACAGGACTTGGTAGTAGGTAGAGTTTTAATTGGGTGATCTGTCAAGCCTACACTGCTGGTTTCAAAAATGCCAGGGTCTATGAAAAGTCACCAATTTTGCCTTTTCTACCCTTCCTTGACTGTGACAGATATGTCTGCCTCACACTTAAATCGATATTTAAAGACTGAAGACGGGTATGGCATCATCCTCCTTAACCTACTTCAGGCTCCAATGAGACTTGCTGGTCAGGCTGCAGGAAATCGACATGTCCTAAATCTCTGAATGTGGATGTTGACATAAAGCAGGAGCTGATCAATACCTACCTTATTAATAAAGACATCAGAAATTCATTTTTCATTTTATGAAAATCTGTTTTTTTTTATTCATCTTTAAAAAGTTAGGATATCAAACCTTTGGTATATGTACAGATATGTATGACTTTGGGAGTAAAACATTAATGTTGGCACAAGAATAACTTACTAATGTTCTACGCATTAAGGTAATAGTTCATAGTTTCTTCAAAAGATGTGAAATATAGTTCAAAAAGCATGGTGGCTCCACATTCCCCCCCTGCCCTGTGTGACGTTTGCATGCTCACCTCACCATGGACGGCTTGACACACAAATACTGTTTCCTTTGCCAGTCTAAATGGCTGTGTGACATGCTGGCTTCCTGTGCAGCACCCACAGCCTGTGAGTGACCGTGTGCCCTGTGACATGCTGGCTTTCTGTGCAGCACCCACAGCCTGTGAGTGTCCGTGTGCCCTGTGACATGCTGGCTTTCTGCCATATAAACTCAATGGCAGGATGGAAAACGAACCCATTTAAATAGTGCTGTCATAAATAAAATCAGAAAATATATACATACTAAATAAGCAAAGACTCTAATGCTCATCCTAACTTGCCTTACCAAGGAGAAGCATTTTCACACTTCCAAAAAGAAATGTTCGGAAAATAATGGAACTGCTTATACTCAATTCATAAGGATACTACAAACACAATTACAAACACAATTGTTAAAAAAGTTATGTTAGTGTTCAAACACACATAAACCCACGAACACACATATTGTGGTAGGCTGACGGCTGTGTGGGCGTTCTCTTGTGGTTGCAAATGGTTTGATTTTTGAAAGTAAATGATAATTAGCTTAACATGTGCACTATTTGCATTCACTTTCAGGTTAAATCACATAGCGGTTTCAAGTCAATGGTCCCCACTAATCTAATAAGGATAATCAGGAAATGTTTGATTAAAAAAATACAGAACAACTATCAACATGTGGTGAAGCAAGAGTAACTCTAATGTATATTTTGCTTTTTTTTTTTAAATCATCTGTTTTGGCTTTTGCTGGGTTAAAATAAAATCTGATCAAAGTACTCTAAATGCCGGCAGGGTTCTTACACATTCTCTACTTTAAAATCCCATAACGAAATACCAAAATAGCTGCACTTTATTCCTCTTTACATACTTATGTAGACACAGAAAACACCAGAGCGAAACTGCAGGAACCTGGCGCTGTGCAGCAAGGGGCCCAGATTATTGTAACCACCTTTTTAATCTAATCAAGCAATAAAGCATTCAGTCAGAGACATGTTTCAAGTGCTGCATTTTGATGAGACATTAATGTGTAAATGCTTGCGTTGATGGGTTGGCATCATGCCTTCTGCGTTTCGCTTTCTCAGACAGGCTCCTCCTGCACAGAAACGCGCTGCATAAGCACATTACTGAAAACAGACTGAATACTATTACTATTACTACTACCAATAACACCAATGATAATAACAATAGAAGATGGGTGGATTCATTTATGTACGGATGAAAACTTCTGTTGAATTAATTCATCAGCGACTGGAAGAATAGATTGGAATGATAAATTCACTTACACATTATACCATCCGGCAAACAGAGCCGTGCGCTCTCGAGTAGATGCAGCCAAGGATACTTCTCACTCAGCCTTGCTGAGAAGTGGCACACAGGGCATTTCTGTCTAACACATTCTTTATAACGCATTACAGACCAGTAGCTCATATTCCTAGCTATGCATAAACTCTTAGTCATAGCCTGTTTATATTGTGCCACTAAAGTTCAGCTGAATTTTCTTTTCATCCATTTTACAAAAGCGGCCAGTAGACGGCTATGCAGTCTAAAAGCTTTTCTATGGCTCCTTGTTTATCCCAGACTTCATCTTAGCCCTAGACATACTCCAGTAAAGCCACCTTAAACAGGCATGACGACCAGGGACACACCAATCATCTACATATGATAAACTGCAAGGCGTCTTCACTACCATATAACTAACAGCATACTTTTGAGTTTTATATTTTAATGGGATGAGTGGGTATAGAAAATGGATGGATGGATTTATGAGGTAGAGTACAGGAAATTCTTCCTGATGATGTCAGCTGGATTTATCAAAACTGGCTGCAGGGGACAGGAAACAGCACGCTGCTGTGCACACGATGGTGTACAGAGCTGCACATACCCTTACACTAAATAGAATGGCAAGTTGTGGTGTATGATTCCGGTTAAAATGCAGCGGCCTCAGAAGTGGGGACGCTCTCCCAGAGACATTAGCGATACTGTACATTAAGTTTAATTCCAAGACTGCAAAAAAATAATGATATTAAATCACAAATCTAATGACATTACTGCTTGGCGACTTACTGTTCTACAACTTATCGTTAGCAAGGGAAATGAGACCATCTCTGTTCCATAGCTATTTGTAAGAAAAGCTTTATAATTACAATCATAGCTGCCAGTTCTGCATAAGGTTTGGAGCTGGATAGCTGGATTCTAACACGATATTTATGTGAATATTTTAGATGTTTTATCAAAATAATGATATTGCCAACAAAACTGTATTATGTGGAAATAAACCAACTGACCAATATTTTTTCATTTCATTTTAAATTTAATCTCCTCTTCCTATTTGTATTTAAATTCATTTTTTTGTTAATTCCAAGCATTCAAATAAAATACACTTACTGGCCACACTATTAGGTAAATCTGTTCATCTGCTCGTTGAAGCAAATATCTAATCAGCCAATCATATGTCAGCAGCACAATATATGACATCATGCAGATACAGGTCAATAGTTTCACTTAATGTTCACGTCAATCCCCAGAATGGGGGAGAAAGATGACTTAAGTGACTTTGAACGTGGCATGGCTGTTGGTGCCAGACGGACTGGTGAGCTATTGGGATTTTCACACACAATCATCTGTAGGGTTTAGAGAGAGTGAGCCAAAAAGGAAAAAAAAAATCCAGTGAGTGGTTGTTCTCTGGGCGGAAATGCCTTGTTGATGGCAGAGGTGAGAGAAGAATAGCCAGGCTGGTTTAAGCTGATAGTAAGGCAACAGTAGCTCAAATAATCACTCGTTACAGCCAAGGTATGCAGAAGAGCATCTCTGAACGCACAGCACTTTGAACCTTGAAGCAGACGGGCTCCAGCAGCAGAAGACCACGCCGGGTGCCGCTCCTGTCAGCTAAGAACAGGAAACTGAGGCTACAGTGGGCACAGACTCACCAAAACAGGACAATGGAAGACTGGAAAAACTTTGCCTGGTCAAATAAATCTCGATTTCTGCGGCGAGCTTCAGATGGTAGGGTCAGAATTTGACATAGACAGCATAATAGCATGGATCCATCCTGCCTTGTATCAATAATTCAGGCTGCTGGTGTTAGTCTAATGGTGTGGAGGATATTTTCTTGGCACACTTTAGGCCCCTTAATACCAATTAAACATTGTGTAAATGTCACACACACACACAGACACCCAATTCACAAGACTGTGGAGCTGCATTTCAGCAAGATCCCACAGTACCCCCCATACCTGAAATATGCAGAATTGCATGTCTAATTACACAGTTCAGTAGTGGGTGGCACTGTTATAACTCTCAGACCTCCAGGTTTCTTTATGACCCTTGCTTTGGATGTTAAGTTATTCTGTACTATTGGTAGTGATGGACAAAATGAGGCTTCATGAACCATCCATCCATCCATCCATCATCTACCGCTTTATCCGAGGTCGGGTCGCGGGGGCAGCTGCCTCAGCAGGGAAACC
>JAAGVU020000038.1:5751169-5767350 GCA_011763525.2 Mormyrus iriodes | reverse complement strand
GGCAGGACACCCTGCGGAGGAAACCCTGGGCAGGACACTCTGGGGAGGATACCCTGGGCAGGATACCATGGGCGTGACACCCTGGGGAGCGCACCCTAGGGAGGATACCCTGGGCAGGACACCCTGCGGAGGAAACCCTGGGCAGGACACTCTGGGGAGGATACCCTGGGCAGGATACCATGGGCGTGATACCCTGGGGAGCACACCCTAGGGAGGATACCCTGGGCACGATGCTCAATACCCACACACACAGATATGCACACTATGGACAATTTACAGTCGTCACTTCAGGCCCCAACCATGGCGGCGGGCCTTCCAACACACAGATCCATTACTTTTGCCTGAGTTTGCCTAGTAAGCCATAATATGCATAATTCACACATTATAGGCCTCTTTCATCATGCTGGAAATCAGTGTAAATGTGTTTCCTTATATCCTACAAATGACTGGCAGTTATGGTTATTTGAAGAGAAACAGCAAACTGGCAAGTCCACATATGCTTCCTTAAGCCGCTCCCTGTCTGTATTCTCGCCTGTTACTAAGGCGCCGCTGTACGGAACTCTTGCTTTCTGGTGGAGTGAGCGGGCCAAGACAACTGTCATTATCTGTCACATATTCAAGCTAGAAAACATGGTTTTGTCAGGAATATGGTAAAGGACAACTTGCCAGAACACGTTTTGTTTGTACACTGCTCCACATAAACACAAAACCGAATCACTTCTTTTCAACTTCCTTCAATGGCCTGCAGTCTGCTGCTCGTTGCGTCGTTACATTCGTACATGGGCATTGCTTTGTATTATGGCAGAATTTTGTGTATCAGTCCATCAACGATATCTGATCTGTCATTGAAATGTAATGATTACAGGATGCCGATCTCTACACGTGCTCTGTATTACTCTGGCTGGCCCCACTTTCTAACGCGTGCATTGCTGCGTCCATATCATTATTCATGAATGTTGCTGACAGCTCGCTATCAGTACATCTGAAACTAGGGCTTGTTTCAGTATTGGCCATTCAGTGTTTAACTCTCAAGACTGGACATAAAGGCGCATTCGTCAGGGTGACCAGTGTTTTGGCTGTTATTTAAGAAGCCAAAGTTTAGTAACTGATATGAGTAAATATCTGTGATTTCTGTGTCATTTGATCGCAATCGGACAGAAACAGACAGTAAATCGTACTGCCACGGCAGTTGCTGAAGGGGAGATTGTAATCTGAGGGCTGGATAAGGAACTGGGGGGTGATCTGCAGTCATGCACCACTGCTCATGCTGACGCACGTCTCTGCTGTACACGACTACAGGCGGAGGGAAAAGTGGTCGTTTTAGACAGCTCGCCATGTGATCTGATTTGCCTGCCTTTTAGAGGGCTGGCTCCATGGTCCCTATGCAGCTGTATTCTTTGCGTTTGCAATTCAAGTACTATGTGCATGGACTACTGGTGCATGTGTCCGTGTGCATTTAATAAACACGCATAGCATTTCGGTTTCTTGCCCTTACAAAACTGTATTCGATTTGACAGCAGTGCCATATTACGGTATATTTAACCTATTCGATAAAAATGCATCCAAATAACAATGTGAAGAAACACAGAAACAAACAAATAGTAGGCGCATTTCATTCAGCTGCAGTTCTGTGGATCGACAGCGTATCTCCGGTCGGAATAACTTCATATGCATATGCCCTACTTTAAAACTCCATAAGTGAGTAATGAAGAGGCCGGGCGAAGACACTGTGATTATACTGCATTCTTGGGTCGTAAATAATGTGCATGATGGATCCTGAAAGCTTCCTGTATCTGGCTCCAGAGAAACCCTGAATAATGCAATGAGATGCGGTTTTGCATATCAAAATAGGCTGAAGAAATAAACTTGGTTTTTGCAAAGCATAAACTGGCTCAATTTTCTCTAATCCCCTCGATGTCTAAACCAAAGAGTTGTTACTTCCTAAAGGCGGGGGTTCGGGACTCATCGTTTGGATGTTTGGGAAATAAATGTGAAACACCTCATCCCAAATCCCACGGCATCCGTTTTGTATTACCTGAAGCAGACAGAGAACAATTCCCCAAGCAGACACTGAGGTCCTGAGCAAACCCGTAAAATTTAATCTATGCCGGCAGATTACTTGCCTGCAGATTCCCTCAGAAATGATAGCTAAGCTAAAGTTAAAAGGCTAAAGATTTTGCCTCAGCAAAAGTTGCTTTCAAATGCTCTTTTCAGCAAAAATGTGAAACTAAAACTGTTATTTTGAAATGAATGTTTATATGATTATTCAACCCAAACAGCACGTCCAGGCTGCCTATAAACAGCTGCTGAATTTTCAAATTCTGAAAATCATCTTCACTGAGCCACTGCAAAAATGAAAAAGAAATGAAATACATACTAATATAGCACAAGGCAGTACTTAAAAAAAAGATTCCATACGACATGCTACATATTTACATACAGATTACTCTGAACTTCTAAATTACAAGAACGCACATTAATTCCTTTTCTCCTTGTAACTGTAAAGATTTTCTTACTGCATATTCAACAACACGACGTGTCAAACTAGCCAGCAGTGGCAACAACATCGTTTTGAAAGCGATTCTTCTGGCCAAGCAGTTTTTTGGGGCTTTCACAAGGATGTGGTATCTTTCTATGGGTCTTTTCTATGAAGATTTGCAGCATCCCATTACTCACTCTGAGGAGAAAGCCATCTTGCATAAGCCAGTCTCACCAGAAGATGGAACGAGGCTTCTTATTGACTTAGTTTACTACGACGTAAGAAAGTGCATCAGTCAGCACTACCGGTTGCATCAGTATCAGTCTAGCGAGTATAAAATGCAGGCAGAACATCATCATCTTTCACTAATCCTGACATGGTGTCGATTTGCTTAAACAAGCTGCATTTACGCTGTGTCTTGGCTGGTGAAACATCACAGACGCTGATGCAATTACAGCACCCCTAGCGTACACCCCCCAGGTAAATTTAAGCAAAAGTTTCAGTCTGTTCCTAGAATTTGACACTTATATTTTTACAAAAGTGTTTAAATTTTTGCTAAAATGGGTTATATTAATTATTTAGGAACTCATGAAAGCTATTAAATTAATAAACACAATGGTCTAACCAACGCCAGCCCAACATCGCTCACAGCAAGTCTAGGTTTATTTTGTATATATTATTTTGTAAAATGACGGTAACGCTCTCAGATTAATATTTACTAATTTATATCTAATTTACAGGTCTTACCATAATTGTAAAAAAAAAAAGGTAATTGTGACTGCTGGTCCTTATGAACTTGCTGAAGTGACAGAGAATATTAAGATATGATTATAGACAATATACTAATATACTAATGTGCCTATGTACTTTTCGGGAGGTACACATTCATATGGTGACAGAACCAAATAAACACTTTATTTGTGCAGGTACTGTGTGTGTGTGTGTGTGTGTGTGTGTGTGTGTGTGTTTGTGAGTGTTAACATGCATTAAACTTATTAACAGTAAACCTATGTTTTCAGAAGAAACAAAATGTGTCCATATCAGCAGTCTATTTGGTATCTTTTCTCTTTGGTCCCAGGCTTCATGCCCCACAGCATAATCTCTTCATTTCCCTATGGAGCAGTTTCTCAGTTTCTCCATCCTGCGTACTGTTCATTAGAGGCTGCTGTGCCTACAATCGCACCTCACATCACATGGAGGCCGGCCCACTGCTGGCTATCCTCATGAAGCGCCGACAGCCAGCCATCAGAAAAAAGCACTTAAGCAACTGTTGAGACGAACAAAACCTTAATAAAACCTCGCCTTGATAGCAGTCTCTCTGCCTTTCCTCATCACAGAATACTACTGATTTCGTGAAAATCCTACACAGAAGACAGGTAGAGTGCTGAGGGTTAATGTAGCTTTTGATTTGTACAGTAGCAGTGTAAATATATGATATATATATACACTCACTGGCCAGTTTTCATACTTGTGCCATGGCAGGGTCGTGGGTGCCAGGCAGGCTGGTTTGAGTATTTCAAAAACTGCTGATGTCCTCGGATTTTCCCAGGACATTCTCTGGAGCAGTGACCGCACATGTGCCAGCTGTCAATAGGCTGCGATGAGTAGCCTGCATAACACTTATTAGAAACTGGATTCATTTTACCGCTGGCACTCCCCCGCCCCCAGCTCGACGACTTCAACTGTAAGCTACCAATATCCCTTAATACCAATTGAGTATCATTTAAATGCCAGAGTATTGCTGCAGATCAGGTCCATCCCTTTATGACTGCAATTTACCTATCTTGTGATGTTTACTTACATCAGGGTAATGTGACACAAAGCACCAGTCGGCTCAAACTGCTTGCATGAACATGACAATGAGGTCAGTGTTCTTCACTGGTCTCCCCAGTCACCTGATCTGAATCCAACAGAACACTTTTGGGATTATTATTGTAAACAAATACTGAGTACAACGATAATAAATTTCAAAATTTCAGTCATCAAAATTAAACCTAAACGTAAGTGAGAGAAAAAACCTAAACTGAAATTAAAACAACAAACTACAAAACTAACTGAAATAAAAAATTTTAAAAACAACAACAGAGATCTATCAGATTTGCAGCTTAGACCCCTAAAGAGTAGAAATGAAAATGTATGGTTTCTGTTTTTTAACATCTATTTTTTAGTTTGAAACTCTGCATACAGGCGATCAGCCTATATTGGCCTATGAGAGGTCCCTCCTCTAAATAAAGAATGGTAAACATAGAATTTCAGTATTTCGAAAACTGCTGATCGCCAGGAATTTTCCAGAGATACATACGATGACAAGTGTTTCAAAAAACGGAGAAAAATACGTATACCCTTGTGTTTCACATGAAGAGCTTAGATTAAATCTGGTCAAGCTAGTCAAGTGTGAAACCACAGTGTGGGATCATTTTGAGTACGATGCAAGTTCTGGTTAGTGTGTTGTGGATGTTGGCTGAGTTTGTGGTGAGCTACATAAAGTAAAGCACTTAATTAATTTAAGGACACCCCCTAAGGTGCAACCACAAATATTTATAAAGAGGTCTAGGATTTCAACACCATGTACAGAAAACGCATGTATGCAAATTCCAACCTCGTTTAAGTAAACCACACCACTCTTAAACCAAACTAAACCAGTATACTAGTAAACCAAACCACCCTTGTTGTAATTCCATCGGCCGGAGGGACATAGGTTCATACTGTGATTAGTTGTAGAAAACAAAACCGCGACTGTGAAAATTGACTGAGTGATCGTGAATGGTCTGATTTTATCTTATTATGTAACTTAGCTACATCGACAAGGCAGTTTTGTTCATTTGACTTCTGTTTATAGTAACAGCATCAAGTACACCTGACAGCACAGGAATAATAGGCCTACTCTTAACTTCAAGCTGACAAAAAGTGATTGTAATTAAAAACGGTACCTTTACATTTAAAGAAATAGTTGGCTAACTGATGCTTGTTTTCAATCTGTAATTGCTATCCATGATATTAACAAAAGCAAGCAAATAATAAATTAAAGTCAACCCTGCACTTTTACATAGCAAGCCTATTAACTGATATTACAGTATAGATAATTGACCCAGTAATGTTAACTGACAGGATAGAAAACCTGTGTCTCACAGAGACATTAACTCCGACTTTGGTACAGGTAGGCCCTAAGACTGGAAGCCTGACAGTCCTGATTATAAGCCGATTAAAGATATTTTACTATTGCTCCTAAAACAAATACTGAAGAGGCATACTTAACGAATGACCTGAGAGTGGTTAGGGTGTAATTATGGTCTGCAATAACTACATGTCTCAATTATACGGCTATTATAAGGTCTACTGATTCTAAAAAGGAACTGCAGAGAAGCTGCTACTAGCTGTCAAGTTCACAAGTATTAGCCATTAAACATGATTTCTCGATCACAGTTAAGACGTCGTCACACAACTGGGAGCATGGTTTACAGGAATTGGGTTGGAAATTGCATACACACAAAGAATAAGGATTGAGACAGGAGATAACGATTAGGGCTGTCGAATGATTTTTTTTAATCGCGATTAATTGCATATACAGTTGCATAGTATGTATATACTGTATATTGTATATTCAGTACTGATATTTCTTTCATTTTTTTAAACAAAAAAATAAAAACAAACTGCTTGAAGTAACAGCACCTCTGTTTTTCTTTTCAGAGTATTGGCACCTCTCAGTATCCGCTAGTACTGAATAACAAAAGGAGTACCGGCACCTGGTACTAAATAACAAGGGGAGTACCAGCACCTGGTACTGAATATCATGGGGAGTACCGGCACAAGGTGCTGAATAACAAGGGGAGTACCGGCACCTGGTACTGACTATCATGGGGAGTACTGGCACCTGGTGCTGAATATCATGGGGAGTACTGGCACCTGGTGCTGAATATCATGGGGAGTACTGGCACCTGGTGCCGAATAACAAGGGGAGTACCGGCACCTGGTGCCGAATATCATGAGGAGTACTGGCACAAGGTGCCGAATAACAAGGGGAGTACCGGCACCTGGTGCTGAATATCATGGGGAGTACCGGCACCTGGTGCTGAATAACAAGGGGAGTACCGGCACCTGTTTTTCCCCATTTCAAGTACTGACCCAAATGAACCAAGTAACATTGTTTTCTCGCCTTTTCCATCCATCAGCTTCCTCATGAGAGACTTTTTTGATTTTAGCTGTGAATTCTGGGATTCTGTGCAAAGTTACGACAAAGGCTCCCACACGGTTTACAACCAGGAAGGAATACTATATATTGTTATTGAAAATGTTTGCTCATACTATTCTCCTGTTTGAGCATCAGAATTAACGCATGCATCAACGCAATCGTAGAGACAATAATGCGGTACGAATTTAAAATGAACGTCAACGCATTAACTTTGACAGCCCTAGTTAAACTTACAGCCCCCAGAAAACAAATCCTCACCGGATGTGAGCCTAAAGGAGCTCTCTGGCCAATACAGTCACATGAACATGTTCATTGAATTGGGGTTGTCAAGTAGGTTGTGTGAGTTTGTGTGGTATATGGCTATAAGATTCTGTAAATCCTCTGACCCGAAGTTGAAAATGTCAGCCGGTGTAAAGTTACCAACCTGCTCTATGAACAGATGGACAGATGCTGCAACGTGACTGAAAGACGTATTAGAAACACATTGTTATTATTATGCTCTAAGACGATGCTTATCAAAACTGTGCCATTATTCATAATACATTTTGTGTGGTGTGTTTTCATGTGAGTGCTTCTTTCTTTTTCAAATCTAGAACTAAAATTAAAACTAAATTGTGAGGCTCAATAAAAACACAAACTGAAATAAAAATGGTCAAAAACTTATAAAACTGAACTGAAAAGGAAACAAAATTGAAAAACAGTTTTAAAATAGATGGAACTAAAATTGCCTTGGATGAAACAGGAGATTTGCAACTGCACCCCTGGTAAAATGCCTTTTGAATGCAAAATCATTTCAACACGGCCAGAATCTCTAAGGGATACTGTGTTTTAACAAAGAATTTGGCTATTCTGAGAACAAAACAGCAGCCCCACCCAGTATTATAATGGGGTACCTAATAAAGTGACAATGAGTGTATATAAATGTACATTTTTTATATACAAACATTATGATTGTACATTAGTTGTATTATCTTTTATTATATATATTTTTCATCACATACATAATATGATACCCTTCCACATGCAATGCCCAAAAGCCATCTTTTACCCATTTAGCTGCACGGAATAATTGACAGTCTCAGTTATGCCGCCTTTATCCATTTAGAGAAGTTGCCTTAATCCGGACAGAAGGGAAGTCTTCAGGATTACCGCTAGTCCTCCAAATTAAACCAAAAAGTCAGCTTTCTCTTTTTGCCCATACAAGCAAGAGCTTAACATGGCCTACAGGAGGTGATCCCAGCGTTTTTTTCTACATGGACCATTTTTGAAGATTTAAATGACACCAATGACTAGTGCCATCTGCACAAAACGCAAATATACATTTATAAATCCTCAAAGTTCCTTTCTAAAACCTTTGTAATGCTTATACTCAGTTGTAAATCTAGCCCACAGTGATGATGCGGTCAGAAAATGGTCATCAGTCAGATTTGTCAGCCTGACTTCTTCCTTAGATGATATTCTGTGCCCTTCTTTCCAAGTGTGACAGTCGATACCAAAGCTACTAACCACCGCCTCCCATTAGTAGCCAGGACATGATTCCCACCTTTGGTTAGTGTGCAAGTTGCATAGTTAAAAATGACTGGCCACATGAATAAAACAGATGCCCTTTACTTAGCATTGTCTGAAGTCATTTTTTTTCTTAAACACAAAAAGCATTCTGTTAACCGGACGTCTGATTCCTTCTATAAGCGTATTTTAGCTAACTAACACTAAGGAAGCAGCTCAGCCTATGAATGATAATGTACATAATGTAGAGGTCATCATACACAGAAGCAATAAAGTCGCACCGAGCTATGACTCAGAACAGAAAATTCTGATTATGAGCCAGCAATCAGTAGAGATGCTTTTGGCCACTGGCAGGCATTGTCTATGTGAGTGAGTACGCACGAATGAGTCACAGCTGACCGATCATGTGTGCTTACTATTAATGTTCCTGTCATCTCGCTTTCGGCTAATGATCCCTCTGCACTTGTTTAGTCAGAACACCAGAACAGGCTCCACAGTGCACTCTCAGCGTCCCTGCAGACACATTACATACACGTCATTACAGTAGCAGAACAAGCGGTCGTCTCCACATATTTTCATTCACACTGGCACGGTTCTTGCTCCAGTTAAGACTGGATTAGAAGCTGCAGACATTTTGGAGGGAAGACAGAAACACAATCATCTGCCAGCATTGCCACAGAATTGTGCAGTAAATCATTGTCTCTAGTCATTTATTCATCACCATACACATAGATACCTTGTACCAACTAAACACATAAATTCTGCCAAAAGAGATGTTATAAACTTTAAAAAAAATAAGAAAACAAGTAAGAGGAAGAAAGAAATAAGTATTCCAGCTGGGCACTTCCCTCCTATACCGCAAAGAAAAGTGTCAGGCTACAGCTGGGATTTTGACAGTTATGGTGAGGTCTTGCATCACCACCATCTCCTTCCGTCCATTTTTATGGCCAATTATTCTCACTTGACAGAACTGACTTATTCTGAGAATATTCAAATACCAGCAACATTATAGTGATAAATGAGACAACAATAAACAGTTGCTTTTAAGATGGCTAGAGAAATGAAAAGATATGATTACAATACCAATAGGAAATGCCTATATAGAATAAGGCCGGCATTTGTCACTCTGAATTTATTCAAGTACACGTGCGGTTAAAACGGGCAGAGCCCAGTACAAAGGAGTGGAGACAAGTGAATGAGATAAAGTGTGGGAGTCTTGGTTTGGATGCAGAAACAAAAGCAGCAGGTCAAACCAGACGTGAGAAAGTGATAAATGTCTCCCTACCCAAGGTCTCAATATATAACTCTCCTAATTTGCTGCATTTTTAAAGTGATAGCATACATAAAGCAGATCTTCTCCAAGACATACCTATCACGTCCTTTCATTCGCTTGTATAAAAACAAGAAAGATAGAAGATGCTGTCATGTTGATAGATTGCACATGCAGTACGACACATTTCTGCTTAAGATCATTGCTAGCCTTGCATTTGGGGAAAATTAAATCCTGTTTCTTCCAAAGGTGTTCAAATAACGACGCTAACTCAAATCATAATTAGACTTTGTTAGCATTTTAGGGGGCGCTTTGGAATAAAGTCATTTTTATCTTTTCAAAAGGCAACGCCCAAGTGAAAACAGTTGACCCTGCTCTGCTTTAGGAAGCAAACACATGAAGAAACAGCCCCATTTTAAAGGCACATCCGTAAAAAATTCAGAGATTCTACGATTCCACAAGAAACCAAAAGTCTAGTATAAAGTGCATAGGCAGTTTTGATTTCTGTTGTGAGGGATGACTAAACCTGTGAACATGCCATTAAAGATTCAGCTGTGAGTGACCATTTCACAGTGCTCTTGTCCATCACCAGCACCTTTCATGAAATGCCTTCCTGAAGTATTGATGGCCAACCAACAAACCTTCCTTAGGCAAAGCAACTGGTCGCTATGGCTTTGTTAGGGAATATAGGCCAATCTTTTTCAATCCTATTAATTGTTCTTTGATGTCAGCAAAATCTGTGCTAATGAGAGCTGAGATAAAAGAAAAAAAAAGGGAAAAAAAAGACATTTAATGAAGTTACTTCCTCTCTCCTGTGGCCTGATTTCCCAAGACCATAAAATCTTCATTTTGTCCTGGCAGCTTATATAGTCTAAAAGAGTTTTAGTAAAACAATACAACTGTCCCAGGAAACAAGCCAGATTCAGCTCAGTATTGACACCGACACAAAGCAGAGCAGAAATTTTGAGTCACCAATTTACCTAAAGAGCTTTCAGCTGATAAGGAGGCACCTACAGGAACAGAAAACCAAACAAAATACAGAAAACGTGAACTTTTCAGAGCTGGGGACGAATATGAAGTTATACTCCTGGAAATATAAGGTCATAAATCTGCCCACTCAGAAACCAAATTAGTCCAAAAGTAAAAAATAAATTATTAAAACCAAATTAAGTTATCATAAAGATTACTGATAGCTGCGCTGTTGTGCTTCTCTTGTCACATAAAGATGTGTTTATGCTAACCCATCCTTTAACTAATACTCAAAAAACAATGGATCCTTACACCGGTTCGGCCATTGCACATGTTCTTTGAAAACTTGTTTACTGAAATAAATAGTACAATATGGATACTTTGAAGAATGTTCTAAACTTACTTGTTTTTATGGATGGCATGAAGCAATCAAATCACAAAAGAGTCGATCAATTAAACACCCATGAATAAACACCAAAATCGATTATCCTCATTTTCTATGAGCTATGAATATCTTCATCCTAAACTCATTACTCTTGCAGAGCTTTTGAATTCATCTAAATAAAGCTGTTGTTCTGATTTATGACAAAACCTTTATCTACATGATCCTGTAGTGTGTAAGCATTGGGAAGTTAGATGGACAGATAACCCATTTGTCTGTGAAATTTATTGTAACGGAGCCATTACGACATAACATTTTTGTGCAAATAAGGAAAATGGTCCTTATCCCTTGTGTCTTTTACTTCTTCCGTTCTAAATGCTAGAATCCATAGAATTTATCCTCATTTTGAAAATGGACTGGGGTCACTTCAACCCCAAAAATAACACAGCGCTTAAATTGTCATGTGAGGTTCCCATATGAAATAAATGATGCATTTATTACACCTTATCATATCATTCCCCCGCAAGTACACCTTTAAAAGGCAGAAGAAAAACACTTTCCTTCACTAATGTAAAGTTCATACCGATTTCCCTGAGTATAACAAATAATTGTATGCTTTTCCTGAAGTTCCCAGGCCTGTAGTTGACAGACCACTGCATTAAACGTGACCACCACCCTTCTTAGAGGGAAAGGCACATTTTCATGTACAAGTGCAATTTTATGGAAATCCAGTGAAAAGGACGACCTTGTTGGTAATTGTAGCACTTCAAATCATCTTACGTTTCTTTTTTTTCCTATTTACATTTCTATATAAATACAAATGCTTTCAAACAAAATCGATTTATGTTCTGAAAAAAAACATCTGCCCACATGTGAAGTATTAGATCCCTTTATCTTTATTGCCAATAGCAAAGATGCCCAGCGATTCTAAAACAACCTCAAAGCATATCTTAATACTTTTATCATTTCTAACATGAGAGACTTTTCCTTGCCTTACAGCCCTCTCCCCACCTTCCCTATCGCCTTCCTTTCCACCTAAGATCGCCTTCCACTTGGCTCCAATTCAGTACAAGCAGACATCACATCTTACCACAATTAGTTTGTGGTGACACCTTTATGTCAGTGGCAGACATGTCTACAGTGACATGGTGTACTTGGTTTATGCACACTGTAGTGTTTCAGATGGATCTGAAGGTTGGTAACTTTTGGTCTGAGAGCCTGCAAAGAACAGAGGTTCATGTTGCTCACCTACCATTAAAACAATGCAAATGAACATGCTTTACATATAACTAATGAAATTTACATAATCTTTCCAATATGATCCGATCAATTTTTAGTTAAAAATAATTAAAAATGTTTCTTTTTCATTAAAAAATCAACTTAAATCTACTTATTTTGGACTTCCTCTGCCGGCCCCTGGAGGATGGGCTCCCCCTTTGAGTCTGGTTATGGTTAGGACTTCCTCTGCCGGCCCCTGGAGGACGGGCTCCCCCTTTGAGTCTGGTTCCTCCCAAGGTTTCTTCCTCCTAGGGAGTTTTTCCTTGCCACTGTCGCCTCTGGCTTACTGTCGAGGGCCTTTGGGCAGTGAAAACGTCTCAAAGTGCTTTACAATGTAATGCTGTGATAATGTGTTATATAAAATTAATTGAACTGAATTAAATATAAACAAGTATAGCATATAACTGCTCAGCAGAGGATGAGCATAAGAAGATGTATGAGTTACAAGGGGAAATAAGCAGCATTATTAATGTTTGTAGATGAGCATATTCAACAGTGGCTTTATGACCTAGTTACAGAGACTCATTTGGTAACAGTGTCCTGTCTAATCCCCAGAATAGTTTAGAATTCTCTATCCAAATCCCAATATTCTGTGCAGCTTTGAGGCTTGAGGCATAGATTTTTAACCACTGGTCAATGACCAAAATGTTGATCAGAAACATTAATGACAGACAGAACTGCAACTGTAGAGTAGATGGTGTCGATATGGCAATAGACCATATTGCAGCCACCTAGATTATTTCAGCATAGTTCATATTTTTATTTTTCTTTGACATAAATTAAAGATTTTGACACCCTAAATATAGTTTTACTTATTTATTTATTCTGTGGACTGGGGCATACACATGATGAGCAGAGTAAAATATGACGAAAACATCTGTGTGCATCCAAACTGAATGAAATGCAACTGCAATACCTATGCTTCAATACAATATCTATTTTTTAGTAATTATTTTATTAATATTGCATTTATCTCACATTAGTGAGATTCCTAGAAAACATGCTAAACTGCTTTGGATTTCTGGATTAATGGAACTTTCTCCAGTCTAGAGGATGAAAATTGTACGATATGCACACATATAGGGATGCAGAATAGCATGACAAATCAGACTTCTAGACCTACGAAGAGATAGCAGGTTCCACAAACTACAATAGCATTTCTAAACGGTGCACTGACCTTAACGGATGAAACACAAAAGATATTCACTTAGTTTTGGTCTCACATGTACTTGTTTTGTGCATGTCAGAGGGGTTCACCAACCTTGAGATTCTCAACCCCCAACCCCAACCAATAATTGCTAAAATGAATTTCACACCAAAATCTCTTGTGGCTGATACTCCAGGAATTAAATCAAGTATGTTTGAAGTGGGATAAAAATTAACTGTGGACCTTGAATCAGTCTCCCTTGTGTCTTAGGAACGTTTATCTTTTTTTTTTTAATTTAGTGGCAATACTTTTGGCTTTAGTGTTTCAATCCAGCTTGAGCCCCCTTTGCTGAAAATCAGGACTCAACTACCATTTCATTTCAGTTATACAGAGATATTCTTTTAATCTATCATTACAGAAGCCTCAGTTACATTATAAATTATTATTATTATTATTATTATTATTATTGTTGTTGTTGTGTCAATACACATAAGTCCATTAAATGTTACCCTGCTGTTTTAATTTGTATTACTGGGAATCTAGACTCACAGCATATCTAAAGGGTGGTGGATGGGAATCAAAGCCTAATACAGCACAGCAGGATTTGAATTAAATTCCTTTAAGCACTTACGATGGCTTATCTGGATATTCGCAATTTTTATGCTGTCTCTAGAAAATATAATCTCTTTACTGGGACGTAGAGTATATTACATATCGTCACATGGACAGTCGCAGGTTATATGCCAATTTGCCTGGTAAATGGATATTTCTTTCATTTTTGTACAACTGGCATTAAAATCATAATGTGACATTGAAATTTTAGATTAAATTAAAAACAAATCTCTAAAACTAAAATAATAATATTTCAGAAATTATACAGAAAGTATTTATTTATACTGTACAAATACTTTAAAGTGTTGGCAGACTGGTAAGACTTAAATAATTTAGTTTAAACATGATTGTGAAATAGCACAGGCAGCGAAAAGCTGGTTTGCACCTTAGACACAATGCCAGGCCATGGCGGGGCACATACACAAACAGAAGTGCTAGGGCTGGCTGTAACGCCAAAGAGAGGGCACAGTCCAGCACAAACCACAGTTCTGGATTCACAGTTTAGTGCAACTTTAGTACAGCAGGGAAAATGATTAGATAGATAGATTAGACAGATAGAGAGAGATAAGACAGATAGATAGATAGATAGATAGATAGATAGAACACGATGAATACTTGTACAGTTACAGGCCTACACAACACACACACACTAACTATGGGTCATTTACAGACACCACTCAGCCTAAATGCATGTCTCTGAACCGCATATGGAAACCCAGGCAACAAATGGACAGCATGCAAGCTGCACATAACCAGAGGAATTTGAACCCACAACCCTTGGAGCTGTGAGACCACAGTGCTACCCAACACCCACACCTGCCTGTAAAAGATTCCTACTACTGCTCAACACACATAAGCCATAAGCATTTGCCATAGTCAAAAACTGTTTGTAACCTTAATTGTTTTTCACTCCTTCTTTTTCATTAACAGAGACACATAAAAGCTCTCTAATCTTTCTTCAAAGGTCTCTTTATTGCCTCCCTAAGCCCGACTACCACCATCAGTTTTACAATGCACTGTAATTGCAATGTCTTTGTGCCCATGTTCACCTGGTGGAATAAGTGGGGGAATGGACAACCCAGCAGCATGGAGAGCAGCCCGGTGCCCTCATCCCCCATGCTGCTGGCCGGGTGCTGCTTCTCAGGCACTGCCTAAACCAACCATCCGCACTAATCACACTAAATCGGGGTAGCTTTCAGGCGCGCTGTGCAGATGCATGACTGAAGGTAAAAGGAGGTCACTCATCGATCAGTTGTTCATGGTTCTTTTTCTCCTGCACAGTCACTGAAACAATCTCTTGAGCTGTCTTTGGTTTTACCACTAACATGTCCATCCATCCATCTAGTGTCCCAGAGAAGTTCCAGCATTTCTATCCCAGAGGCTGCAGGCACAGAGCAGGCAACAACCCAGGGCACCAAACCATTGTAGGGCACACTCACACACCATTCATACCTATGGACAATTTAGTATCTAGCAGTTTTTAGACTGTGGGGGGGGAAACCAGAGAACACAGAGGGAACTCCACAACTCCACACACATAGTGCCATGGCAGAGACTCAAACACTGGTCCCAGAGGTGTGAGGCAACAGTGCTAAACAGTGCACCACCGTGCCACCCACCACTCATGTGCTTGGCAGTAAAACACAAAAGCTGATACTGAATGTATACACAACATATAAATATAATCCAGGTTAAAATAAGCATAAAGGAACTCCCAGTCTATCTGGGAATAAACAAAGAAACAAATAGATAGAAACTACTACCCATAAAAAGCTCCAAACCTCAGACACATTGTACTCCCAGTCATATGGGGATAATTAAGTAGACATTACTCTTAATATGTATCCCTTCAGTCACATTTGGAACAGCTTTTTGGCTAGATTAGTGACACCTGGAGGGAGTTTAAGCTTGCAGTATTTTCTTGACGGCTTGACAAATAAAAGAACATGCAGGCCAAGCAAAACAAAATAAATCAATTTTGTCAACCCTCCAAAATTTGCCTGGCACAAGTGTGGTAAACTCTAACCACTTCATCAACTCTAATTAAAAGGGAAGTGTAACATGATTTCAGTCTCAAGAAGTAGGAAAGTAAAATTCATTTGTATGGAAGAAATAGCCTTTACATCGGAATACATTTTAACAATGTACCACCCACCAAACCAAAACCTTAATGACTTATCATAAACACTATACGGCCATAAGTATGTGAACACCAGCTTGTCCAAAATCTCACAATGAAACCTAGGGTATTACAATATGGAGTTAGTCAGTTCATTTTTGCTATAATAGCCTCTACTTCTTGGGGAAAGCTTTCCATTAGATGTTGGAGCCCTGCTGGTGGGATTTGCT
>JAAGVU020000038.1:5683718-5695285 GCA_011763525.2 Mormyrus iriodes | reverse complement strand
CCATCCTCCAGGGGCCGGCAGAGGAAGCCCTAACCCTAACCAGACCCAAAGGGGGAGCCCATCCTCCAGGGGCCAGCGGAGGAAGCCCTAACCCTAACCAGACCCAAAGGGGGAGCCCAACCTCCAGGGGCCGGCGGAGGAAGCCAGATTTCCCTACAATGTGATAAAAAAAATCTGTTACTTTTCACCTTTTTTCGGTCCCCACAAGGATAACCTCAATTTTATAAAAATCTGCGACTGTAATCACAAAACTAAAAATGCCAAAAGTCTTGTTTGTCCAGTTTTGTATGGTTAATTATGGTTAAGGTTAGGGCTGGGTAGGGATTAAGGTTGTTTTAGTTGGGATTAGGATGATGCCCATAGAAATCAATAGAGAGGCCACACAATGATATAGATACCTAATGTGCGTGTGCGTGTGCCTGTGTAACTAAATGGGTACGACTGAATGTGTATCTCATCAGCTTGGATCAGCTTATTGTTGGTTATTATGAAGCGTATCACCGCTGCTTCCAGGATATGGTGGAAAAATATATCCTGTTCAATTGAAAAGCATTGTGTTTACCTGCTTGCCACCATCAGCACACTTGTGGCAGTGAGTTTGTGAAGTTCTGCCAAGCTGCCTGTCACAGACGCCGCGATCACGCCTGCCGCCAGGGCCTGTTCCGTCAGCTCTTTGCTGTTTTGCTCTGACTTCCTCGTTAGGAAACTCATTTCTGCTTAATGTGCTGTGACATAAAGCACAGCCATATTAAATGAGACATGTTTGGGATTAAACAGCTTGTTAGCATATGAGAAAATCATTAAAATTACAAGAAGGTAACCGGAAAAAAAAAACAATTAAATAAAAAAATGGGAACATGTCAGTTTCAGGTTCATCTTTAGATGCACGAAAATGGGCAACTGGCTCATTTAAAATGGACGTGAATCTAAAGCCTTTATTGCACATTAAAATATTAAAAATCCCATTATGTTAAAATAGCTGCCTGTGGTTCTTAGGAAATGGCACAAAAACCAGTTAATATAGCAGCAATAATGTGCAAAACATATAAAGCTATTTTTGGGAATGTCAGGAAATCAGCGTGAGTTTATAAAATTTCACAAAGTGGGGAAGGTGAAATGAAGTGAAAAGCTCTGAGTGTGAGAGTCCCTGTGGAGGGGCTGTTACAGACACCAGACCCACATTGGTGCTGCGGGACGCACAGGCGGCCGATGAGGCTGGCATATTAAGTGCCAGCGCTGGGAGAGTGTTAAGGTACATTAGTGTCATGTTCCTGAGGGCTCCTGTGGGGGTGCCTGTGCAGGCTGTCTCAGGCTGCTTTCATGCCATGCTTAAGACTTTGTTTCAAAGAAGGGACATTTGCTGTAGCTATCCTGAAATGACCACATTTTGTCCTTAGAAAAGGTCAAATTCTTCATGTATACTTTGAAAAATGCAAGTTAACCATCACATTTCTGACTAATGTCTGCTTATACAAAACAGCAAGTAACTGAAGCTGGGTCACATCAATATAAACACACCCTTTCCTCAAGTCTATCTATCTATCTATCTGTCTGTCTGTCTATCTGTCTGTCTGTCTGTCTGTCTGTCTGTCTATTCACCCACCCACCCGCCGAATTCTCCGTACAGCACTATCAACAAAGTTCCCTGAATATTGCCCTGTTTCCACTGAACACTGCTACACTGGTATCCCGTTCATTGTATAACAGTACGAAATGTTCTTTGGGAATAAAAATATTGAGACATAAAGGACCACAATGTAGGTTAATTTCTGCATTTAAACTGCAGAAAAGCACGGGCAGTATTCTACGCTTAGGTCTTATATTAGCCTATATTATATGTGTCAGTTTTTCACTGCTACCTGTAACAATATCAGTATTGTGTGTGAACGTGAAATTGGTTTAGTTTGCATAACAATTTAAGTCCTTAAAACACACATAGACAATACTGCACAAAGTATGACTCCATCCTACCCCTGCTTAATTCTATTTAATCTAACAGACTGGTATCTAATTTAATTGATATAGCCTAACCAAGAAGACATAGCACAGATTTCTGGCCTCCTGGTGGGCAATGCCACTGCAGGAATGGCCCAGACAGAGCAACCTATTCAGCACTATGTACAGCCCAGTGGCTGCTTCTGATTTACATGCAAGGATGCTGTCAGCAATCCTTTGTATACTTACCAGCTGTTTGAGGAAGACGAGACACACTTTAGCAGGATCATCACTTGTTAGTGACTCAACTGCTGGCAGGATCAGCGTTTGGGCAGCACGTAGGTGTGTAAGGAATGTTGATCATTGACCTTTCTGCATTTCTCGATTGTCTTTCTCAGACACTGACTACAGGGTTGGATTTACTGGCGTGCAGTAAGACTGCACCGGAGGATGGCCTGCCCACGTTCCTAGCAGATTTTTCTGTTGTGATTATCTCTAATTTTCTGAAGCTCCATCATCACCATTACTTGGCCACTTTGAGTCCTTAAGCTAAAAGCTGTTGTTCTGCCCTTTCTTCAGCCATGCGGCAACCTGTCTCATTCCACGTCACAGTAATGTCTGCATATTGCAGCGATCTCAAATAAGTCGCAATTGCACGGGCTGGAACCAGCAGAGCACTTTATTGTAAGAACTATTTACAAAGGCTACTGTCGCCCGTACCCACGCCAGCTCGGATAACCCTTAAGCGAAAAAACCCGCCAACATCCCTCGGACCCCTGCTTATACATCACCCCCAGGTATCCCAACTTCCCTTGCTCCTTAAAGGAGTACCCCCCCACAACCATTAATGTGAACACAGGGTTATCACAATATGTTTGTACATAGAACATCGTATGTTTTCATGTAGCTTTAAACAGTGAATTTGTTTAAATGCATGTGCATGGAGTGTGGAGACTAAATCTTGGTCAATATTCCCATGGAGAATCTGTGATAAATTAATGCAACAAGGCTGAGTCAGCTCCACGTGTCTCTTAGAGCGGGTCAGTCCCCGTTAGCTCTGTGGAAATACAGTTCAGGAGTCATGCACGAGGGGCGGCACAGTGGTGCAGTGGTTAGCACTGTTGCCTCACACCTCTGGGCTCAGGGTTCACGTCTCCATCCGGGTTCCATGTGTGTGGAGTTTGCATGTTCTCCCCATGTCGTCGTGGGGTTTCCTCTGGGTACTCCGGTTTCCCCCCACAGTCCAAAAACATGCTGAGGCTGACTGGAGTTGCCAAATTGCCCATAGGTATGCATGCATGCATGTGTGTGTGAATGGAGTGTGCCAGGCGATGGGTTGGCGCCCCATCCTGGGTTCTTCCCTGCCTTGCGCCCGTAGGCTCCGGACCCCCCGTGACCCGTATGGAATAAGCGGTTATAGAAAATGAATGGAGTTATGCATGATATACGTCGTCACTAGTGCTGATCAAAGACGATAGCAGACTTCAGGTGGGAATGGTGATGTTAGTGTATTGTGTAGAAATTTATGATTCAACAAAGCAATTAATTCATGTGAAATGTATGGCTGTTATGTAACAAAATGTAGAAAAAATAGTGGTCTGAAACATTTCATGAATGCACTGCTGATACTAAAAGAAGAACATCAGATCAGAAAGAATTAGCTTTGCTGCAAATAAATTTTTGAAAAAACTGATGCATTTCTCATGGTGACCTTTAATGTATGGGGTGAGTTTTAGAGAAAAGTTTTAGAGATCAGAGTTGAGAGTTGAGCTTTAGGGATCAGTAAGTGAAATATAAGGCGTAACATTAATTTTAAAAGAAGCCTATAAATAAATGAATAAATAAACACATATACAAACATAAACAATAAATAAATCACCTGCTGAGATCCTGAAAAACTTCATATTTTTTCATATAATATATGTGCTTATGACAACCGTCACGTCCAGCCACGCCCTACCGGTCTTTTCCCGATGTTTCCCGCAGGCGGGGCTGCTAATTAGCCGCGCCTGTTACTCGTCATGGTTACCTCGCGTTCTTGCCCCATGTTAATCAGCCACAGGTGCCCCTCGTTTCTTCCCTGGTGTTCCTCTGTATAAAGAGTTCCCGTGTCCTGAGTCACCTTGTCGGTCATTGTCGTAGCTTGTATCCGTATAGCCTGTCCTTTTTGTGCTGCCTCCCGTGCAAATAAAGTCCCCTCACGGGGTTCACCGTCCAGGCTGCCACTGCGTCATTCCTACCGGCATCATGCCACGCCGTCCAGCGCGCATACATGACAATAACAAGCACCTTTGGCAACAAAATTTTTTATATGTCTTGTGTTTCCTTTGTGGAGGCCATTTAAATCAAATGAAGTGCATTTGACTTACACTTTACAGGCCATAAAAAATGCACCCAAACAAAGAAATGCACTTTACACACTGAAACAAAATGTTCCTGAGACACACAAGACTACAGGAACCTCCATACAGTTTGCTCATACATTCTTATAGACATTGCATTCATAGAAAGTGTTGACAAAGTATTTAATATTCTCTAAGTTTGATAGGCAGTCAGCATTGGATAATGATTGCAAGATTAATTTGAGTTCTGCTAATACTTTATGTATCTATATTTTGTATGAGCTGAAGATAGCAGAAGATGGCAATAATCAAGCCTGATGAAGATATGAGGTAATGAATATAGATTTTCTGCTTGGTTTCAAAGAGAGCTGGAGCAACCTTGGTTATATTCCCCAGATTAGACACTATAGATGTATTGTAAATGTAAATCAATGAGTCAAGTGTGTTCTTGTCAGTTATAAGAATCAGGCTATAATTGTAGCAATCTTATTGATACAGAAGACATCAATGGCCATGAAAAAGTATTTCTGATCAGCTTATGGCCCCCTAAGTTAACTTTTTCATTCCCCGACATCCACAAGAGACATTTAGAGGATGGAAACATTTTACAAATACCTGGATTCATTTGTCATTATTTTAGCAGTAGTAATGAACACCTTTAACAATTAAAATGGCGGCGATGGTTTTATCAGGCTTCATTCAAAAGGCATTTCAGGATTTTTCTTCACATATTATACAGGTAAGTCACAAAGGTAAACGCAGGCATTGCCTGACACAGGGAAAATGTGCGAAAGCCACATACGGAATTCAGACTCCTACCCCTAGCAGTGAAAGACAGGAGGGCTGCCCACTCTGTCAGCATGCCACGTCAGGTGTAACATCAGCGCAACTGGGGTGAAGGTAGTTTTTGGGCATGATAGTTCATAATTTAAGTAGGCAAACTTTTTCAAACATATCATGAATTGTCACAGCTTCTCACACAAAAATAGGGATGGTAAAGCAAACTATGCGAATTATCTTCTTATTTGGCTCAACAATGGCTCAAAAATAAGGGAGATGTTAGAAGGACCAATAATACAATGTGTAACATTTCAGCCAGTTTCTCTACGAACTTACCGTATGTCTGACCTGTGATCATCAGCCTTTTGCTCTCAAAAGCCGTCCATGCTGTATAACGTGTGGATTTCTTCTGCTCTTAGTTCTTGCTCTTGATGCCAGCAACCTTCTCCTACAAACATAGAATCATGTGGCTGCTACATAATTCACACAGGGAGGGTCAAGAAAGTGATATTCTTTGACAAAACTTCATGCAGGGCATTGTGTATGATAAAAGCCACCTTGAAAGTGACGGTGGGTCCCAGCATCTCAGAAACGGCTACTGGATCTTCACACAGCTCAGTATCTAAACCTTACTGAGGTAGACGCCATAAGCCAAAAGTACCAGTAAGTGGCAGCACTGAGGGAGAAAACCTTATCAATGAGAGAGGTCAGAAGGAATTAGTCAGACTGTTTTTTGGCAACAGGAAGGCATGCAGTGCAAATGTAACGGGCCAGACTCCACAAGGAAAGTTTCCGGAAGCTGGTTGAATCCATGACTCAAAGAATTCAGGCCTTTCTGTAGGCATAAGGCTTTCTGTAGGCCGGCCCGGTACAGGTGTGCCTGTTAAATTAGCAGCTGGGGGCAAGCTGAAGCAGTTCGAATTTAGTATGGTTCCCTCGATATTTCCTTCAGTAATATCTGTAAAAAATAGAAAAATATTAAGTTAAAATGTGTAAAAAAGAGGGATTTGCAAACAGTGTGCTCACAAGGAACGGTTTGCTGTATTTTGCTAATGCGCTGCTGTCCTTGTCGTATGGGTTTGATTACTACCCCAGCCAGACACAATTTCACAAGTAGTGTCGAAACCCAGAAAAGAATATAAATGTCATAAAGATGTCATCAAGGATGCTCGAGGACCTGAGTGCCATACAGGAGCAAAAGCAGCCAGCCCTCCCCACCCTGCAGTGGGAGACTCAGACAGCCAAGGGTGTTTCTGCCGCGAACGCCACGTTCCACCCTCCCCATACCAATGCGCATGTTAATTGCCAGACATCCTCAGTGTACCCAAGAGCAATTGTACAGTATTTCATACTTAGGAGAACATATTTTCAGTGAGGCAGTAATGGTAATGTCATAATTAATTACTTTTCATTCTTAACTAGGTGTGAAAATATGCATTACCTTGGGTTTCCCATAATAGGGATTTTAATTTGGGTCAGTTAATTCTGGAACACAATATAATTTCTGTTCCTTTCTGTTGTGGCAAGGACTAAGAACGCTCCGTTAAAATGCTTTTATTTACTTGCAAAACAAACAGCCTAAAACAGCAGCCCAAACAAGACCATCTATCCACAATGGCAGGTTCTCTGCCCGATGGCCGCGATGCTATCCACCAAGTCACTGCCAGCTCAGGAATTAGCGATTCAGAATTGAGGAGTCCTGTCGCTTCCCTACTGGCTTTAAATTGTCATTAGAACAAGGCGAGTTTTTTTGTTTTTTAATCCCTTGAGTGGTGTTTTGCTCAAGTTACTTCAGTATGCATCAAAGGAAGAATAAAGAAATCCTTTAGCACATTTAGTGTTAATGTTAGCAGTTCTAATTAATTTCTGTCTGGATTGGTTCCTTGAATAGGAGGCTTGAGGTTACGTCTCTGCTGTTTGAAGAGGATGTTATGGCCTTATCCAGTGAAGAACCCCAGCATGCGCTCGAGTAGTTCACTGCCAAGTGTGAAGTGGTGATGTGAATTAGCACCCCACGGTGCTCTTTCATGGAAGAGTGGATTCTTTTCACTATTCAGATGTGGGGGAGAATCTGCCCTTAGTGGGGGGGCACTTTAAGAACCTCTGTATCTTATTCACGAGTGACAGTAATCGGGAAGGTGGGATTGTTGGGCAGAAGTTTGTTGACTGCAATTTTGCATGCACTGAGCAGATCTGTGGGGGTGGAGAGTTAGATGCGGCTCGCCGTCTACGTGGCAGGGGCTGTGGGATGTGGCTGAAAGAGCAAGGTCACCAGAACAAGCTGCCGAAATGAGGTTTGACTACAAGGTTGCCAGGCGTGACCGGATTTTGTAAATCTGGATGGACTTCAAAACCGAGATGCTGCTCTTTGGGATCAAGAGGAGTCAGCAGACGTGGTTCAGGCGTCTCTAAGGATGACACCTGATCAACTTCCAAGGGAATTATATCCCTTATCTGAGGATCCCCAGAAAAAGCTAGGACGTTTGACCTTGGTAAGAACTGTGTGCCCTGAGCTACTTGGAATGCTGCCATGGCAACCCTCACCAAAAGAAGAGGTATGATAATGTTGATGATGATGACGACGACGGTGATGATGAACTCTTGGGATAATGCAAACTGTTTGGGTTCTTTTGAAATGCACATTGTCACTGGCATTTTATAAACTAGCGAATGTTATCATAGGGTGGCGCAGTGGTTAGCACTGTTGCCTCACACCTCTGCGACTGGGTT
This sequence comes from Mormyrus iriodes, assembly GCA_011763525.2. Lineage (NCBI taxonomy): Eukaryota > Metazoa > Chordata > Actinopteri > Osteoglossiformes > Mormyridae > Mormyrus > Mormyrus iriodes. Next base: position 5,687,498 of record JAAGVU020000038.1, on the reverse strand, counting down.
TCAAGTCTCTGCCCTGGCTTTAAGTGGGTGGAGTTTGCTTGTTCTCCCTGTGTCGTTGTGGGGTTTCCTTCAGCTCTCCTCCCACTGGCCAAATACGTGCTAGACTGAATTAGCGTTGCCAGATTGTGTGTGCATGTGATTAGGTCAGTGTCCCGTCCTGGGTTATTCCTTTCCTTGTGCCTGTAACTTCCAGGCACCAACCCAACCCCCATGACCCTGAATCAGACAAACTGTTGCAGGGATGGATATTAATATTTTTCCAGAGATTTGATGAAATACAAGTTTTTCCTCCTTAAAATCTGTAAATTTAGGCGATGCTTACTATTTATCATAATAATATGGATATCGCTTCCAAACACGTAGTTTCAGTAGTTATCTAAAAAACAATCAGAAGATGTCATTTTCACAGTCACAGTCACCATAAAACGGGATTCGCACGGCAAGTCCTCAGTCCCTCAGAGTTTCTTTGAGATTGTTGTGGGCAAATTGACTTGATTTTGTAGTGAATGTATGAACTTTCTCTGTAGTGTTTTATAGTGTTTTATGCTCTTTCTTCGGAAAATTTGCATAAATTGGCAAAATTGGTAGTTCAGGAATTTTTTAAACTACTACCAGTAAAGAAAGATATATAATATATATATAAAATTACTTTCTTTGTATTCTTCTTCGCATTTCAGTGCTCATTTGCATAAATTTTCTAAATTCAAGAACTATGACCATGGTTATATATAAAACAAAATACTGTATTTTGGTTCAGTTAGTTAGGTCTTTGTGAACTCTCAATTAAACATTAGCAGCAAATAGAATCAGTCAAATACATTTAAAAAGGTATCGTTTCATCTCCTATGTTCCTTTGTGCTCTTTATAGTTCAATTAAATTTTGTTCAATTAAATGTAATTTTATATAGCATGTTTTCACAGTATTACATTGTCTGAATGCTCTTTACATTATCCCTGCCCAAAGCCCCCAGTGAGCAAGCCAGAGGTGACAGTGGCAAGGAAAAACTCCATCAACTCCTGGTGGAAAGATGTTCATATTGAAGTAAAAGTATGACACCAAAAGGACTCTCAGGACAGTAAAATAAAACCCTGGTTTTAAGAGTACTGCATATTTAAATCAACAAATATTATTGATCTTACAAAAAGCAACCTATCCTTTTAAATTCACTCAAGGCTGGAATGAATGCAGCATTGCAGGCTACAGGCAGCACAGTAAAGAACACTGAGTCACAAGAGGACAGGCAAATATTTTCTGTTTATTCAGGAAGAATTGTGGAACTTGCTGAGCTTTTCGGCGCAGATTAGCAGAATGATGTTACATTGCTTTTTATTCTGTGGAAAACAAAAGATCAGTATATGATCCAGAATTACTAATAAATTACAGACATCTTGCTGGCTGGTACTTGGTGGTGAATGAGCTGGATTCCCCCGGCTGATCGTCCAGTGCGATCATCACCATTACTTTAGTCATTATCTTTATCTCTGGTGCTGCTAACTTTAAATATTCATAAAGCTGGCATCATCACTTTGTTAACCGATATGTTGTGCCACATATTGTTTGTTCCATCTTCATAAAGATGGTGGAATACAGTAACAAAGTGTTTCTGCAAAGATGTGCAAAGCAGTTTGCCTGCGCTTTCATGCACAGCATTTGGGAATTGTTTTGTACAGTATTCAGCAGTAATTTATGTCGGTAAAATAGATGTGTTCGCATGCTTGTCTTCCCCACAGTGCAACCTAGCAATAAGCACAGACAAATGCGCCCTGCTACAGCATCACAGGATGTGACTTAAGGCCGTTAGAAAAATTGCGAGCTCTTGCAAATATTGCAAAATTTACTTAATTTTGCTATAATTTCTGCGACTGAAGAATCGCATTATCCTGGAGTGACTGTTGTCTTCTTGTACCGGCGCTAATGCAGACTTATTTTATATTAATTATGGCAAGAACATAATGTACATTTAAACATTTATACAGTGATTGCATACTTGTGTACTAGTTATGTGCACCCCTAGTAAGAGCGCCAACACGTAATGTCAACTTTGCCTTCCTAATCCTGCTGAGAGTAAAATTTCTGGAAGCCTGGATACAGGCTACTGTAATGTTAATATTATAGCATACCAGATTTTTGGTAGCGTCACAGTGCAACATCCATCCATTTTCTACAACCGCTTAATCCATATGGGTTGCGGGGGGTCCGGAGCCTATCCCAGAAACTGTGGACACAAGGCAGGGAACAACCCAGGATGGGGTGCCAACCCATTGCTGGGCACACTCACGCACACCTGTGTTTTGGCAATGTTGGCAACTCCAATCAGCCTTGGCATGTTTTGGGACTGTGGGGGGAAACCAGACTACCCGGAGGAAACCCCACGACGACACGGGGAGAACATGCAAACTCCACACACGGAACCCAGGCGGAGACGTGAACCCCGATCCCAGAGGTGTGAGGCAACAGTGCTAACCACTGCACCACCGTGCCGCCCCTACAGTGCAACATTCAGACTAGAAATGCCCGTCTCTTTAGGAAAGCAACGATATCCTTAAAAAGGGAATCGCTGAATGTATATTGTGAGAAAATGCTATGAAAATCAGCCGGCATGTACTGTGGGTAATGGCTTTAAGACCACGGAGTTCACCTCAGAAAAGGTGAGATTCTGTTAGAGTATATTTACTATTATTGTTTTTGAGCAGCTGTGGGTAACTTCCAGCACTCCACCCCATGTTGCTTATTTGGAAGTCTGTGTAATTAGCAAAAGGATTGTAAAAATATAACGCAGTAATACCCAAGGTATTGATGGTAATAATGAACTCAACTATGAAATTTGCATGAAAATGTAATTAGAAGCAGACTGTCTAACCACTGGGATCCCCCTCAAGTGGCTGATGGAATTATTCATGATGTATATATCAGTAACAAGCATGCTTTTATCTGCCTGAGCACTGTGTAGATTGGATGCCAAAAGAGAGTGTGCATTCTACAAATGGTCAACAATTCTGATCCCTATGCAGCCACAAGGCTTCCGGAATAACATAAGGAAATAAACTGCCCAGATTTAGAGGTGAGATGAGGTCTGCCTCACCGTTATTTACTCACGTAGGCACCGCTACATATCAGACAAGCAAACAGAGACACTCTTACATAATTCATAAATACCCAAGATTGTGATATTTCATTCTAATGATGCCCACGCAAATCCATCTACCGTTCAGATTTGGGGTTCCAGTGCATCATGTTATTTTTTTTAAACAAATCTTTAATCGAATTAGTGGATAATCCTTTGCAGAACTGCAATTTTAGCGGAAGTATAGCAAGCTGAAAACAAGAGATGGTGAAAATGATGTAAAACTATATAATTCATTTCAGATACGTTTTCCTGGTTATTCTTTGCATAATTTTTGGTTGATCTTAATTTAAATTATACTATTCATCCAATACGCTAGTCAGAGGCAGACTGTCCAAGAGCTCAGGACATGAACGCACACCTGGAGGGAAGCAGAGGCTTTGGCCCAAATCTGCACTGTATTATAAAATCAGTGAAACGCTTTTCCCGCGTTTGGGTTACATTCTTACTGTCACTCCTGCACACGCTCCCTCAGCCTCGGGGAGGTCAGCCGCTTCAGGTAGGGGCTCAGCAACGATATCATCCGCTCACACTAAACGCCTGACCTGCAGACACACCGACACCTGTCGGGTGGTATAACTAAACGCCTGACCTGCAGACACACCGACACCTGTCGGGTGGTATAACTAAACGCCTGACCTGCAGACACACCGAC
>JAAGVU020000038.1:5615386-5632947 GCA_011763525.2 Mormyrus iriodes | reverse complement strand
TATTCATTTGGTGGAACCCTTCCTACAGTGTCCCCTTACTGATGTAAGTATTCCTTTGGTGGAACCCTTCCTACAGTATCCCCTTACTGATGTAAGTATTCCTTTGGTGGAACCCTTCCTACAGTGTCCCCTCATTGATGTAAGTATTCCTTTGGTGGAACCCTTCCTACAGTGTTGAAACCAGTATGGCAGCTCTTGTTTGGAATGCTGAGGTTAAACCCTAGTCTTTCACATCACAGGGGACTGGTGAGAACAACAATACAATAATATTTTAGCGTCACTGGAAACTAATTCTCTGTGCAACATTTCATTTCTTATTGGAAAAGCGTTTCCAGGCAAACATTTCTCAGTTCACAGTGTTTATTTGCACTCAGATTTATATCTGACCTGTATATGTTTTATTCTTTGTTCCTCTTTTTGTTTTCATGTTTTCTGCTGGCAATATGCAAAGCAGCATCCATGTGCCCTTTAGTGACGGCAGAATGTACTATATTTGAATGTGGGTGCATATTGACTGCCTTACTTCCAGCTCGGTATTTTAACAGAATGAGGAAGAGTGTGATAGACGATAAAAAAACATTCAAGTCATGTTGGTGAGATAGAAACGCAGAAACATCAGAATTAGTTGCAGTTCCAAGGTGTGAAAAGAAGCTCTATATTGGCAGCTCTGTCGGGATATAATTTGCACTGAATGTATTGTTTGCCTGTCAGAGACCTGTTTCTGCTGGCATCTGAATTTAGCTAAGAGTGCTTGCCGTGTTTGTCAACTGTGAAGCACTTAATTTATTGGTTGTTATTAACACATTACTGAGCAGCATTGGTAGCATAAACAAAGGAGCTAATTGCAATAATAAGTCTGTCAGGCCCTATAAAGAAAGACTGGGTGCCAGTGTTCATCTCACTTGCCAGGTGCCAGTTGCATGACCAACCTGAAATCTCTGAAGTGTAAAACTGCCGCAGTCCTCCCAGTGTGGCTGTACACACACATTGCATAGCCTGGGGATTTTCTATTGCTGGTAATTAATTGCTGTATTAACTATTTTAAAGCATACAATTGGGCTTCTTTTTTTTGTTTATATTTATTTATTAAAGATAAAAAATTTCAATTATTTTTGAAGACAATGCTCCTGGGGGTTAATGGGGCTATTGAACATGCTAGGCGCACAGTGCACTGAACATTAATTTCCATGCATCCGTTTAGCACTGCTGCCACCTTGTGGTTGTAAATATTCACAGCAATTTTGAAACTACTGGATCTGAACGTCTGTTGCACAAGCGCTTAAATACACAGACCATTATTTGAAAACAGGCTATAAAATGTACCTCGTATTTCAACGATGCTAAATTTAATAATTTGCATGTTTTCCAGTACGCTTTTTATACTACTTCAGCTGCATCAATTTACAACTTGCATATCAAGTAAACATGGCATTCAAATATTAATCATCCTTTGTTAGTCACTGACAATGAGTTAATTAATTACATCTCTCTAATGATATCCAGAATATAAGTGAGGTTTAATTAAGTCTCCTTAATAATATGAGCTCTCACAAACATAGCAATAATTTAAACTTATCAATACCTGAATTGAGGCTCTTATAGACCAGAAGAAATAAGCATTTTATATAGTAAAAAAAAATATTTTATGCATTGCATTATACAAAAATGAATCATAGTACTGAACAGTTCATTGAGATTTTAGTCAATTTTTTCTTGTAAATGTTTCTCTTTACATTTTAATAGCTTTGGTGTAGTGAACCTAACCAAGCAAGAATGAGAAATTAAGAACTACGTAATGAACTTCTTACTTGATGACTGGTAAAAAACTGCACAAAATATTGTTGAATTAATGTATAAATATGGCAGATATTCAAGGCTGAGATGGCTCAAATGTATTTAGATTTTCCGGAATAAAATGTTTACTGTATTTGACAAATTCTAGAGCAAAAGCTTCCCACTGGCAGTGTTTAAAATCACATTTCCACAAGGTTAACGATCAACCTTCTTCCTAATTACAGTCCACTTGAAACTAGGTTGAGTGTGCATATAAACAGATTTATTTCCACCCTCTGCATGGTATCTTTCAGGCAAATGAATTCAAATCAAACTGGAAAAGAAACTGTTGTTTCTATGTGTCAAACTGTTGTGAATAATCTATGACCACCAGCACAATGATGCTATCAAAACCGAGGTCTTGGACTCCTTCAAAGACTTCCTACAGAGGTGTAGGCATGGTGGGCAGACGCATATGGGGGCCAAGCGTCAAGCGCTCATTTTCATGCACGAAATACATTCTGTCTCACAAAAACATTACATAATGACGAAATCAAGTAATGCCTTGCTGCATTTTGTCCACGAAAGCATAAGGACTTCACTTTCTTTCGTGCACAGAAATCAAAAAGAATGTTTCATTTTGTGCACAGAATTGACATCAACGCTTTGCATTTCTGGAACAGAAGAAAGTCATTCTGTGGTCGAAATACATTTTGTGAATTAAAGAAAGTAATTTCGTGGACGAAATGCATTTTGTGAATTAAAGAAAGTAATTTTGTGGACGAAATGCGTTTCGTGAATGATACACAGTCATGGACAAAATTGATTCTGTGGAATCACGAAATGCATTTCGTCTTTTGCTGAGTCACGAGAGGTACGTAGTAGGCGCGTGCCTGTGGGGGGAGTAGTATCTTCCAATGACCAGAAGGTTTGATTTTGCAGACCCATGTAATTACATTTAGCTTGTATTTAAATGTCATAAAATACAAATACCTCCTGGGCTCATACTTTTACTGTTGTATGTACTCATTAGTGTCACTATTGTTTTCATTACATTTTTAAATATTTTGAAGCCAAGCCTGTAAAGGATCTGAGTGCTGATTGCCTCCAATTGTATGCTATGTTACCACCATGCCATTTCCCCTGAATGCAAAGCGCTGATGTCAATTCTGTGCACAAAATGAAACATTCCTTTTAATTTCTGTGCACGACAGAAAGTGAAGTCTGTATGCTTTCATGGACAAAATGCAGCAAGGTGTTACTTGATTTTGTCATTAAATAATGCTTTTGTGAGACAGAATGTATTTTGTGCACGAAAATGAGCGCTTGACACATGGCCCCCATATATACCCACCTCTAAATAAATGGATTTGCTGTATACCCACCTAAAAATGTCAAAATGTGTCTCAGTTAGAAAAAAGTGTGTAAACACAATTATATGGTATTACAGTATTCCCACCTTCCAGGACGACAGCACAGCATTGCTTCCTGCTATTTAAGTATAAGGTCCATTTTTGGAAATATTTTCATAAGTTCAGTTAAAAACATAATATTCAACTCAGAACACATCGCTTGAATGATTTATTTCTTCTTCTTGTAAACAACATTTTTTAGGAGGATACAGAAATCTAAAAATATGACAGTAATAATGACAAACTTAAAGGAAAAGTATTCCACCGATCCGGGTGTGTATACACACACACACACACACACACACACACACACACACACATATATATATATATATATATATATATATATCTCACAGTAATTTCAATATAATCACAATGAGGCACTTTTCCTGCACTTCATAAACAGATGTCTTTTAATTTTTCTTTTAAAAATCTTTACTTTCAATACTTGATTGCAGGTTCTGGTGAGGACATTACAGAAAATGGCATTACATCTTAGAGCAATGACAGGTATAACAGGTCTGCAGCTATAAGCCCACAGCAGCCTAGACAGTACAGTCTGAGTGTGCAAAAGATGCCTTTGTATTAGAACGCTTCAATCAGAGCTGACGCTTGTTACCATGGCATCGCCATGGTGGCGCAGACCTGCTACCCTGAAGATTACAAAGCCCTCAATCGTGAGTTTTCATTGAACTGCAGCCCTCTAATAAGGCTTTGATAAAAAGCTGTATATCGAATACCTATTCCACCCGAGTGTTGGTATGTATGATATTTCAATCACTACTGTGAATATAATTAATATTTGAAATGACAGCTATATTTGGTATGTTGAAGCATGCAAGTTCAGCAAATATTTAAAGCAATCGGTCGCAGGTGAACCTAAAACATTTTGCGGCTGATTGAGGTCAGGAAAGTCGAATGCTTTTCTCCAAAACAAAAACAAAAACAGTTGCTCTTTCCTGCAACAAATTTAGCACAAACTTTATTTTAAGATCAACAGCAGTCAGCTGACACTGAAGCTCCCATCAGAGATCATATGGATGAGAGGTTCTCACTGAATAACCGGCACCCCCCCCACAAACCAACATGCTGAACACAAGCCATATAACCCTACTTACACTTTAAATATTTAATCTTGTGAAGGATGGAGACTTATGGACTACATTCTATTTTTTGTCCTGCTGAATTACGAGGCCATTTTTACAGTTCATATTATTACTGTTATATAAAGCTGCAAAATTATTACTGTCATACGAAGCTGTAAAAGACATTTGCATTATAAACAAAAAAAGATATTTAGGAAATAAGGAAATCCACCATATAAAAATCCTATTATTTATGCTTCTTTTGCGTTTAATTGTGATAAATATTTTAAAATATTTTTATTACATGGAATTTTATTCATAAACACATCCTATGCCATTTACTTCCTCTATATATTTCTGAATAATAAAATGTGCTATTAAAATATACTGTATACCATTTAATACAGTAAAAATAAATACATTTGTGATCTGACAAAAATTAAGCCCCCACCCCCTCACCCCGCTATAAATTTGTATATTTCTCATTTTTATGAAAATATTTAAAGCCTTCATTGTGACTTCAGCCAGTTATTTAAGCTGGAAGTCATCAGTATTAAATTCATATCTTCATGGACAGACTAGGCCCATTTTCTTGGGAATTTACCTTACTCACACCAGTAATTAGGTGAATAGAGGATCAATGGCTTACCCTAACACAGTGTGAATTTTTATATCTCTTTGAGATAATAGCTCTCACCAGACAGCCTAAGTATACCAAAAACTGCTGGAATGTCCTAGGAATTAGCACAGATCTCCACATGTTTAGAATCACAGAGACATTAGTGATCCATTTCACAAAATTCACAAGACATATAAAACAAATGCTTTTAAGATAACTGGATTACAGTGCATGCTTGTCAGGAGTTTGCCTTCCTCCTCCTCAGAATTGCATACCTCCCTCCAGACAAACGATGGTAGCACCATTTTCTCTAAAAGCCAGAAATTAGCTCTGACTACTTGGACTGTCTGTGCTGACATCATATTAGAAACATTTTTTTTTATGTGGAAAGTTTTTTAGGGCATGCCATGGATGACAACTTTATATTTTATTCCAAGCATTTCATGACACCTTGTGTCACTCCTCCCTGCCTGTCACTTCTGTTTAAGTCGATCCACACAGAAAGTGCTCAGCTAGGCAGCTTAATGAAACGTGCAGCCTAGAAACAGTACATTTAACTAGCACTCACAGATACAACCTGGTTTAAAAAAATAATAATAAAAGAATATTCCCTTGTTCAGTGTAATATGGGAGCGATCAGTCAGAGAATATCCTGGAACGCTCCCTGAAGGTAATATTTAACATTTAAAAAGTAAAACATAAATCAATTCTTAATTTCAAATATAGGCATTATGTGAGTAAGTACATTTTGAAGGCTGGATTGTACGCCTTTATAAAAGCAATAAATTATTCACTCCATTCTGTAGGAAAGAAAGGGCAGATTGCTAGAGAAATAATGTTTTTGGATTGTTTCCGGTATATGTTAAGCATCTGGTGCACAGTTCTGGGGTTTGTTCTGTGTCTTTGTCCGATCTGGACTGAAATGAGATGTAGCCATGTGAACAGACATGGGGAACACCTAAAGGTCTTAATCTGCTTCAGTCTTAATCTGCAGCTCTTTATTCTCATGCTCAGGCTGAAGTGTCGATTCTCCGTTGACCTCCAGCTCCTCCACAGGAGTAAGGCCCTCAGTCAAGCTGCTCAGCAGCAAAGTGCACTGCTTCTCAGCATCTGCTGATCCCCTTGGGAACCCCTTCACCGAGTCCTCTGGCTCTGGCTGCAGCACATGACCAGTGATGATGGCCTCATGGGAGACCTCCGAGGAGTTTGTACAAAGCATACGATTGACCCGTGTCTGTAAGTACTTTGGGTCCAAAATCTCCTGTTTGATCTGCAGGTCCTGGATCTCACCATCTTTCAGCACTGTGGCAATGACCATTCCAGACTGTCCACTAGCCTCTGCTAGCTGTCCACTGGCATCAAGGCTAACCAGGCGGCTGAGGCTGCTTAGAGAGATCGCCTGGGTCACAGTGCCCAGTAGTCCCTCGCTAGAAGAGCACAGGTTGGTGAATAGCAGCTGTTTGGACTGCGGATCTTCAGAGAGACCATCCCCCGTGGACGCCGGAAAAGCCAGCACATCCTGGACCATGGGCCTGTTGGAGGGTATAGAGTGCAATATGAGCCTCTGTGAGGATGCAAGGCTTGTACCCCCGTTTGCCAAAACAGTAGAGATAGGTACAGTTTGCAGGGTAATGGTGCCATCATCCTGTGAGCTTGATGTAAGCACCATGGGCACTGTGGCATGAACAGAGCCAGGCACAGTGACTGTCCTGTGAAGACAGAAAACAAGTTTCAAGAATCGTCTTCCAGCAAAATGCCTGGTAACCAAGTCTAATAATGGCCTTCATAACACCCCATTTGCAAATAACTGAGGCACCCTCATCTAGTCAGCTAGGATCCAAGCGTGCCCATTGCGCAACATCCCAACAGGCCGCTGCAAAATGAAAGTCTAGCATAATGTAAAATTACTATACGCTCTGGGCAGCACATTGGAAATGAAATTCAGTCTAAAACAAGAAAGCAATAAGCTTTTAGTTGCTCTGTAGCCCATTGAAAAGGGCTGGCAGCTGAAAGGCGAACAGTGCATATTCTGTTATAGATATGTGTGACATCTCAGAATAATGTTATTTGTACTTTAAGTTCATTCGAAACACAATACATACAAAAATATACATCAAAAATTGTTCCCTCTCAGGACCTTCTGTATTGTATTCATGCAATCAATAGGTGAACAAAGATTACAGTATGTATACAAGCTGGACATCAATATTTGCATTACAAGGAAACTTTAAATGCCTTTATGATTTTTAATTCCCTGTTAATTTATGGGTGTGTGAAAAGGTTAAAAAAAAACAATTCTGGTGACATGCTGTGTGTATAATTTTCTCTTCTGTGAGTTGCATTGCTCATTAACCCTTGAATCCCTAACATATTGTCACCAGTAAAGCCATTACTCAGTGACACTATAGCAAGGTCCCTTCGGAAACTTAAACCAACGAACTTCCTCTAAATCTGAGGTTGCCTGTCAGGTGCCCCCACCCACTGCGTGGTGTGCTGATAAAAGCAAAGTCAGCACATTTTGAAGTATATTCCCACAGTATAAAAACACGGAAAAAAAAAACATAATACATCAAATTTTGGTACAGGACTTGCTGCAAAACTGCCGAGCCATCCACAATATTTTGTTTTCCATATAATGACCAGAAACTTTTCATGTACATATTCTCCTTACTTTAGCGTTTGCATGGAAGCGTCCTGGTTTGGCTGCAGCACACGTTCCGCTCGGCTGTCTTCCTCGTCCTGGGGCTTCTGGTTGGCACTCTCTTTCTTCCTCAAAGACCTCAGCAGCTTCTCAGCTTTTCCTGGATCAGCCCGGGACGCCCTATGGTTGATGGCCTTTCCATGAGGTGTCAGTCTGTCCCCTCCTTGGCCTGGGACATATTCTGCTTCCAGATTTTCATCGTCCTCAATGACAATCAGGTCTGTTGGCATCTCCTTGAATTGGTACACCAATCTCTGGCCCTCAACCTTGGCAAGGATCCCTCGCTGGTAGTAGTACCTATGGGGGGATAAGGATGAGCAAATGCTATGAAAGTACCCAGGGCACGTCGACGGATCGCTTTAAATGGATTTCACCATGTCGTGCCCCTCTCACCTGAGTGCCCTTCCCATAGTCTCGTAGTTCATATCAGGCTTGTTTTTGTGCTTGCCCCACAACCTGGACACTGCCCTGGAGTCCACCAACTTGAAGATGCCCCTCTCCCTCTGCGTCCACTTGATGTACCTGGGACAGGTGTTTTTGTCTTGCAGTAGGGCCAGGAGGAATTCCCACAGGTAGATAGTGTTGCCTGGGGTAATCAAATTTAATTGTATTCAACGTTCATTAATAATTATACCCTCACAAAATGACGTTAATCAAAAATTCATAGTTTTATTATAAAACCCCTTAAGTTCCCAGCATTCCAGCATGTATCTGCCCATCCATCCCTCTGCTACTGATATTTGTAATAGTATTATAAAGACCTAAAGACATTGCAAGGCAGAGGTAAGCATTGTGTGACCTCACACGCTCGTTAGGTGAACTGGCATCTCTATGTTGCCCATAGTGTGCATCTGTGTGTGTGTGTGTGTGTGTGTGTGTGTGTGTGTGTGTGTGTGTGTGTGTGTGTGCCTGTGCGTGTGCGTGCTCTGCAATGGACTGGCATCTCGTCAAAGTCGTCCCATACTGCTCACTGCTCACTCCCTGTTTCCTGTAATACTCAACACAATCCTGTACTTCATATTGTGGAAAATCACCGCGATCTGATGACTATTTTTGTATTCTGTTGGAATGTATGTAATAAAACAAAAATAAACATTAATATTACCAATAAAATGAAGGCAATATAAGTGTAAGTAATTGCTCTCTGCATGATGTGCCATGCCCTCACTTGAAAAGTAAATTCTTTACAACTCACAATTATGCATCTGTATTATGTAGGATACAGATTAATAAATTCAGATTATAAGAACAAATCTGCTAGCATTACACAGAACAGTACAATCCATCAGCGAAAATAAAAAATAATAATGTGTGGGTGACACAACAACAACAACAATAATAATAATAATAATTAGAGAAGGTGAGTCACACACAATGCCTCAGTGGGAGGCACTGTAGCCTCACACCCCCAAGGATGGCACTGAACCCGACCTCTCGTTCTCTACATTTGCTCTCCTGTCTGTGAAGTGCAGTGCTCACCTTTTCCCTCCTTGCTTTTCTTCTTGAGGGGCAGGCTGGGGTTGATGATGGGAGAGCAGGGCCGCACCATGCGGGCTTTACGCACTGCAAAGAAGGCGAGAGCACAGAGGCACATAAAGGAGAGCAAAATCAGGGCCCCAGGAGGGGGTGTGTCACCAATGAGCTGGACACTGGAGTCTGTGGACTCCCGTTTCTATATAGCTGCAGTATGAGTCTTTTTTTAAGAATCTTTTCACCAAAATTAATAATAATAATTTATACTTTTTTATTGATCCTCGTGGGAAAATTTGTAGGTGAGAGTCAGCTGGCTGTGAAGGGCAGCCACCCACAGCAGCACCCAGGGAGCTGGGGGTTAAGGGTCTTGTTCACAACTCAGGCATATTTGAAGAAGGTTACATTCACTCTCCTGCCAAGTTATTGTGTCGCTGGGATGCTCAGGACTGTCTCTCCGCGCAGCGGACAGCTAAGATGATGGACACCACCTTGCAGATAATAGTTAAGCTTCAAATTCAAATTGTATTTGTCACATAATAATGATTTGCACTCTGTGATATAGACGATGGGGGGGTCTGGTTGACGATATAAATGGCATGTGGGAAGAAGGTCCTCATGCTTTCCGCGTAGGCCTTCATGGAGCGGAAGTGCTTCGCCGACCGACAACAGAAGAAAAGACTCCATTGCTTGGATGGCTGGGGTCTTTCACTATATTCCTGCCCTTGGTCCAACACTGCTTGTCGTAGATGGACTGCAGGTCATGGAGCCTGGTGTGAATGGTGTACTGCGCTGGTTACAGCACCTTCTGCAGAGCTCACCTGTCCTGCAAGGTGCAGTTCCCGAACCAGGAAGGGATGCTCCCCATTCAGATGCTCTCAGTGGTGTATGAGTAAAAGTTCTCGACTACCGTTGTGGGCAGTTTGAAGTCTCTGAGGCGTTTGAGGTGGTATAAGCACTGGCGGGCCTTCTTCACCAGGGTGTTGGTATGAAAGGACCAGGACAGATCCTGCGTAATGTTGAGAGAACTGTCCACTATCTCCATTGGGGCCCCATTGATTATAACCAGATGGTAGCTTCTCACCTGCAAGTAACTCCTTAATCTTCATGACATTCAGGAGGAGCCCATTCTTCCGGCACCAGTTCTCCAGGACTTTAATCTCCTCCTGGTAGGCCTTCTCATCATTTAGAGATTAGAGGCCTACTACAACAGTGTCGTCGGCAAACTTGACCATGGTGGTAGAGTTGGAAGTGGCCACACAGTTATAGGTATGCAGTGAGCACGGCAGGGGGCTCCAGTGCTGAGGGTGAGTGGGGGATGAGACACGTCTGCCCACCTGCACAGCTTGTGGTCTCCCAGTCAGGAAGTTGTAGATCCACTAGCAGAGTGATGGGCTGAGACCCAGATCCTCCAACTTTTTTATGAGTTTAGAGAGATTTATGGTATTAAACCTGTAGGCATTTCACTCTTTCTCCTCGCTTCCCCCATCCATCCCACCACCAGCAGTTACCTGTAAACCCTGAGCTGCTGATTATCAAAAACTATAAAAACGAAACTCAATCCGTATTTTACTGCAAATTATAGGGTGTGAATTAAAAACATAATTTCTTGTGTTATGTACAGCATGTGTCCTTATTTTCTCGATAAAACATTGTGCCATTGTGTGTGTTATCTAGGGTACTCTCTGACGTGCTCTGCATGATTCATCACAGAACTTGATTAATGTAGTACTGTATGTCAAGTATTTTTTTTTGAAAAACTAAATAATGTCCAAGCAACTCGCAATGTAAACATTATGAAGGGTTAATGCATGACTTGGAGTTCATTAACCCACTTGTACGATGGTTACTGCACATTTGACGTACACATTTGTACCTAAAGACATTTTTTACTTTTACAAAGTAAATATACATGTATCAGTGGCACTTCTTTCTTCAGCCAATGATTAAACTTTTCCCTTTTGTGTGTTCTGGTTTGGACCGGCGACCTTAAAACTACAGGCACAGCTTGTAGAGACACACATCATCCCAAATGTTACAAGAGAATAAGGTTACCGTTTAAAAATAAAGACGTACTTAGTCGCTTTTCACCCAAAATGTGTTCTAATTCTGGAACTTTAATGTACTGTTAGTTAGAATTAAAGATTATAATAGTGTATTGATTTACTTCAGACTTCTGACTGACTTTTGAAAACAGATCTTTTTTGTTCTATTAATTAAAGACTTTTAGCCAGATTTGAATAGGTTTTCTATAATTTTATCATTTGAGTTGTTTCCACCTACAAAACTACTATAAATTACCTTGCGACTTTGTTTTGTGACAAACCTGCTTGCTTGCAAAATTGTATTATACTTCATATAATATTGGATTGATTGACTGATTGATAATCTGGTTATAAATTGTTGCCTGAAATCATTGGACAGATGGCATCTATCAGCATCTATCTACCATCTATCTTTAAACTGAAGAAATCAGCCAACGGGGGGTTCATACCTCTGCCTTTCCGTTTCTGTTTGGAAATATTCTTCTGTGGTGTTTCATCCAAGGATTCTTCATCCAGACCTTTCGTGCATAACTGTTCTGATTGCAATGAGATGCAATCAAGTTCAGAATCCATCCCGGAGACAAAGGAATGAACTAGGAGACAAACACAAGTAACGTTATCAAAAGGTAAGATAAAGACAAAGATTAAAACGCCTATAGAACAACCAGCAGTAACTTGTGTGCTCTGGGAAATTTTGTGAATTTTGTGATGTCACCATCATTTGCAGACATCAAATCATTCTCTCGCGGAGGAATGCATTGCATCTGTGCTGTAGATATCCAGACTCTGCTGTAATCAGTGATTAAGATGCAGTCCCTGAACAATTTGCGTTAAGGGTCTTGCTCAAGGGCCCGACGGTGAAATCACTCCGCTAACCATGTGGTTTGGACCAGTGACCTTCAAACTACAGGCACAGGTTGTAGAGACACACATCATCCCAAATGTTACAAGAGAATAAGGTTACCGTTTAAAAATAAAGACGTACTTAGTCGCTTTTCATCCAAAATGTTGTTGGGTGGCTCCATGTTTAGCAGAGTCTCTGCAGCTCCCATGTTCCATCCGGTGTCAGGGCATGAGTCTGTGGCATCATAAAGCCATGCAGAAGTTATCTGGAAACCATCTAAACAGAAAGACCACATTCTTTGGAAAGAATCATCAATCCCCCCTTTACCTGACAGACCGAGGTCACCACTCACGATCAGCTCCTCTCCGGCCCCCAGGGCACTTTCAGCCATGATGTTACTGGGCACCTCGTCGGATTGCAGGCCTGAGAAGACCTGCATCGGATCCGCCGTCGGCACCGGCTCCACGATGAGAGCCGGGAATATAGATGGGTCATCCAGCTGAAAGCAGGGGGACAAACACAGAGCTATGCCGATCAGGACGATGTGCTGCTCAAAACCGACATTACACCAACAATGACAGATAATTAGGTGTACATGCTTAAATATAGCTTATTTAACAAAACAACAAAGAAATGACAGGAAATTAGATCGAATAATCAGGACAAACAAGCATGAAAGCAGAAACTGCCAACCTGAAATATACATTTTCAACTGTTTTAAATTGTCCGGAAAACGAATTCATGTTTCATAGACGCAGGATACTAATACTAATATAGCATTTTTATGTGGTAAGTAAATATGTAAATGTTATGTATAGTAAACATGTGCTGGTGACACTACACACACTACAGTTACACACATTTCATTATGATGGAATGATAGACGGAGCGAGACACACAAATACTTAAGGAGCTTAACTGTAAGTGGTCAAAGAATCAGACTTTTCTTCAAGAATTAGGTTCTCCAAATAACTCAAATGAAAAGAAAGCAATAGTCTCCAGTGGAAGGAGCCTGGTGGTAATTCCTTTAATGGCCAGAGGATGGGAGCATACTCCACGATGTAGCACCCCCCGCAGAATTAAGGTTAACGCTTAAAAATCATTTGCCAGCTGGCATCTTATAAGACATTAACCACACAAAGTATTTACACTTTTCAGAATCATGTAATGGTTCAATATAATAACACTAATAGTCAGAATTTAAATTTGGTCTGTGTGCTTGAAAAGATCTAGTCTGTGTGTGTGTGCTGCAACTCTAGGTGATGCCATTAAAGATGCTGAACACCTCCTTTTGCCATCAAGCCAACTTTATCGTTCAAACCCCCGGGTCAGCAGAGTGATGCCAACATTGGGCCCTTGAGCGAGGCCCTTAACCGCAAACGTGCCAGGGACTGGCTGACCTCACTTTCACAGTTGTACTTCAATTTTGATAACAAAACATCTGCTAAATAAATAAATGCAAATACTACAGATATGAACTGGCAATGTAGTCAGAAATGGTGATACACCGAAGCCTTTCAAATGCCTGGTTATGCTCACACTGTCAAAGAAATATAACCGCAATTTGAAAAGAAAAAAAATTTGCTACTGCATCCGGTACCTGGTTCATGTCGTCTATCCCGCTGGTGACAAACTGGAAGATCAGTTCATTTTGCTGGGTTGTAATTTTCATGATGATTACACCAAGGAGAGTTCCTCCCTTCACTAACCCGCCACAGAACAGGAAGTGTCAGAAATAAAATTCCGTGGTAACTTTGCAGTTTCACAAAACTAGCTGAGGCCAGTATGACCAAAGTATTTTATGGCAAGGCTGCAGAATTCAGTGGAGGCTGGTCATGGATGGTGCCAAATGAGTTTCTCCTCTGAAAATAGGAATGGAGTCTTGTAATGCCAAACCTGCCAGAAAGGGGAGAGACAATGTAACAGAAAATATGTCAAAAGTAACAAAAGGCAATATTTTCGTATATTTTTCTGATACATAGTGCGTCAAAAATTATATTACATTGTTAAAATTTTTCAAAAGAAAAAAAGAATTTAAAATGACATAACATTAAATATTATCAGTCCATAAATTTTACTGTAAAAAGTTTGAAATTAATACTACTTAAAAAAAAAAACATTACATAAGATTATCTAAACAACTTCTAAATGTTTATCCAGTACACATACGCACACACACATACACGCACTTCATACACTCCCTTATTGTGATCACTCTCCATTCATTTCTATGGGCATAACCTTAATCCTAAGTTTGGGCTAGGTGATAAGTTTGGGCTAGGTGATACATTAAAATACGTTTATATTGTCTTCATTTTTCATATTGCGAGTACCGTGATTTAGCCTAAACACATGTTTTCTTGCACTTATAATGCACTACTTTTACACAAATTCCAACAAGGTATGAGTCTGCTGTTGGCAACATTCATCATTATAACTGTCACAGAATCATAATCAGAAAAGCTCTAAACCACCTGTCATACTTTACTGTTTTTTACATATGAATTTCAGAATATTGTGGTATATGTGGATATTGTGATTTCTAGGGCATGTCGCCCAGCCCTAGTCAAATCCGTTCTCTGGAATGAACAATGAGGCAGTCAGAGAAAAAACCTCTCAACAGAATGTACTGTCTAGTGTTACGTGTTAGTGTTAGACAAAGACGTTTATTTTTGCATGATTTATTTGTTAAAATTAGTCTTCAGTTTGCAGGCTTTTTTGATGTTCTCTATCTGTTTCAGATCAATTCGAATTTTAAGCAAAGACGGAGCACTGAAGTAAAGAAAATATGACCTGAATTATATCATGATAATTATCAATACTGTTTCATATGGAAAAGATAACTATGGTAAAATAGTTTGACGTCACCCATCTTCACTAACTATGATAACCCTAACCCTTACCCAGCACAAACCTTAACCATTAGTAACCAAACAAAATACAAGCTTTTTGGCTATTTTAGTTTTTTAATTGCATTCACGTCTCTTATGAAGTTTGGACCTCACCCCCCCCCCCCCCACAATGTTTGACCCATAGTTACGTCCTTGATCACCTTCACATTTTTATGCATAAGGGCTCCCCAGAACACATATCTGCATTTTGAGAGATCCATTCATCTGTGGACATTCTGTATATGTATTCATATATAAATCACTAGTGAAAAGCATGGGTACATGTATAGCAACTAATTATAAGAATAAGACTTTGATTTTATTTTGACTGTCAGATTGAGACGATCCCACACAAATAAAACTACTCAGATAATATTCTTGCTTTCATACGCCTCATAATTGTAAATATAATTGATAATTTATGATTGAGAAGACTAGTTTTTATCAAGTTTGTCATCATATTGTAAATATTAGTGTCTTACAGGCCCTTCCAGTTATTGCCCCAACTGCATTTTAGACGTTTGTTTTCACTTCTAAATTATAGTATAGATTATTTTATAAACCAGGGTATTTTTTATTTGGGAGCAAGAAATAAACTGCATAGTTTTCTGATTTCTCAGTATCACAGATTTAGTAACTTAGCAAGAAAATACAAGTATTTCTTTGGAATTTGGTACGATGATATTTTATGCCTAAAATAATAAAGATAGCACATTCTAAGGTTATCTTTAAGTTACAGTGAAAAATGGAAAATACTACGTGTATGGATATATATCAGCTTTTCATATGAAGCATGACAAGTCAGTGATGAAAGAAAATAGAGGGGAAAAGTCTGGCTTTACACATAAGAACATAAGAAATGTACAAACGAGAGGAGGCCATTCGGCCCATCTAGCTCATTTGGGGAGAACTTAACTAATAACTCAGAGTTGTTAAAGTCTTATCTAGCTCTGATTTAAAGGAACCCAGGGTTTTAGCTTGCGCTACACTCGCAGGAAGACTATTCCATACTCTAACTACACGCTGTGTAAAGAAGTGCTTCCTCAAATTCACTTTAAAATGTTCTCCCGCTAATTTCCACATAGGAGTGGAAAGTGTCTGGTCCGACACCCCGAATTCCCTCCCCGGGCATGCTAACCACACACCACTGAGAAACACGCAGGTGACTGGAGCGATGGCCAGCTGCGGTGATTAGATGAGTCTGTTGCTGAGCTACATTTACAAAGCTGATGTTCAGCCCTTTTTTTGCACCAAAGGCAAAAATCTAATAATTTGTCATTACAGCCACTCCATACAAAACACGGGAATTGTTGTAATAATTTACACATCGCTTAATCCCCGGTTTCAAGGTGTTGTGTAAATCATCACCCCTCTGACATGTATGAAATGAGCGTTACGGGTCACCAGCTTGTAAACAAGGCATGGAACATGGACGTCTTTAGTGACCGTTTTGGAGTCGATCCCTGTAAACACAAGGTAAACAAATAAAACTACCAGGGGCAAACTGAAACCGCAGACGGCTGCCCTGCCGTACGATGTGCTGGAGGGAAGTATTACAAAGAAGACAATGAGGACCAGCTCAAATGGCATTAGCCGCAGTGACGTCTGCTGACAGGCCTGCCTGTCAGCTCCACACCTCCAGCACATCTTTGCTAGTGGATGGTCTGGGGCCTGTTTCCACAAAAGAAGAACGGCACAGTAAAGATGCTCTAGACTTGTATGTTCCAGTACCAGCCAAAAAAACAGACTAGCTGTCATACGACAGTCCAGCATATCAGAGGGAATTGTATTCATTGAACAGAAACCAAGCTCTTCCACCAAGCACTGAGGAACAGAAAAATAAGAGGAGGCTCTGGAAACACTAATGCCAGAAATGCAGCGAGAAACTGACCTGTGAATCTTGCAAGTACAGGAAATGCATCACTGAGGTTGAGCTGCTTCCTGACTGTTAGACCACAGTGAGAACGGCTCCTTTCCTCTTAAGTTAGAGTGTAAACCCTCCACGCTCCTTTAGTGTCAATCAGACGTTTAACTCTTGCCTTACCCATTCTAATGACCAGTAATATTTTTAATTCTGCCATTACTAAACTCTCCAGCCACAGGAAGTGAGGCCTGCAAATAACAGCAGACTTAACAGACTTTGAAAGTCATACAGGCTCTCTTTCTCCAAAGACTTTCATTGATTTAATTTCTCTCATAATTGCCTAATAAAACCAATAATACAATGAAACAAAAGTAAAACCAGTGTTCACTGATATTACACATTAGAGAATATTATGCCTAGCTAAATTTTAAAGTGATGACAAACCTTTTGGATACATAAAAGCTAAAAAAAGATACAGTGACACAAATGGTATAAAACTAATTATTCTCTGAGAGGTTTTATATTTAAAAAATGTAACTAAGTGGAAGACCTACAGGCAACCATTAATATATATTAAATAATAAAATATTAACTAGCTCCAGTACTTACTAGTTCTTCTACTGACACATATACGACAATGAGTCTGCTAAAACGTTAGCCGAATAAAGATAAAGATCTGCCCTTTCTAAAAAAAAGCAAGCCTTTTGATAACAACAACTGAATTTGAAGTGACATCCTTCCCTTGAAGGGTGATCTCCTTCCCTTGCAGGGTGATATCCTTCCCTTGCAGGGTGATCTCCTTCCCTTGCAGGGTGATCTCCTTCCCTTGCAGGGTGATATCCTCCCCTTGCAGGGTG
>JAAGVU020000038.1:5583485-5601501 GCA_011763525.2 Mormyrus iriodes | reverse complement strand
GTTTGTTAACATGGTCTCATGTACAGTGCCCAACACTCCCACTTTCACTGTGTTTGTTAACATGGTCTCATGTACAGTATCCAATACTCCCACATTCACTGCAGCACATGGTCTCATGTACAGTGCCCAATACTCCCACATTGACTGTGTTTGTTAACATGGTCTCATGTACAGTATCCAATACTCCCACATTCACTGCGTTTGTTAACATGGTCTCATGTACAGTGCCCAACACTCCCACATTCACTGTGTTTGTTAACATGGTCTCATGTACAGTATCCAATACTCCCACATTCACTGCAGCACATGGTCTCATGTACAGTGCCCAATACTCCCACATTGACTGTGTTTGTTAACATGGTCTCATGTACAGTATCCAATACTCCCACATTCACTGCGTTTGTTAACATGGTCTCATGTACAGTGCCCAACACTCCCACATTCACTGTGTTTGTTAACATGGTCTCATGTACAGTATCCAATACTCCCACATTCACTGCAGCACATGGTCTCATGTAGTGTCCAATACTCCCACATTCACTGTAGACATGGTTTCATGTCCAGTGTACATTGAAATTCTTTTCTTCGCCTACCCCATCTCACTCTCCTCAGGCAGAGATGGGGGAATTACAAGCACATTCTGGGTGCACTGTATGCAATGATCATCAAGAATATTACCAAGGCATTTTAGAGCGGAACGCAGGACCTGGTGTCAGACAGGTCATAGCAGGAGAGTGAGCCAAAGCTCATTCCAGGAAGCACCTAGAAATGAAACAAGTGCTGGACTATTTTGAAGTGGCCAGCAATGAGTCTTGATCTTAGTCCCATAGAAGAGCTGTGGATAGACCTAAAAAGGGCAGCTAGGAGGAGGAACTCATTAAAAAGGGGAAGCCTGGAACATTTTTCCAAAGAGGAGAGGTCCAAAATTCTAGCAGAAAGGTTCAAGAAGCTCATACATTGCTACAGGCAGTGCTAGCTTTCAGTTGCTCTTTCCAAAGACTGTGATACCGATTACATTTTTGCAGTACAATTTTTGGAGTTCAGAAGTGAAACAGGATTAGATTCGGCTTTTTTGGATTTTTCTCCAAGCTTTTCGTTTTATTTGTTCTAATGCAAATAAAGGTGGATAAGAGGATGTTGGCCAAACTTACATCCCTCTCTTACACCCGCTGCACGTGACAGAGGGAGCGTTACGTGGCTCTGAAGTGCTTTAAGCCAACGGTAATGTTAAAAACAATATTGAAATAAAAGGGAATTTCAATTTAAATAAAGGTGTGGGGTTGCATAAAGGAAGCCAAAAACAATGTTGCGACAATTCAAATTTAAAAATTTTATTTAACTTCCATACAATTACTTCAGTCTTAAAGAGAATCATCACGTTCCATTAATTTTATAAAAACTGGGTTTTGTTACAGATTCTTTTGAAATCACATTTACAATTACGCGAGACGTTCCGTTCAAACAATGCCGTTTTCTCATAAATGGAGATTGTAAGAAGAAAACCCAGAACTCTGACGCATCAAATACATAAATCGACCAGATTTACACAGTGAAATGAAAACCAAAAAATATTTGTGCCCAAAGCATCTTGTTCTTTCAGGTAAGTCAGCATTCTGTCCAACAAAGCATGGTGATGACTAAATGTTCAAGGTGTGGAAGAGAAATTCCAATAGGGCTGCAGAAGGGCGAGTACAGGTTCTTACTTCCGCAAAGGCCTTCATCATGTTCTGTTTTTAATCTCTGATCCACCTTCAGTCCTCGTGAATGTTGAAAAGCTTAGCTACTTCATTTAGGTCTGCATGCTCCTCCCCATCCTTAATAATCTAAAAAAATAAATAAATAAAAAATGGCCACTAATTACCATGATCACAGTCCTAATGTCTCGATACAATATGTCACTGCAACAAATGCTGATCTCTAGGCAAACGTGTCACTTAAAGCCTGATTAACACTTTTGCGTTAGTACAGTGTAGCAGCACTTGTTGCGGTCTGCGTCTCCACGACACGTAGTTACATTTCTGGGGAGGTGTGCGTCAGGCTACGGTGAAGGCTACGTGGCTATGCCGTACCAAGGGTGTTGATTCTATGAGAAGTTCAAATCAAGCTAAAGACTTAAGGGAAAAAAAAATCTGACAGATGAAATGTTTTGAACTGTGCACGTTAAATCAAATCACTTACCTTCCTGGCTATGGGCATTCTATTGAATACATTCCACAGAATTATGCCCACTACGACTTTGTCCCGAAGATAAAAGATGACTCCCTTCCCGTACTCCTCTCCCCGCTGGGGAACGCGAGGAGCGCTTGTAGAAACCGCTGCTTCACCACTGGCTACTGCTTCAGTCTCACTCTCCGACCGGATACCAGTTCCTACAAAGATTTGGAAAGAGGGTCATTTTATCATGAATTGCATATGGATTTCTCAGTGACACCGTAAAATCCGTGATTTTATATACTCAACCAATACATTTATTGGTCACTAACCATATTTACTTCCAAATTGGTACACTTACACAAACCTGAGCTTACATTTTTAAATACCAAGTTAAAGAAGTGATCAAGTGAAGTTATTAATTTCAACATTGCAGTTTAAACTAGGAACCTGACTTGACACGTAAAAGGATTTGCTCATCCTAAGGAGCTACACGGTCCTAAGGAGCTACACGGTCCCAAAGGGCTGTACCTGATTCTTCAGTAGCAGCTTTTGGTGTGTCTTTCAGAGTTGCTTTAGCAAAGACGCCAACTGTTGGAAGGCTACTGTCCACAATTCCAATGGCTTCGTAGCCTACATCAGGGCCAAGGTCACTCCTAACAAACATGGAAAACGAGATCAAATGAATGAAAATAAGGCTGCACCATATCACAATGTGATATAATTGCGAATATATGGCACATGTCATAATCAGCTAGATGCTGGGCGTAAACATTTGTACGGTCAGCGGCTTTTCAGTACTATACAGACGTTTACTTACTCCCACAATTTGGTAAGCAGATCAGTATTACGCCTAAAATATTAGTGCCATATTGTGATGTCCAGAAATGAGTAATCTGTATAAATTCAGCGTATCCTTATGTTTATTACATTCAG
Organism: Mormyrus iriodes; assembly: GCA_011763525.2. NCBI lineage: Eukaryota > Metazoa > Chordata > Actinopteri > Osteoglossiformes > Mormyridae > Mormyrus > Mormyrus iriodes. Next base: position 5,598,414 of record JAAGVU020000038.1, on the reverse strand, counting down.
TTAGCAAAACACGGCACTACGGTGCTACCGTTTTCGCAAATCATAGAAGCAATAAGCACTGAAGTTGTGGTGAAGAAAGGGGCAGCTCAATAACCACATTTTCTAAAAGAGGAGATATTATGCATAAACAAAGTAAAGATGGTGTATTGGTACATTTTGCAGTTTAAAGTTCAACACGCTTATTAAATGTAAGGATACGCTGGATTTATACAGATTAACTTTTGGATGTCACGATACACCTCTCGTTAATGTTTAAGATGTACTACTAATCTACTTATCAAACTGTGAGCGTAAGCAAATGTCCAAATAGTTCAGAATAGCTGGCATCTGGACGGATGCTGACACCTACCTAAAGCCCTGGTAATTAGTGCACATGCGCCATATAATCGCAATGCAGCATCATGCAGCCCTAAATAAAACAAAACGTTACTTTCTGAACAAACAATTGAAATCAAGCCTCACCAGAACATAGACTGGTGCCAATAGGGTTTACTGGCTCCGGTCATGTTCTCCCCAGCCAGTCTACCGCTCACCACCGCATGGTCATGGTGCTCCACCCGTCGGCGGCCCAGTCTGATGTCATAAAAGCAGGCCGCATCACCAGCCTATGGAAAGAACCCACCGGAGAACACTGACCAATAGGATTTCTAATTATACCTTAAACTTTGTTTTCATTTTATATTTTGAAAATTGACAGGCTTTTAATCTTAACTCTCCAAATAAAAACAAATATTAATATTCCTTTTTAAAACAAAGTTGACAAAGCACTAATTTAAATTGAAAGCGCATACCACCCATATATTAGATCGGGCCTGCAGTTCTGCATTGACTCTGTAGCCTCCAAAGTCAGAGTCCACCTCGAGGCCAGCAGACTTCGCAAGCTCAACACTTGGCTCCAGTCCTACTGCAGCTACAATGTGATCAGTCTTTACCTAAGTGAGCAAAAGGTATGACTTAGGAACAAACATTCAGCATGACAATAACTGTTGTAGAGAAACAGAAGGATGCCTCTCATATTGTGTCGTGCTACTTTTGCCCTCAAAACGACTTGTATGGATTCAGTGCATCTCCCAGGGCTGCTGCCTATTCAGACCTCAATACTTCTTTCACACAGTTGTGTTGACTTAGCTGGTAGCAGATCTGGAAACCAAACTTGCACTTCCTTCCACAGACGGTCAACTCTTAAAAACCCTTCATCCTGTCTGCTCTATGCTTCTTGAAGTGGATCTGACAGTAGATATCGATTAGAAATCATTACTTTCACATGTACTGATCTCGTCAGGCTATACCACGGAAGAAAATCTCCTGCACTCAAATCACAAAAAAAAAAAAAAAATCTGAATTCTCCAACTCAGATGGACCTTTAGCTTGTTATTTACAAACAGACAGACAGACAATAATAATGGGGACAGGAGGGTGGCACAGTGACTAGCGCTGCCACCTCACACCACTGGAACCAGGGGTTTGAGTCTCGCCCCAGCACCAGGAGACTCAGCCCAAGAGCATCCCGTTCTGCCTTGATTCCGGGGGAGAACTCTGAGAAATGATGCCACCGTTCAAGTCTTATCATCCCAATAAATTTATTACTGACATTAACAAAATAATAGATTGCACATGCATTTTGAACTGTTTACGCAAAGAAATTTCACTCAAAATCTATGAGCTGGCCATTTTCATGATCAAAAAGTACTTTAAATACAAACACAAAAGTCAAATACAAATTCAAAAACGGAGCATCAGTACGGATAACGACCTATGAAACTGTACTGTGGAATTCTTAAAATATGTCCAATGGATAAATAAAATTATATGGAAATGCTAAAAGATGCAAACATTAGATGCATCCACCCCAGCTTGTGACAACATAAGCTGCCCATACGTATCAGAATGGGGAAAACGGGACGCATCAAAAGCTAAGAGAGAGACATACCTAACGGCCAACATTTCGCTGTTCAGTCTATTTCTCTATATCCTATATTTCACTCCTATTAAAAGGAAATTCCCTCATTATTCTACATCAATGCGCATTTAAAGAGAAACTCCGAAAGGGAAAATGGCAAAGCTTGAAAAGGCACCGGCAACTGACTACACAGTAAACTGATCATCTGGACTGCTGCAGCCTCAGGCTATGCCTGGCTCCCCTTTGCTTTCACCCGCCTCTGCATCACACCGCTCTTTATTAAAGGGCATTACAAACTACTGAGAAGGCGATGAGCACAAAGCAGTGAGCAGAGTAACTTCATGGATACAGCTGGTCAGAGCAGCTATTGACTAAACAACTTACCTATTACTTATGCATTTATTTACAAGCGTTTTAATATAAAAGCACATTGACTATGACACGCCCGCTTGTTCTCTGAGTGTAGTATCAAATTGATAAATACATTGCTTATGCGGCTCTGTCCTCCCTCCTGGGCCCCCCAGTACTCCAGACCTCCTCATAGCTAGTTCCTGGCCCAGGTGTATCCTCACCCTCAACAAGGATTTGTTTTTCTGATGCTCAGAAGCTACAAGGCATGTGATGGAGGAGTTATTTTATTGCATACAGTCATGCTTTACAATTCAATTAACTAGGCAGGTTAGCAATGTGTCTTACCAATACTAGTTCTATCACCGTCTTTATTTCCCCTGGGTCTGACTTTGCCAAAGTTCTAAAAGACAAGCTATCAAACACATGCCGCATCTGCACTTTTCTGTTGTGTGTGTGTGTGTCTGTCTGTCTGTGTGTGTGTTTGTATGTGCGCGCCTAAAACTTGCCGTTTAACATTCTGAATCATGGTTGTAGAATTTTAAACTTGGCAAATTATTTTCCTTACAACTGGCACAATAGTTAAGCAGGCATCTTCCCTGAGTCTCCTGATTGGCTGCTCTGGGCCTGGGCCAAAACACAAACATGTGGACCTAGATAACAGACTCCCTGACCAATCAACCTCAAACTGTCAGGATAAGAAAGCACTCCTGCTCCACCCAGAGATGCTACAGAGAGCCGTCTAATGTACTGCATAACAACCTCATACACTTGCTGCACCGAGGCCCGCCAGAGAGCTGTACAGCGAGTCACCAAGTCAGCTGAGTACATCACAGGAACACGACTTCCAGCCACACAGGACATTTACAAACTGCACTGACTGGACATGGTATTCAAGACCATTAGAGCTTAATCCCACCCAAGCAGCCAACTGTTTGTTGATCCATCATTTTTCATTCATATCACACAAAGAAATGAACAAATACATTCCCTGACATGGACAAGATCTGAGCTCACAAGTAAATGTTCACCATGAGGGACTTTTCCACCACAGAAACCTTTTTCTGACACCAAAAACTATTTCCCGAACTAGGAGCTTCTGACATGTTCCCACCACAGGAACTCTGGCCTAATTGTAGGTCCTAGGGGGTAGATGCTGAACTGTTTACTAGGCCCTACTACAGAGCAGGTATTTTTTGCTCGACCAAGAAATACTGGGTGGGCTTATAGCAATAAGCTTTGCTGACAGGTTGATCGCAAGTATTTTATAGAGAATTTTAGGAAGGGAAAAAAAAAATCAGAACAAAACCTATAGGGATCCGGCAACAGCTGCTTGGACATACAACAGTATTATCATCAATAATAATAATAATAATAATAATAAATGTTATTATTATTAATAATCTTGTTATTATTAACAGCAACAAAATATTCATCAAGAATCTTCCAGAGCTACTTGGTCACCACACAGCCCAAAAAGTGCAGATCACACGGATGGGAGCTGCTCACATCCTCCGCAAAGTACTGGGCTAATTACTTTAGGGCCCTGGTTGGGACACAGACTACCCAGTGGCCCCCGGCAAAAGCAGAGGGTAAGAGTAATAATTTCTCTACAAAATATACAAAAGTGAGAGTCTACACTTACAACACGACCATCCTTTAGTTTAATTTCCACTTTGCCATCCTGGTAACGGACGTGCTTCACCAGAGCCTCAGGCATGACATTCACCCCCTCTGTAATGAAAAAGGGGGCAGTAAGGGACATGCTTCACCAGAGCCTCAGGCATGACATTCACCCCCTCTGTAATGAAAAGGGGGGCAGTAACAGACGTGCTTCACCAGAGCCTCAGGCATGACATTCACCCCCTCTGTAATGAAAAAGGGGGCAGTAAGGGACATGCTTCACCAGAGCCTCAGGCATGACTTTCACCCCCAGTACAGCGGCTGAGAAATGACATTAGGAGGCATTTTAGTAATTATAAAACGAAGGCCCCTCTACACTAAAAATATTCAACGACTCAAGTGTTTCTCACCTTTCCTGACTTTATTAGTTGTCCAGTTACTCAGATATTCTGGCAACACCTTGCCCATATTACCCTTCTCCGGAAACATCTGTATTACTTCCAGTCCAGCTTCTTTAGCTGATTGAGGAAAGAATTGGAGCCTTGTGAGCGATTCAGATACGAGTCAGATAGGCAGTCATTGTAGAAACAAAGGTTTACAGCATTCAGAATGTAGCCTTACATTTCCTCCCCAAGGCACATGCCAGCTCACTCCCCAAAAATCCACCTCCGATAATAGTGATGGACTTAACTTCTCTGGATATTTTCTCCAGAGATCTGAAATCTTCAATCTATAAATACAAGTCAGACATTGTTACCAGTTCTATACGATACACTAGTTCCACGTTAAACTGTTAAACCAAAATACGAAAAGATATACCAATGTTGTCATTAATACGCAAACATTTCTCAGCTACAGTGCATTCAGATATACACTCAAGTTAAAACATTTGTCATTAAAAAATACGTAAAAACCTTAATGTATAAATACAGTAAAAGACCATCTAACATACTCATGCAGGTATAATAAAATGTAACAAATCATAATCAGATTTCTAATTTAAAATCAGCCAAATTAGCTTGGATTTATTGTGCATCATTAGTTCGACCTTTAACGCACTGGAAATATGTAATTATACACAGTTCCAAATGCCGAATCGAGAAGACAGACTGCACTGCACTGCACATACCTTCCTGAAGAGGGTCGTATGCTTCGTTACGTCTCCTCCTGCCCTTTCAAGTACTTGCAAATTCCTTGGCACACCACCTAAAACAGCCCGAGAACTAAATTACATACATTATTAAATGGAATACTGAAACAGTATTACAAATGCAATGTCATGGAAAATATTTTTTGCAGATACTTAAATATGCACTGCAAAAACAATGCAACCTCAATGGGGACGAGAAAAAAAAGACACACACAGACCCACCCCATAAACAGCAGGAAAAAAACTGAGTCTCAAACCCTACAGGTGGAAATATCTGGTATTCCGGGGCTCGTTACAGAGATTAGCCACTACACAGTGCTTTCCCTGCTTACCTGTGGCAATGAGGCACTTGTCGTAAGAGATCTCAGAGTCATCGTTTAGGCGTACTTTGTTTCCTCTTACATCCATGTGCACGACCTACGAGAGGGAATACACCAGTGCGGAGCTGAAACCGTAACCGCTTAAGCTTTTTATATTAGCTTCTTGGCTTCTGGAAGATCCGCCCACACGGCCGCACGCCCACCCGCAAACACTAGCCAAACATTAGGCTTTGCTTTAGTCAAGCTATGAAGAAAAAAAAAAAAAAAAAAGATATGGAAAGGTACCTTTTTGCCAGTAAGAACTGCTACCCCACCATTCTCCACTACAGATAACTCCTGAGGGCTGACATAGAAAGACGGAGGCTGGAAATAGATGCTGTAAAAAGAAAAATGCAGAAGCTCAGATCATTTGGCAATTCCGAGGAGAAATCCACAAACACCTTTTCAGAGAATGGGACACACCTCCTCTCTTTGCCATTCCACTGTTTGAAACGGAGTGTGTCTATCACACTGGGATCATCAGAGAACCACAGCTCTTTGGAGAGCGGAGGGCGCATGTACGGCAGATCCGATTCATCTGTAACGATTAACACCTAAGGACATAGCAATGCAAACCCAATGAAGCTGATCAGAATTTGGCAGAAGTTAGCTCTTATGACCAGTCTGAGCAGGACAGCAGGCATTACAGCTGGAACTACACACTTTTGACCTCTACATCTTTAAGGCTCAGCTTTCAAGAATGGACATTTTATTGTACTCTTGGGAAAAATGCTTCAGTGGCAATATCCAACTACACAGAGCTACAGATAAAAGGTATAAATTCACTTCGAATAAAAGTAGGATGTTTAAATGGCAGTGAGTACCGGTTACTTCTTTTTCTATTTTACAGGCACACGCTTGTACCAGAGGTACAAGGTAGAACGAGAGAACTGTCTAACTGTGCAGTGTAGTACTGACCCTGGCGCCAGGATCCCGAGCCCGAATAGACCGGGCTGCGGCAAAGGCGGCAGTACCGCCACCGATCAGCAGGTAGGGGGCGTGAGCAGGGAGCTCAGGGAGGCCCACGGCTGTACGGGAGGCAAAGGAAACAGACTTAGACTAAACATATCTGAAAACCAAAGTCAGTTCTCATGGATATAGAGGTCTGTCTTCACACCTCAAAACCACTGCTGAAGGCTTGTGTACAAGCATTCCTGCAGGGATAAACACCAAGGCTGGCGGTATGTTGTTTTAGCATGACTCAAGGATTAAATCTGGTCCTTCCATACAGGTTTAAATAATAAATAAAATTTCAGTGCCGATAGCTCTTACCACTTTCAGTAGCAGAAGGATCAGTCTTCGATTCTCCAGGCGTTGATTCCAATACTGGTGCAGATACTGTCAGTACAATTGAAAGAGAAAGCTAACGGTTCTGTTTTGGAAAGCAGGCTGCAAGTTCTCACTCTTTATAGAAAAAAACCCAGATATGTTGGGAACAATGCATTAAAACAGTTGTTCCCAGATGCCAGTAATAAAAAGAGCCACAGGTCCATGCATGTTTGTAGACGGAACAATAAATGCTTTAGTACCGCTAAGGCTGCCCTGCACTAAGTCCTACAATGTGTCTGAAGAAAAATTAGGCCTGGTTTGGAAAATGGTCACCAAAAAGTCAGAATAGAAAGCAAACTGATGTGTTAGTAGCCATCGGTGAAGAAAACATTTGTGAAGTTCATGGGACACATGCAGAATGAAGCAGATTCATGGATGACAGAGTCTGGCAATTTCACAGAGAGTGAATAAGAATAGGGTGCTGTGCTCATTGTCAACATATGGCATGCAATCTCCCACATGCAGTTTCATATTTACTAACTGGAAAACTACCCTGTGCAAAGAAACCTACATTAATTAACAAAAAAATATTTGGAATTGATTTGAAATATTCATGTTAGAAAAGTGTCCAACCTTCTACAAAGTTTCAAAATATCAACAGGATTGGGTCTCTATAGTACAAAGCAAAAACAGTAAAGTAAAAGAAAACATTAGTTATAACATTTGAAAAGATGCTCACCGTTTGAAGTTTCAGTGGCTGCCTTGGCTGAAAGAAAGAGAATTCAAATAAAAGATCAATTACTTAACTGTTAAGTCACTCGACAAGGTGGTTTGAATTAAAGTTTACAAAGAAACCTACAGGATACATTTGTATCACAAAACTAAAACAGGAACTAAAGAGCAAAAGGCCACACACCCACCTGCAGTTTGTGTGTGTGTGGAAGCAGAAGCGTCTTCTGAATGCTTTACAGATCTGGAACTTATTTCATTAAGTCGATCCTGGTACCTCTTCTTGTCTTGTGACAATGAGCTATACACCTTTAAGGAGGTTGAGAAGCTGACTGCCAGATGCTCAGCATTGCAAATACTCAAAGTGCAAATTAATAGAAATGAATAAGTGAATCACACCAAATACAACATATGAGTTTGTCTGGTTTTCATGCAGCAGAGTTTGAGTTCTTGAGAATGATGTCAAGGAGCTGCAGGCCAAAGACTAAAATTTTGAGATTGCCAGGCAGCTGTTAAGCAGTGTGGCCATTTTAAAATTAAGCTGTGTAATAACCTGCAAAATATATAACCTAAAACAAACTATAATACTTTGGTTACGTAAGTTAGAGCAGCAGCAAACTTCAAATTCCAAATAAGACTTTATTCATCTTAAACTTTCGGTGTTGGAGAGTTACTGGGTGTAGCTAAAACTGTGCATATTAATTATACTGACAGGAACATACTGGAACACGGTTTTAATAGTTCCAAGATTCTTTGTACAGAACAGGGAAGATATTCAGGATAAGTACACTAAGTAAAATATTAATGAAGAATAGCAAACCGTTTTACTCACTGTCAGCTGTCAAAAAAAAACGTCATTTTGCTTTGTTCCAAAAACCCTTTATTTTGCATTCTGATATAAAATAATACACTTACATATATGCCTCCCCCCAGACAGGCAGCACCCACAAGCATGAAGTATGCGGCGTTCCCGCCGGCGCCCCCGGGGGCGGCGGCCGACATCGGGGCCTTTGGGAGCAGCGGCACCATTTTCTCACATTTCAGCACTAAGAGAAACAGAGGCGCTTTACACAGACGGCAGCCACGGACTCGATAACCGCCATTACAGCCAGAACCAGAGAACGGCGAGAGCGCGTTCGTGTGCAGCCCGCAGAGGGCGACGGCAAAGCGGCGCAGGCCGCAGGGCCGTGTCACCCTCACGGTGACATTTCACTGACATACCCTTTCTCCGAACGTTATGGCGGCATAGACTGGAAGAGGCTCTCGCCAATGGCGCCAGCTTCCGCCACATCGCAGTGCACTGCAGCATCCTCACTCTCCCGCTCCACACGCGGCTGCGAGCGACAAACCGCCTGGAAACGGAACCGGACCCGAACTCGAGCTCGATGCGAGGCGCCGCTCTCACTGACCCCGCCCACCGACGCGAGCCTCGGCAGGCGAATGGAATTCTCTCATTGGCTGCTTGAAGCTTCAATCTTCGTAAAGCCGTCAATACTCAACTTCCATTGGAGCTTCTGCTGTGACGTTTCAATTACGAACTTCCGTTTGTACATGCCGAAGGTCAAAAATGGAGGAAGATGATAGGACGCCAGGTAGGTCAAATCCACCTTTTGACGCGGGATTGGCTTTAGCCCGTGTCACCCCTTATATCGTATTGCGGAAACTAGTACCGTTAGCATTGGAGACGGCGTTCATGAATCTTTCTAGTGAACCGGTTTGTTCACAATCGTTATTTAATCTGGGTTGCCTTTAAACTTAGGCAGGTGTGGAATGCTGCCTGTTCCTGATCCCCCTGGCTCATGGTATTCCTGTCAATTCAGGCTCGCCTTCTGTCAGCTGGATAGGGTGAGATGATCAGTTATACGCCAGTCTGCGCACACATTTACATGTATTGAGTTTTATTACATTGTAGTCTGTAGGGTTTGCAAAGTACCACAACGCTTTTGATGTAGCTAATTTTAGGTTTTTGATGGAATAATATAGTAATAATCGTGGAGGGCACTTTTTGCCTGTCTATGCCTTTGATCACTGAGAAATTGCTACCGTGGTACTCAATTTCTCAAACCTAGATATTTTGAAACGTTCCATCAGTTTGAAGGCCAGGAGGCCTGCCAGCAGGTTGGCAAACTCGTGATAGGGTCAGCTGAGGTCACATACCAGGGCTAATAAAACATAACCTTAGTGAAATTTCTAACTAGGCAAACTAGGCCAATCTTCAGTTTACACCAGCCGATACATAATATTAATTTCCTACCACACTCACACAGTTGCAGATCATGGACCTCACTACTAGTTTAGACAAAAGTGATTACATAATTGAGAAACTACTTGCCAATAAAACCAAGCATATTTATACCTTTGTTTGTTCTGTTTTTTCCATTATTATTTCGACCATTTACTTCTTTCAGACAGCTGATGGTTGATACACGGTACCTTGTTTTAGGCTACGCGGCCCAGTCTTAAAGGACATCGATAGTGGCGACTGGCGGTCGGGAATACGGCAGCGCCCCCTGCCGGTGGGGCGTGTTCCCAGACCCACACTGGATATACTATACTACAATATACAGTATACCGTTTTTTCTGTACATACATACCTGATAGTTTAATTTATAAGACAGCACGAAATTTCATCACGCTACACAGAACGGCATTTAAAACTTATGAATTATTTCTAGAACTTTCCATTTAATATTTCTGTACCGTGGTTGATTGGAAAGCGGATGGGGGCAGGGGGACACAATTTAGGACCTGATCTACTGCATCAAGTTATTCAAACAAGAACATAGCAGCACTTGTGGTCTAGTGTTGAAAATGGTATTTTTGTGAAGGATTAACATGACTAAAAGACCAAGCTACCGTAATATCCCAGGAGGACTAGGATACTACACTACTGTACTGCCAAATATCAAAGAACCACTTTCCTTGGTGATCAGCTTATAAAAATGATTAAGTTATGGTGCTTCAGGCATCATTCTGCCACAGAAATCGGACAAGACAATGGACCAAGAGAAGACTCCAGTACCTGTAAACGACATGAGCTGCATTACCAGTTTTACACTTTTGGAACCAAGGCAGTAGCTTATCGTGGTTTGATGGCATGCCCTGCATGCTGGGCCCTAACCACCTTGAGCTTCAAAGTCCCATTTGTTGTAGCATTAGTCTTAAACAGAGCAGTGGTTCTCCAAGTTTCTCATGGGCCCCCGTCAGCCTCTTTTTAATTCTCAGCTTCAACTACTCTACATATCGACAGCTCCTTACTGCCTGGCTTTGTGTCAAAGATGTTCTAAGAGGGGTGTTTCATACATTCATACAGAAAAACTTTTCTTTGCAATGCAAAGCTTTGTCTGTGATATTCCTTGTCTGAGACCATTGAATGAGCAACATTCATGAAAAAAAAAAAAATCTAACAAGCCATCATAGCAGTGGACAATGATATAACTAAAATTTCATTTCATCTGTATTTTTTCCAGTGGTCACCTTAAAACATGCTTTGACTAACACTTGAGATGCAAATTCCACAGCTTAAAATTTCCGCTACTCTCGCTACACACCATTACAATAAAACCTGGAACTTGGTCAATTGCTCATTCAATGTCTTTTGTCAAAGGAAGCAAAAAACAGAGCACAGCAACGGCACTAAAATATTAATGGCTAAAAACAATGGGGTCTACAAATAAATACAGAAATTAAAATGATCTAACTGGTAACAGCTAAAATCTAGTTACCTTCACATGTTAACTTGGATTTAAAATACTGAGTAAAACTAAGGGAAAGCTTTATGTACACAGTTCGGAAATGAAGTTAAAAGGAGAACTCATTTATACATAAGCGACCAAAATCCTGCGGCACACAAATGCCTGGCTTGTTTGAATATCTGCTATATACACAGAATTTACAATTAGGGCAATAAAAGGTCAGTCAGTCATTTATGAGCAATAGTCTTTGCTTGACAGCATGAACGTCGTCCTTTCAACCTGAGGGAAGTCCGTCAGCCTAAAAGATACTGCAAATCCAAAAAAGTGAATGGATAAAATTAATTGATTTTTAATGAGAAAAACAAAAACCAATATAGTACAAATTGAAATAAAAGTAACAATTATAACTTTTTTTTAAACACATAACGACTTCCATTATTCTCTGCTCAGGGCAAACACTATTTTCACAACAGAACCCTCCCCCGTGCACTTCAAGATTATCCATCATTTTTAATGCAACTAATGCATTGTTTCTTTGCTGCTTGCATGTCGGTTCTCAAGATTAATCAACACTCCCTGCTCCCTTAGCCTTGTTCCCAGAAGCATGAGGAATGGGGAGACATGGGCATGGACAAAGGTTCCATCTTTACCCACGAAGGATGAAAAAAATCCATAAGGACCAACACACATTATACAATGTCTTTGTGGGCTTCCAAGTCGTTCACCCACAGAAGCCCACTTATTCAGTAATATGAACTGGTGCTCTGTCCAGGTTGTGAATCTGAAAAAGACAATTTCAGTGAAAAAATTACATTCAAAATACCTCTAATAGGAAAATACAAAAATTTTAATTAAGGACTGTCACACCCCCCAACTAATCCCTACTCCTCCCACAACCCCAATCTATGTAATCTCTAGCCCCCCTACACACTCTCCCCTCTCTCCAAAAACCTATTAGAATCCCTGCTTTGTGTGGCTTGTTGCAGTGTGGCCAGTTCACCATATCTGTCTCTGGCTGTCCTTTTACGTGTCATCATAAGTATCTCAAAATGATAGACCCCCCAGATCATCACCTATACAATGTTCCCAGTGTTACCTATAAATATACGTTTTTGTTAAGTGGTAATGAAATCCAAATACTTTAAGTTATCACATTCACAAAGTCAAGTCTCCTGCAGTCACCCTTCCCTTTACTGCTAAGCATCATTGCTTCAGTTTTGGTGTGATTAGTCTCAAAACCTGACTAGTTTCTGATCCTCACCCTTACAATGTATATGCACATTTTAAAGACGATCCATCAAATACTTTTGGAGTTATTTTGCTAATGGCATCAAATGTCTGAGACTGCCCTTCATTTAAATTTTACTATGTGGCACAGCTTCAGGCTTGGTGTGATTTATCTCAAAATTTGAGCTGTTCCAAATCTTCACCCATACAATGTGTCTGTAAAGTTTGAGAAAGATCCGTCAAACATTTATAGTTACTGCACTAATGAGAAAAGTGTCTGTGGCAGACCGGTCGCTAAACCACATGTATTCTCTGTCCGGGGAATACAATAAAGACACAGAAATACTTAAGTGCCAAAGATATGTGGTAGTTGCCAGTGGAGTTATAAAAATGAGAGCTTACTTGAAAGCTGCTGCTGTAGTTGTCTGACCAGGGCGGCTGTTTGCTGCTGCTGTTGAGTCTGCTGCATACCCTGCCGGGGAAACTGAAATACCCACAGTCACCTCAGGGCAGGTTGAGACAAGACAAATATGCATTCGAGTATGGATGTTCATAGTGCCATAAGAAATGGGGTAGTCTGAATCCAGATAGAGGATAAAGGAGTCTACATAGAATAATTAATATTACATATATACACACTTTGTTATAATGTCAGTGTCAATAAATATAGCTTAGTAAAAAAAATTTGAAAATCACATCCGTATTGACGGGGCATAAATAAGGCGCTTTACACCAATCCAAGTGTCACAAGTAACCTTGCCTACATTCCCCAGCAGGAGATGCTATATGGGACCTACCATGGGCTGCTGTGGTGGGAGGGGCTGCATGCCTAGGGCCTGGGGCTGTGCCTGGGCGGGGGGCTGCGACCCCCCCACCTGCTGCTGCTGCTGCACCTGTTGCTGTTGGACTTGTTGCTGCTGCACCTGTTGCTGTTGGACCTGTTGCTGGACTTGTTGCTGCTGCATAACATGAAAGATTCATCTGTACAGAGCAAACAGTCATTCTGGCCTTATTTCACAGTCATTACCCAAAAATGTCACCGACTACTCAGCCAGAAGTTTCAGGACAGGAATAAGGACCGAAGAGCGCCCGACACCGTAACGACTCTGGCTAGCGAAGCCTGAAACATCACCTCCACTTGTTTCTGGGAACAAGGCTGAGCGATGTATAAAGCTGAGGTGAGAAAAGACGGCCGACGTCAGCATCCGGCGGGCAGAGACGCATACCCGTAGCGGCAGTGGACGCAGGTACTGCGGCTGGTGCTGAGCCTGCTGCTGAGCTTGCTGCTGCTGAGCCTGCTGCTGCTGAACCTGCTGCTGAGCCTGCTGCTGAGCCTGCTGCTGCTGCTGAGCCTGCTGCTCGGCCAGCATGGGGTTAGCCCTCATAGCTGGGTGCACGCCCTGGCCGCCCATGTGGCCCAGCCCCTGCACCATTGGCGCCTGCTGCATCGGCTGGTGGGCAAATCTGTGGAGGTTCCAGACCACAAGCAACGCTTGAATGAATTATACGTCTAAAGATTTTATGCTCTTCAGAGCTATCCATCCATCCATCAAATACAGATTAAGTTAGATTTTTCAGGCAAGTGTAGCACCATCTGGTCGTAGTGTAGGATGTGATGTCATGAGGTTGGTTGAGTTGGAAGTCATGCATCAGGTCACATTAATTTGCAGTCGCTTCTTGTGAAAATCTGTAATGTTATGCCACCTTAAAATAAAGCTTTGCAGTCTCATACCAAGTGATCTAATATCAAAAATGTGTGGTTCAAACTAGAAATTTCACTAAGGTTATGTTTTATTAGCCCTGGTATGTGACCTCAGCTGACCCTATCACGAGTTTGCCAACCTGCTGGCAGGCCTCCTGGCCTTCAAACTGATGGAACCACTTTTATCAGCCAGAGTAACTGCAGATATTTAACGTCAGCTTAAATCACTAGACTCCTCCATTCATACTGACGTTTCACTAATTTAAGTCGATTCCATCTACTCATTCTTCTTACTGTTACTGAAGATATGTAAGTAATGTATGCAGAAGAATCAGTCCATTTAACAGGACCGCCTGCCCTGAGCAGCTCACCTTTGTGTATTCTGCATAGTGTGCACATAGCCTGGTGCCTGCTGATGAACATAGCCGCTTGGTCTCTGCTGCATCTGCCTTAAGGGGTCCACCATAGCTGGGTTGGTGCCTGGATGCGAGCCTGGGAAGCTCTGGCTGGCGTAAGCGGAGGGAAGTATCGCAGCAGTCTGGGAGGGGTGAGGATGCAAGTGAGAGCCATACGGCGTGTAGCCCTGCGGAATATTCTGTGAGAAAAGCAAACATAATTAAGGGGCATATCCAGAAAGTCAGTAAAATCATACATCAGAAAGAGAAAGGGACGCACCTGAGAGGGTTGCATGGATGAGTACTGGCTGTTGGGAGTCATTTGTCGCAATTGTTGCATGTTCTGGAAAGTACAGCGATATTTCAAATTCAACTTTCTCATCAGTTGAGAGAAACCCTAAATAAGCAAGATAAGCAGGCCGTGCATTTTGATTGATGACAGGCCAGTGAGGCTTACCAGTCGCTGGGGATGTGCCAGTGAGGCTTACCAGTCGCTGGGGATGTGCCAGTGAGGCTTACCAGTCGCTGGGGA
>JAAGVU020000038.1:5560033-5583385 GCA_011763525.2 Mormyrus iriodes | reverse complement strand
TCGCTGGGGATGTGCCAGTGAGGCTTACCAGTCGCTGGGGATGTGCCAGTGAGGCTTACCAGTCGCTGGGGATGTGCTAGTGAGCCTAACCAGTCGTTGAGGATGGGTCAGTGAGGCTTACCAGTCGTTGGGGATGGGTCAGTGAGGCTTACCAGTTTTGCCTGCAGCTGCAGTCGCATCATCTGGCTCTGCGGCATGGTGGGCTGCTGCTTGTAATTGGTCATCTTATACTGCTGCTGTTCCAGAGACATCATGCCTGGCACGCTCCCCGGCACGGAGGGCATCATGTTAGGGTACTGTGGCCGAGTGGGCACAAGCTTACCCATAGAAATGTTTCGAGGAGGTCGGTAAGAGGTTTCAAGCCGAGGACCACCTAGGTGATGAAATGAGGGGCGTAGGACTGTTAGCTTTATCCCACGTGCCAAAAAAGCTAGGTGGTACAGTACTGGTTATACATATCCTTAGGGACTCTCATACAGTGTCATAAAGCAGAAACTACATTTACTAGACATAGTAGATGGCATACAGCTTAAGAAAGCGGTCAAAAACAAGGTTCAAGCCCTGCCTCGGCACATCTGCAGGTCCTTGAGTAAGGCCCTTAACCCCCAGCTCCCTGGGTGCTGCCCTTCGCAGCCAGCTTGCTCTCACTTAGAGAGCAAGCTGGGGGAGGCATAAAGAGAATTTCCACACGGGAATCAATAAAGCATCTAATTATTAAAATCTCAAAGGCTGGAAAACTTGGGGAAAGTTAATACTTAATCACCTAGACTGGAGTAAAGATACTAAAGTGTAAAGGGCTGGCAAAGCCGTTTTATCATTCCAGGGACCAGGCAGCATTCTTGACCCTGTCTACAGCAGATTACTTTTTCTCCAAACGGGCTTCCTCTCCTCATCCAAAGGCATACGGTCTAGGTTACCAGGGGCGTCTAAATTGCACCTGTTCTTCTGTGCCCTCTGGCTGTCTATCCAGTCTAGTCCTGCCTCATGGCCTATTTCCTGCCAAGACAGGATTCGTATAACAATGATCCATGTCAACATAAGTGGCATGGATAATGAATGAATAGCATGAGGTATTCCCAGCAGACTGACCTGCAGGCAAAGGCTGATTCTGAGGATAAATGCCCATAGGTTGATGGCTATATGGTATCCTGTTGTAAGGGTGCCCAGGCTGGTTATGTAGAAGGTCCGGAGGCATGGTGGTCACGTAAGGTCCTCTTGGTGTGCTCATCACATAGTCCTGAGCAAACGACGACAAAGCATGTTAAAGTCACATACACGTATAGCAAATTCAACGACGTCCTTCAGTATGTCCTGACCGAGACCACATTGCAATATACAGCTTTAGTAATAACCCTAATAAGCAGTATTTATAAAGGAGGTTTTCAGTCTAACACCCTGCAGGCCTGCCTGGGACACCAACAAGGAGCCCAGCACGGCTCACTTCATTTTTGCTCGTCGATTGATTCCTCTTCTTTTTGCTGTTCTTTTTCTTGCTGGGGTCCGACGTGATGGCAGGCGCGGTCTTTTCCGTCTTGGCTGCCTCTGCCGTCTTCTTCTCCGGCTCGGGGGCCACAGGCGTGGGAGGTTCCTCCTCTTCGGGGGGCAGCGGCAAGGGTTCCAGATAGTAACTACGTGGTTTGGGCTTCAGGTGCGTGTGGTACAGCAGGAGGCGTTGCTGCTCCTCGTACTTGGTGACCTTGCGGTCCACGCGGACCGTCCCGAACCAGCCCCAGGACAGGGGGGCAGAGTGTTTCTGTCCCTCAAACACATCCCATGGAGAGATCTTCTGCTTCGTAGAAACTTGAAGACCCTGTTTGGAGAAAGGCACATTAACTTGCTGTATACTAAGCTTTCAGATTACAACATCTTTTTAAAATCCTCTTCTAAGAGAGTAGATTTTGTATTTAAGGTTCACCTTTAGTCTAAATCACAAACTTCACCACTGTGACTCAATGACGAGACAAACATTTATATAGCAGGATGACCTCTTTCTCGAAGCCGGCTATCTTGTTCCCCTTGGTGTCGATTAAGGAGCCCTGCGGCTCGCAGGTAATGACGTCGCGAGTCTGCTTCGGGAGGGGCAGTAACTGCCGCACTTTTTCCAGACTCTCCGACTGTCGGTCTCCCAGTTCCTTCTGCATGGAAACCAAGCAAAGAGATGCAACCAAAGCATGTTAACACAGGCAGCCTGCCAACACTGATGGGTCACTGTGTCGAGAACTCAGCAGTTACCCTGAGCTTCTTCACCAAGTTCATGTAGGCCCTCTTGTTCTCCTCCATGCTTCCCTGGGAGATGCTGGACATGTCAGCAGCCAGTGTGCCATTGATAAGCACACTCAGCATATCCAGGACGGTGGTGAACAGCTCACTGATAGAGACACAAATCGAAGCGCTATGAGAGGCTGGCGGAAACAGTAATGGCACCATTAACGGAACAGCCAGTCAGCAGAGTAATAAAATCCATGTTCGATAAGTGGTTATCTAGTACGGGGCCATGGTGACGCAGGAGCCTATCCCTGAACTAACCACAGTTTTGGAATGCACAGAGGAAACGGGAGTGTCCAGAGAAATGCCGTGCAGAGAGGGGGAACGAGAAGACTGCACATACAGATCCGGGGAGAGAAGCTTAACGTGATCCAGGAGCTGTGAGGCAAAGGTGTTACCACCTTACGGCTCATTTCCCATTATTTTAAATATCGACAAAAGACTAATATGACAATGATATCTATACAGCTTCAGTAATTGCTGGATAAATCCTGCATATGTGGGACAAGGTGCCAGCAAAGTGCTCAGCTGTCGGGGAGCACGGGGACGGCAGGGACTAACTTGTTGGACTGCATGTCCACAGTGCCACTGCTGATGATGTCCAGGAGTAACACTGCCCACTCAGTGGTCTGCTGGGTGCTGCGCTGCACCGTGTCGAACATGCCCCCCACCTGCAAAGGAGCGCGCCGTGAGTGAGGGGGCCAGGGCGGCCGCACACGCACACAGAAATGGCCGAGAGCAGAGCCCGTACAAATGGCACAGTCAGGACCAGGGCAGATGGCAAACGACAAAGAGACACGGTACCAGGTTAAGGCGCAGCTTCAGTGCTTCATGCATCATTTGCTTGGCCTTGCAGTCGTCCTGATACTGGTCCTCGCGCCAGTTTGTCACGATCTGAAGCACAGGCGTGAAATACGAACAGGATGGTTTCAGGATACAGGCACGTTGTCGCTAGCGGAGCACCGAGGAGGCCGTACTACCTGCTGAACCTGACTATAGAGCGAGGTGAGGAGTCCTTCCCTCTGTTCATCCTGACCCTTCAGGCACGTCAGCACCAAGGACAGGAAAGGCTGCTGACTCAGGAGAGACATACTGAAACAGAATGCGACACGCTGTGGGCACTCAGTGCATGCGGGCACTGGACACGCTCCGACAGACTGCAGAAGATTGCGGGTACAGGCACTAAACGCATAACAGCAGTAGTCTCTCCCCGGTTTAGGCTGAAGGCCAAGCTAAAAACTGGCTAGTTCTCTGTGGCTGTTTCCTTAGTCTATTATGGTTGTTTTGCCCACCCCATAAAGCATTTTTGTGTCTGCAAATGTGCTCTATAAATAAAGTTTGGGATGCGCTGAGTATATTTTCTGACATTTCAACCACATACATATTCTGGGTTAAGGCCAGTTAATAAATTATGAATTGCATAATGATAAAAAACATTCACAATTTGCCAACACTTTTCAGAATAACCTATCCAAATACCATTCTAAATTAATGGACGGCATGTCGTCTCATTTCATTTTACAAGGACAGCTCAAACTTACCAGTTTGAAACAAGTAAAACCAAATTGTGCCCAGCTTCTAGGCGGGCCGCCACCATACAATTACCCACTGATTAGTACAGTTAGGATGAGCCAGGAACTCAATCTGCTTCACCCTGGCTGCACAGAGAGATGCCCACCTCTTCTGCTTCTGTCGGTCTCGCTCCTTGCGGGACGAGGAGCCCAAGTGCTGGCCCTTCTCCAGCTCCTCACCAGTAGCCTTCAGCACGTGTCCCTGCACTGAGGTGGGCAGCTTGGCTATGAGCGGAGCCACCAGCCACACCCCTGAGCGCTCAGACGAGCTGCAGTAAGCCACACACACACAAGGCTTTTCAATCTGGATGATAACCATCAGACAGCGAGGGAGGGGGACTAAATAAAACCAAAGGTTTATATGTGGGTCTCAGGTAACCAGAAGGCAATAAAAACAGCACACCGTCGCTTTAAGATGAAGGTGATTTGTGTCAGTACTACTGGACAGATGGCTTCATGCCGATATTCGCCACCTTGTTCGCAGACAGATTCCAGGCAGAAAATGCACACCTGAGCACTGGCTTCATTTTGCTGTTGCTGTTGGAAGCTGACCCCCCCATGCCACTAGAAACAGCAGCTCCATTGCCTATGGGGTTACTGGAATTCATCTCGGCAGATTTCTGGAAGACCTCGATCGTGGCCTTGGCGATGTTCTCCAATAAAGTATTTAATTCCTGCAGGAATTCAAAGAACACGCAGTTCATTTGACAAAGCACTTATTAAATGCGAACTAAGGGCAGAACCAAAAGGCAGAAAGAGGCTAAATAAAAAAAGACCAAAAGCGACACTTTTCATGGCTTAAAGTTCATCCCTTGACCCTTGTGTATTTTACTTCTTCCGTTCTAAATTCTAGATTCTATAGAATTTATCCTCATTTTGAAAATGGACTGGGGTCACTTCGACCCCCAAAATAACACAGGGGATAAGATCAGCTCATGCTTTCATCTTACAGCACTCACGTTATTTGTGCTCTGCTTGATCATGAGCTGGAGCTCCAGGCACGACTGTCTCATGGTCCACTGGTCCATGTTCTACAACACAGAGACTGCAATCAAAAACGTTGCCCTATAACAGACATTTCATTTATTTGAGCAGTTTCAATAATCATTATTTTAAAGAGCTGCAGAACATTCACACACATTCAGAAACAGATGGTGTTTGAATGTCCAAAAAGACAATTATTTCTTATCACGTGCTCTGTTGGATCTGTGCAATCTACAAATGGCACTATTTAATTTGCATGAACCACCATATTTCTATCACATGAAATTACGAGGCAGCCAAAGCATCATAACTGTAATGTAAGTCACATTTCAAACAGCATTTTTTGCAGCAAGCACCTAAACACACGTCCCAGCTACACACACTAGAATGAATCAGAGTGTGTAGTTCCGGTCCGGAAAGTGACCAAGTCCAGGCCAAGACTGTTTCACCCTATCGGTTGAGTACTCTACGACTGTGACTCTTTATACTTAACTGGTTGGTTGAAACAAAACCTTGGTCTGGATTTTTCCTTTCCGGACCTGAACTATCCCCCTCCGGAGTGAATCAGGGCGGAGCCGACCTGCAAGATGCGTTTAATTCGCTGCCGCTGCGGGTTCTCTCCCTCCTCACTGTCCAGCTGCCTATGGGGGTAGCAGATGAGCTGCAGGAGACGCTGGGCCTGGATGTTGACCAGCACGGGGTCCTGCAGGGCACTGCTGTCCTCCGACAG
The DNA here is from genome assembly GCA_011763525.2 of Mormyrus iriodes. Taxonomy (NCBI): domain Eukaryota; kingdom Metazoa; phylum Chordata; class Actinopteri; order Osteoglossiformes; family Mormyridae; genus Mormyrus; species Mormyrus iriodes. Next base: position 5,577,835 of record JAAGVU020000038.1, on the reverse strand, counting down.
GGACTTCAGGCAGCGTTCTCCCACCCATTCCTGGGAGAGAGAAGAGTGAGCCATGTCAAATCCACATGGAGCTTAAATGGAATCGGCCTGTGGATGTCACACCACTCAAAGAGAATGTGATGGCTGCAAATACTGGGGTGAAGGGGGTGGGGGGGCTTTAAAAGAAGTATTAAAAAGCCTAAGCTAACATTTCAACAGATGCTATATATCTTATACCAACCAAGACCATTTACAGAACAAACAGACAGTCTTATCAACAATTCTCTCAGGTGTTGGTGTAATTATTGGGAAACTGAAATTTTCTAAAACTGCAGATTATGACTGACCGTAACCAGCATTAACCATAACCTAGTCATAGCTAAAATGTTTCCTGTATTGAACATCCACTTGTGATTTTAGATTCCTCTAGTCAATAAATGTATTCATTCGTTTCATTGTATGTGCCGAACGGTACATGGCAAACACATGCACTGCTACAGCCCTATTTTACACACACACAATAATAATAATACATTTTATTAATAGGCACGTTGCAAGTCACTGAAGGTCACTGTATAACAGACATTTCTCACCTGCTGGCAGATACTCTTTAGCACATACTTCGCATATACATCCAAGCTGGCAGTCTCTATGGAAACGGCTCGGCCTGAGGCCTTTTTGGAGCCCATGTCATCTTCACTTATATCATCCAGTCCAGCTGTGTGGGAGAAGCCGGAGCCTTTGAGTTCGGCGTCCCCTGAAAGCACAATGACAGACTTGAAGTGCAGGCCTGACAAGGAGTTCTCTGGTTCTTCTTTGTAATAATCACACAAATATCTTTACAAACCACTAAAAATCGATTTATATTTAATAACTTCAATCTGTCGATGGAATGTCATTTCAAAACCAGTGAGGACCTGTATTATTACTAAAAAGTACAAGCTTTAGACACAAAATTCGAAACTGCGGCTGAGAAGCTGGACAGCCATCAGTGGGAATGAGAACGGTGACTTACCCAGCATGAAAACAGCTTTGAGAACAGCGAAAACCGCTCCGACAACGATGCTGTTCTGCGATGCGGCCAGTAGGTGCCGGTCACACGATGAACGGATCCCGACGGTTGCTTTAAAGAAAACGTCACACAAAACGATTCATTTAAATGTTTAACATCTACCTATACTCCATATCTGCTAATCAACAGCAGGGCTGTGGAAAGCAAAGAGCCCATCCCAGGAAACACGATACAAAATAAAGATCACAAGTCCATCACAAAGCCCAGATGGAGAAACTAAGTAGCACTCAGAGAGGTCTGCTCTCATAATCTGAGAGGAAATTGACCTACACACCAAGATATCACACACAGTGAACCAAACAAGCCGGTCAAAAATATCCCCCCTTGGCAAAAGTCTTTCCAATAGAGCCACCACCCTGTTCAATAACATAGAGGGTAACAATTCACCACCATTACCTTGAAATCTGTAAACAGTCACCCTTAATCAACACCACCATTCATTCAATTTCTGCAGATCATGCCATGTCCCATTTAGAACCCAACAACCATACGTGTGCTTCCGCGGCATAGCCTCTTAGATCACACCCGGACTGAGCCAAAAGTGGGTCATTACAATGCAGAACAGCACACTACCTGACTTGGAACTGTCCTGAGGGCATGGGTTACGTTGGGGGGTCTTGAACAAATGAAGGAGAATCCTGCAGGTCAGTCTGGCTCCAGGCTCAGAGTCCTGCTCACTGCAGGCTGAAAGAGGCACTTACTATAGTCCTGAAAATTCACTTATCGCTCAGCAGTCATACACTGACGTATCAGCTGAAATGCAGACTGAGGGCGATGTACATTTCCACTGAAGCAGCAAGCAGTTACCAAAATGACAATGAGCTTATTGCAAGGCTTTGACAGGTCATTGGCAAATGGGAAAGAGGCACGCAGACTCTTGGAAGCCAAATCAGAGCCACACACATCTTCAAGTTCACCACAAATAGTTTAGGAGTCAGATACATAAACTGGGATTTGTGACGCATCACCTGACATGCTTTATGACACTTATGCTTTACACTTCACCAACTTTATGAATCCCTTTTGATATGAGGAACATTTTCCCCTTTGTGGACAGTTTATTTGATGTCTGGCAATATAAAACCTTATTGCATGGTGAGCAATAAGATAAAAACAAAATCTGTCAATATGAAAACCCAGCAGGAAATGGGCATAAACTTTAAAGGGGAGTGTCCTTATCTAGAATTTCATCCAAGCCACACTTACCAGCATTTAGAAGAGAAGGGATTGCCACACAGCGCACCAAATCTTCTAGGAGGAGACACTGTCGGGCAATGAGGATGGCAACGAAGGTGGCCAAAGAGTCATGAAAGGACAGGTCACTGACCTGCAAAGAGAGAATATCACCTTCAACACTGTCGGATGCAAAATTTAATGCCAGGATATCTACAAAAATGCCTCAATATGCAGGATCTGTCTGAAATAGAGTTAATGCGCTCAGATGGAAGGCCCAGGTCCTGTGGGAGTTACTTACGTCTACATTGCACAGGAGGTCGTTAAAACCACAGTTTCCGTTGTTGGAGGAGCAGCAGAGGGCCTTGAGGACACCCAGCCACTCTGCACTTAGCGAGCGGCAATATGCCGTCAGCTCAGCACACAGGATCCCAATGTCATTCACCCTACGCGAGAGCCACAGGTTACACACAGGATCCCAATGTCATTCACCCTACGCGAGAGCCACAGGTTACACACAGAATCCCAATGTCATTCACCCTACGCGAGAGCCACAGGTTACACACAGGATCCCAATGTCATTCACCCTACGCGAGAGCCACAGGTTACACACAGGATCCCAATGTCATTCACCCTATGCGAGAGCCACAAGTTACACTGATCGCACGAACACAGTTTCATTTCCAATACTAACTCTGTAAGCAGTCTAGTCAGTCTCTGAAAGATCAATTTCATTTTCTTTTTGTACGTTGAGTGCAGTACCTCTCAGGATCCCGGTGGTCTACACAGACGTCCATGAGCACATTGCACACAAAGCTGTAGCGATTGGCGGGGCTGTCATTGAGGATCTTTCCCACCATGGAGTGGTTAAAGTTTGGAGCCGAAGGGTTGGCGATGGTTTCAATCATGAACACTGGGTCCCACAACATGTTGGAGTCAGAGGGGTCGATGTTGCAGTAGATGGAATTCTTCACTTTAGAGCAAAAATCACTGCGAGGGACAAAACAGCTTATATAGCACAAACAAGCATATGGATCGGGAACAGGTGCTTTTATCTCAGTGGGGATCTGTGCCTCACCTGAATATCTCCCCAAACTTGCTCTTGAGGTGACTGCAGGAGGTGTAGAGGTCGTATAGGTAGGCTAGAATGCAGCGTTCGGCCGAGGAGCAGTCTGCTGGATTCACGCCATGCTTCACCACGATGCGTAATCTGAAGGAGAACACCACGTCACATGCAGACACTCTTCAGGATGCACCATAGCTACTGCACCATCAGCCCAGTGCTTTTAACTTCCTTCAGTTAAAAGCAGACGCAGGCGGGCGTACCCGTCAAAGACCTGCGCCGTCTGCTCGGGGTTGAGGATGAGGCATGGGTGATAGCGGCGGAGCACAGCGACGATGCACAGGCACAGCCCCGTGGTGTAGCTGCCCGCCAGGCTCGAGGACTTCAGCAGCAGCTCCGCCTCCACCAGGCTCAGCTCGTTCAGCAGCTGCAGCAAGGAGCGTTACGCGCATCAAGGCGGGAGATCTTCACCTCACACGCAGATTCTCTGCCAGTAATTCACATACAGTCTCTCACAGGTGTTTCTACAGTTTGCGCATACAATATACACAGCTGGAGGGTTGAGGTTAACTTGACAAATCCAGTTCAATTCAGTACTACATTATGCGACTAAGCAAAGAAACTATCTCCGGTAACCCAGCAGTCAGTGACATTCTTAATTTCATACAGACATGGTTGTTGTACCTAAACAAATGAGAGAGAGAGAGAGAGAGAGAGAGAGAGAGAGAGAGAGAGAGAGAGAGAGAAGAAAAGGATCGTTCGGCTCACGCAGATTTACTTAAGGACAGGTCTGTTCGTCTCCTTACTTGAATCGCGAAGTCTATGAGGCCGCTAATGTTAAGCGAGTACTCCATGAGGTCAAAAATGAACTGGATGTGCTGGACCAGGGGCAGGTGGTAAGACATCCCTAAGGCAAAGCTGGTGATCTGTTCCAGAACATTCCTAGACACCTGTCAGTTAAAAAACACAAACACCTTTTACTAATTCAATGGCAGAAATCAACAACAGAAACAAGCGCCGGCGGACAGTGTGGTTCCGGCATGTAGCGACAGGCCGACCTGAGAGGTGACCTGATGCTGGTCAAAGTGGGAGAGAAGCTGGAACTTAGCAAAAATGTCCTCTGCGGTTGGGAAGGCTTCAGGCCTGCTTCTCTTCCTCTTCTGCCCTTCCTCTCCCCCTGAAGCAAGCAGCATATAGCTTTTTGTAACAGACTAGTTCAGATGGTGCCATTCATGAAAAGCCAAAAAAAGAAACACCAAATGCATGGTATCCCGCGGCAACAGCAATAGTGTAAGTTTGGGGTGGTGCATTTCAAAGTGTTATCAGCACAAAGACCTGGTCAGGCCGACGTGTAACACTGTGCTTGCCACAATCAGAACGTTCAGTGGCATCCCTGTGTGCACACTGCCAACCCCACCGCAACCGTATCGTTTTCAGACACTTCCAGGTTTAAACGGGGCAAAGTCAAGGAAACCAGAAGAGAGAGCAGAGGCTATTCTGCCAAGATATCATGACGAACATGAAACGTGAGTCGGACTGAACACTCAAAGCCAGCCTCCTACCAGTCTCCGCGGTACTTTTGCGGTTCAGCACTTTCAGGATGTCTTTGGTGATCTTCTTGATAGCGTGCCGGGCTTCGTCCCGCTGCTTACCCACGCCGTAGAGCACCACCAGGCGCTGGTTGCACTCGTGGCTGGCGCTCTCCTCCTGACAGGACACACACCAAGGAAAGGCGTGAGGCGAAAAGCACACAGCACAGGCAGGAGCAGCCACTGACTAACAGCGCGCTCCCCGGCGTGATTCGGCAGCTGAGGCTCACCTGAGGGATAGGGAAGTGCGTGGCGTACTGTATGTGGCGCGGCTGCTCGCAGAGCAGCGGGAAGGTGGAGTCCCCGGCCTTCTCTTTCACGCCGCCTTTCACATCCAGCTCGGGGTGCAGCTTCTCCGGGGAAGGGCTGCCTTTTGACTCGCTGTGCATGGGTGGGGAAAACATCTGCGGGCCACAGGAGTCCAGCGGCCTCATTAATGGATTTTTATTTTATTAGAGTGGCTCTCAGATCAGAGGTTAATTACCACCACCAAGCAAACAATGACAGGCTTTGCTCTGTCAGCTCATCACAGTTTCCTGCACTGTGAGAAACAGATACACACATATGGAAATCAATGCTTTTTCCACCAAAAGACATACCTCATCAAAATTTGCACTTGAGTTGGGTTCATTCTCCATTGACTCAGATAGACTAGTATACTGAAAGGCAAAATACTGTGTCAAACACTACCTCAAAAATAGGCACATGGGAATACTTCTGGGAAACATGAAATTGACGAGACACCGCTGCACACCTCCATCTTGACGACACCACCGGCCTCCTGCTCCTTGCGTTCCATGTCGTCGGACGGCTCATCGCCAGGGGAACGAGGGCGGGGCAAGTGGGGGTCGGAGGCCAGGTCGCCGCGGGAAATGAGGGTGCACATGTAGATGTTGTGGGAGAAGACGTCATGACGGATCAGCTCACAGAACAGAAGGACCAGGTTGGAAAATTCCACACGCTCGCTCTCACTGCCAGGTTCAGCTGCAAAGACACGGAGAATGCTATTACACTGCACTGCATGCTGCGTTAATTCATTAGAAGCTGTATTTCTTATGTAAATAGAAGAATTACAAAACATTTAAACTGTAATAAACTGGAATGAATAGTTTAAAGGAGACCAGGTGACTAAAGAGAGGGAGAATAAGGGGATGAGAAACAATAGGAGCACAGATTTGTAGGAAAGCAATTAAAAGTTAATGATGAGGCAAACGAGTTTTTGAAAAGTAAAGTAAAGCAGAATCTCCATTTGGAAGCACCTGGTCAAGCAAAGGTTGAAAACAACTGCTTTGGAACATGTATGAAATTGACAAAAGTGGATTTTGGGTTTAAACAATTTAACATAGGCACAGACATAGGAGCACTATGCGTCGCAAAACAGAACCGTTTAGGTAGGAGAGAGCGGATGGGGGGGGGGGGCGCGGTTCACAGACAGACTGAAAGAGCAGAAGATGTTACGCACTGAGCATGGGCGCCTGGGTGTCCAGGAACTGCAAGAGGACGTCCTGGAAGACGGGCATCGTAGCAGCAGAGAGCGACCCGGAGGACACTGATCCTTTTTCGTCCACCACCTCGGACTCCCCGCACCGCTGCAAAGACATGCGGTGGGCAGCCACATTAATCCCCAGCCAGAGGGGGGTAGTTCCGCTCCAGAGAGTAAAAATCCAGACCAAGGTTTTGTTTCAGCCAGCCAGTTGAGTATAAAGAGTCACAATCACAGACAATCAGCTGGTTCGTTGAAACTAAATCTTGGTCTGAATTTTTACTCCCTGGACCTGAACTACCCACCTCTGCCCACAGCCCACAAGACTCTTCCTACATGATGGCAGCCATTGCCTACGAACATCATCCTTTCCTCAGGCAGTCCAGTATGCTACATTTAAGCCACATTAACCCCCTTCTTCTCCTGTAGTAGCCAGCACATCGTTTCCCTCCTTTCCCATTTCTCGCCAAAGTAACACACAAGAACAAAAAAACAAACTGTAATATTAAGCGATCTCAACGAGGTCACCCTCGCTGATCTCAGAGCCGCCTGCACCCGTGTCAGTCACTGAGCAGAGGTACCAAAGCGACAAGCTTATTAAACTAGAACATTTTACTGATACAGCTGCTAATATCCAAATGATGAATAATCCTTAACGTTAACCCCATCTGTACCACGGGAATAGCTTCCAGCTCAGGCTTAAAGGGGACCGAGCAGACCCCAAAAGAAAGCCCCGCTCACCTCTGCCTCGATCTCCGCTTGCCTCTTCTCCAGGAGCTTGGCCACCACCATGGCGCGGTGCCGACCCGACCTCTTGCAGCAAACCGCCCACTCGCACAGCAGGGTCACCACTGCGTCATCATCGGGGGTCATCTGGGGACCAACCAAACACTCGTACATCCTAAACATTCTGCTCAGCCTGCCAGAGTTTTATGTTAAGGGGTCAAGATGATCGCTTTTGGTAACTGGCCAACAAATAGGGCAAATAGCATGATCAATAATAATCAGTTCGGTAATTGGAGCTGGGTAATGTTGTTAGTTGGCCAAAGTTTTTTTTTTACCTCCAATATCAGCCAGAACATTTTGCTGAAGCTAAGCTGAACCTCTCTGAAGGGTACACCGACGGTGCCCTTGGTGACTGAATAAGGACGCCTGATTTATATTTGGATAAGAGACATAAAACATGCCTGAGAATCAATCATTTTCTCCAGTGAATTAGATGGATCCACTAAGCAATCAGTCCATTCATTCATTCACCAATAGCACAGCTCACCTCATGTCCGTCCTTGCTTTGTCCTGAGCCAAAGATGCGATTATATAAGGAGTCTAGGGAGTTGCTGAAGTCAGACTTCTCAAAGCTGTGGCTGTCCAACACCTCCAGGGTATGCAGGATCCTACCAATTGTGAAGCCTGGCCATAAAAGAGGGACAAGGCATTATAAAGGCCACAACCTTCAGGCAGAGGTAAAATCATTCAACACTGAAAAGCGCAATTAAGAGTCCAAAGACAAGCAACAGAGGATCAGAAATGATATTATAGTTGTTCATTAATTGTACTGATGAAGTGTCACATAGGTGGAGAAGTGCTGCTCATATACCAGCTGTAGTCTCCTGGCATTTGTCAAAGGACCATCGGAACTCGACAGCCTGGCCCCGCTCCTTGATCTGCTCTTCAATTTCCCGAAGTTTCATGCGCACCTGCATTATAAAATGAGAAATAAAACCACTAGCAAAAAAATGACAGCAGGGATCGTTTCCCGAGTCTCTAGATAAAAGCCGACCTGCTGAGTGAAGGAGTTGTTGCCTCCAGGCATGGGTAAGCTGGAGGGAGCGATTGGTAACAGGTCCAGCGGAGATCCAGTCTTGTTCCTACTGTCCGTGAGCGAGTAATGCCACACCAAAGCACTCGGACAACATAGTACAATGCTCTGCAGACAAAAAGAAGCCAGGGGTTATAGAGAACGAGCAATTGTCTAAACGAAAGTGGCCAAACTAGCAATAAACCCTCGATCTCCCTCATTTATGGGTCACTGTTAAACTCTTGAGCAAGAAACAAGACCAACGGTACCTGAAGCATGCAGCTGAGCCCAAAAACCAAGGGCCGGTGCTGGGGACAGATGTAAAAGTCAGTGAAGGGGGCCTGGGGTTGACTGCCCCCTGCTGGCTGGGAGGTCGGTGTTGGAGGTATCACATTCCCTGACTGGGTGGAATGTGAGCCAGGCCCCACGGATCCATCGGTGAGCAGCAAGCTGAGGCGGCGCGTGCAGAAATATGCCAGTCTCCTGGAGAGGTAGGCGGACTGCACAAACTCCCCCGAGTACTGCAGACGCGAACGTGTCGTGTCAGACATCGCGCACACAAATCGAAACAAATCTGAAAAAACCGTGCAGGCGTTTCTCTACACTGGAAGCACATGACCTATTTTTGTATATTTAAAGAGGTGCCAAGATGCTGTTAACTGACAAATTTATGGTGAAGAACCTGTTGAGGGAGCTTTGGCTTCTAATAAAGATGCTAACTGGCACTGGGAGGGCCAATCAACAGAACACACAAAGATATGTGGTGATCAAACACTGCTTTGTAGAAAGTTCAGGTATCACAGCACACAAATTTTCTAACATCAATTATAATCAACATGAGAAGCCCTCTTGCGGTGAGACCATTACCAGGACAAAGTTTATTTCTCCCCACAAACACCCATCCATTTTCTTTAACCACTTGTCCTATTAAGGGTCGCAGGGGATCCAGAGCCTATAAGGCAGAGAACCACCCAGGATGGGGCACCACACTCACATAACATTCACTCAAACAGGTACACCTGCGAAGAACCTGGCAACTCCGATTAACCTCAGCATGCTTTGGGGCTGTGGGGGGAAACCCCACAATGACACGGGGGGGGGAGGAACATGCGAACTCCACACAAACGTAACCCTGACAGAGACTTGAACCCTGGTCCCAGTGGTGTGAGGCGACAGCGATAACCACTGCACCGCCGTGCCGCCCCGCCAACACACAATTCTATTTTAATTTCATCATGAAACCTGCACTGCTTCAGGTGCAGATGCCTTGGTGAAACTTGCTTATTCAATAGGACAAAGTAATCTTTTTTTCCTCTACTGAATTGCAGAATCTTCCATGACTTTTCAGGCACATCACTAATCACTATTTTCACAAGTAAAGCCTTGTTCATACTTCACCTGTTGCACTGTTGCAGTCTGTGCACACAGACTTTTACATAAGTAATACATTTGTCTATATACAGTGACGATCACCGTCAGTGTACACATACGGCAGTGATATTCCAGCAGATTTCACCGACCCGAAACACCAAGTAATGTACCTAGTACTCAACTTCTTGCACATGTACAGTAGATGTACATTGATGCACAAAATTCTGAGTTGCACACATGGACAGCCCTACCCCAGTGTCATTTACATCACATGCCCTGTGTGCAGACCATATGAGCACACTGACACGTGACACGTGAATTTTGCTTAAACAAACATCCTTTTATAACAGATCTGTGAATATTCAAGTATATATAGTCCATGCCATATATAAATGAACCTTTAAAATCAAACGCAAATCTTTGCAGTTTAAATGTAACCAGATCATTATTCTAACCAATCTGCTCATCAGTGTAAATATAATGGCGATCTTGATGAATTCACTGAAGAAATACTACGCTAAACAGACAGACCTGCAGCATAAGTGGCAGAAGGAGTTTGAGTAGCTCGTCCTCTCCTGGTCGGATCTTCTCAAAGCACTCCAAGACCCAGGTCAGGAATTCATGCCTGTCCAGCATGCCATCCTACAAGCAAGCAGGCAAACAAAAACAAACAAATTAATACCAAGTGCGCACACTGGCCACTCCAATGCCGCCTCACAAAGCATTTTAATAACTGCAGGCATTACTGGTTTCACACGCTGCCCCTTTGGCCCATCCTGAAAGAGCGAGTTGGGTAAGCAGCCCTGCTCGCAGTATTTTATTATAGCTACTGGCTTAGTGCACTGTACTGGTGTCAGAACCTTTGCTAGTAAAAACAGTTTATAGGCAGTGTGTTTTATTTTTCTTCCTTCTTTTCACTCCCTCACTTCCCCCCCAAGCGGCAGTTTCTCCAGCCTAATGGTCCTTTGCTGTGTGAGCACACACCCCCCACACCCCTTCCTGACCAGTCTCTGAAAACAACAACTCTGGAAATAAAAACCCGCTCCACTGAGAATTCCCACTGTGGCGCGGACCTATTCCTTACAGCCACGCGGGCAGTGCCAAAGCAGGTTAACCAGACCAATACACCTGAGAGAAATTCAAACGCTTATGGTAGCTAGACCACAACCTTCCCCACTGCACTGCCTGCTGCCTCACAAAGCCTTCAGAACAGTAATGCTCAAACCCAGAATATCCACTTAAGTTCAGACAGAGGCTTCCTGCACGGCTTTAAGCAAAACAACATGAAAGGGACAGTGGCATCCTAATTCTTGCTGGGCACGCTGACCTGGAACATGAACATCGCCAGCTTCTCATTGTACTCCCACTGTTTCATGGCTGCCTCCACTTCTGCAGGGGGGGCTGGGAGAGGGGAGGCCCCCCCCTGCCCGCCAGATGACCGGTAGAACTCCGCGATCTTCTGAAGCTGTTCCCACAGATATTTAGTGGTGATCTGGGTCCATTCTGTGTGCAGGAACACGAAGAAGCAGAGAATCTTAAAAAGTTTAAAGCCAATTTAGAAGAAAACCACGTTAAAAGCCAATATTTAAAAACCCTACATACATTAGTAACATGTACATAGATGTGTAACAAGTTTGGAAAATATTTACACACTCCCGCCATATTTCTCAAATAATTTTACCTTTCTCCTAGCTTGAGTACATTTTCCCAGATGTATACTGTGATTACTTTCAGCAGAAATAAAAAATTATTACCTAGTGCAAAAAGTTACAATTTTAATAGTCTTGGTGATCCTTAAGATAAATTTAAATCAATCTAATTTACTAGCTAAATCGTACAGCCTGCCTTGGCTTTTATCACCGTTATATTTACCGATACAGGGGTCGATGACGTGACGCTTCTTGACTTTGGTCTCTGTTATTGCTGCATAGTACGCACAGGTCATTTTGATCATCCAAGCAGCGCGCATGACCGGGACACTGTACTTCGCCAGATAGCCGAAAACTTCCTCCTTCTTACTGAAAATCGGAACCTGTGCCCCACAAACAAAATACCCGCAAATAAGTGGAGAAAAAGCCTTTGAAAATGTAAATTAGCAGCATATAACGGCAATTCCTTTGCTTAGCTTTGGAAATTCGCCACTCATAGAGGAACTTCATTATTTCCCTGTTGTATATATTTCAGGAGGACAAGTACAAGTATTTTGCTGTAACTCAAATACAGATTTAACACTTAGCCTTGTCATTTTAAGTGACTGGTTTATGTTTTTAAGCGCTGCATTACCTACTTCTGTACAGAAGCCCTTTCAAATAAATCTATTATAAGGCTTATCCATCCTAACAAGCTTGGTTGATCATATTTATCTAAACAAGCATTCTAATTTAGAGCTGGATGGAAACATCTAAATACATTTTGGCATGAACTGTCCTTATGAAATTAGGAAGAAAAGGGATATATAATGAAGAGAATTTTTAGATACCTTCTTAGCTAGCTGGGTAAGTGGTTTTGTTCCAGCCAGGTCAGTAAACCAGTTGTTGATGGAACTCTGAGATCTTGCAGTAACCAACCAAAAATTATCCTTCATGTTGACCTGTGGCTTCCTCTTTCCGGTATCTGGGAATGTATTACATCGGAGCTTCTCCGCAATAATGCTGCTGAAGTTGGAGCTAATCTGAAAATCCAGAAGGAAAGAACCACTCTGAGCAACTATCTGAGGAACCATCTAATATCTCAATAACCACTCTAAGAGTCAAGCTACATTATTATATAAAATATAACTTTTCACATACTACACAGGATCTTACAAATTGGTTCAAAAGTTTTAGAAATTATCACATAAAAGCTTGAGGGGAAAAAAGATGAATTTTTTTGGTGGTCATTCAGGATCTGTGCCTATATTTGAAAGGTTGCGGCTGCAAATCCCAAGAAAAGCCAAAACAGTACTTATACCAGATTTGGGCACTTGGGCAAAAGAACAATCTGGCATAAAGGGCTAAGAGCACTGGACACTGGCTGACCCCGTGCACGTGGCCAAACCCTTTATGCCCGACTGCTCTAAGAGCACTGGACACTGGCTGACCACATGCACGTGGCCAAACCCTTTATGCCCGACTGCTCTAAGAGCACTGGACACTGGCTGACCACATGCACGTGGCCAAACCCTTTATGCCCGACTGCTCTAAGAGCACTGGACACTGGCTGATCCCGTGCACGTGGCCAAGCCTTTAAGCTCGACTGCTCTAAGAGCACAGGACACTGGCTGACCCCGTGCACGTGGCCAAACCCTTTATGCCCAACTGCTCTAAGAGCACTGGACACTGGCTGACCCCGTGCACGTGGTCAAACCCTTTAAGCCCGACTGCTCTAAGAGCACTGGATGCTGGCTGACCCAGTGCTCTCACCTCTATACAAATGCATGCGAGTTTTCACATCTGAATTACAAGAAAACAGCTCCTACAACAGTACCTCAGTTGGCTTTAATATTTTAGTCTCATTTCTGTACATGGCAAACTTTTCAAAACAACTGGAGCAGGACACACAAAATTCAATCAATCAAACTGCTGTATAAAAGCATTTACATTGATTTATTTATTTATTTAGCAGGCCTTTTTATCCAAAGCAACATACAATTCTGAAAGCAGGTTCAGGCAGGCCCTGAAGCAATTGGGGTTAAAGAGCCTCGCTCAAGGGCCCAACAGTGAGAGCATCCTGCCAGCCATGGGAACTGAACCAGTGATATTCCGGTCATGGAAACCGTCATAACCTAGTCTATTTCCTACGTAAACAGTTTCAGAGGTGCAATTCCCCATAGATCGTGGTCCAGAATATTTGAAAAGCAATATATAAAAAGCAGCCAAAGTGATTTTCACTGCTAATTATTCTTTGATAAAATGGGATGAGGGGCAATGAAGAGGCTATAGACACAGCAAACAGTCCAGTAGTAAAATGCTAAATTACCCTTTCAATGACAGAATGAATGCATTTTGTAATCCCAATAGCAAAAAAAAAGCTGACCGTATGCATTTCCCCAACTTCATTACATGTATTTAACTTGAAGGGATTTTAATGGGAACGCCATCAAATCTAATGTACGACTGCAAACCCGAGGGTGAGGTCATCTAGCTTACAGAGAGCCTTACCACTGGCATGTACTCCCTCTTATAATAGGCTGCCGAAATGAGGGGAGTCGCATCCACGCACCCTTTGATGTTAAATCACTGGGGCTCCTGAATCCGGTCTCTGGACACCTTATGCTCATTTTACCCGCTAAGTGCATGCAGGGTGCAGTAGATGACTTTCTGGGTTATATTTTATCGAGACAAATAAGCCCAGCACACACTGCGGGTCCCCTGAACTACGCTGAGGACATACTGCTGCTCACATTTCAACCTGACAATTGTGGTGTCTGATTTCTAATAGTTAGTAATACAGACTGGTTAAGGGGCCACCCTAGATTGATCTAAAAAACGGACTAGTTTGTTTCCAGGAGACCGGGAATCTTATTAACCGGACTTCATCCATTTTTTTGTTACCTTGGAAGGATTGAAATTGACATTTTTAGCACTGCCGTGTTCGTCCCCTGACACCGCCGGCTGGTTATTAAATCCCTGCTTCACATTCAGTGCCGTCAGCTCATCCTGCAGAACACACAAAATACCCGACATATTCTTACAGGGGAATCTGTGAATCACGAAGACAGCTTTGATAACTAAAATAAGTTAAGTTAAAATAACGGGATAAGACATACATGACTGCTACGAAGCAAAACAAGGCGAGCCCTGTGCAAGGCACCCCGCTCCCACCACATATTAGCTTTTCGCCTCGGTTATAAAACAAAACCTTTATAACCCAACTAATTACTTTATGAGCGATGCGTTTTATTCCAAGAAAGCAGATTATAAACATACATATAATGAACGGCATTCAGTCTATTAATATTAGTAAAAACAAAAATTAACCCAGACAGCCAGCATCTAAATTATACTAGGCATTTAATGTAACTATGTGGGTTGGGCTGGTTTTACTTCTTAACCGGGGTGACTAGCTTTCTTAGCAGCTGCGTTAATTGTTATTGTTAGCTAGCTAGCTAGCCGAAATGCTCCGAAGATCAAAGCTAGGCCCCGAATGCAGCCTCGGGCTCTCCTGACACAGAAACTCATTTATTCCGCTATCTATCTCCACAGAATGCTGCTGCTGTGACTCTCGACTAATATGGAGCTTCAGATAAACTGACAGTCTGCTCTTTTTCACCTCTTTCTGCTTCGGGTCCTGCGGGTAAACGTCCGGAGGACCGAGTCTCGGCCGCTTCAGGGGACGGTGTTCGTAACTCAGGATCCCGAAAGCGGCCATCTTTCCAGCGGCATCACAGCGCAGGCCGCCCAGACTGTCCGGCAGCAAGGAAACGGCCGCTTCTTCTTCGGCCTTTTGCGGGCGTTTTGAATCACACTGTGACTCAGTCGCAAAAATGCTCGCTACTGCCACCTATTACACTGGAGGTGAACTAGGACCTTGCAACCAGGGAGAATAACTTGCTGGTTCAAGGTAGTAATATTTCACAGGAAACGTCTGGAAAAGGACAAGGGTTGTAATTATTTACAGCAACCTGTGCATTTGTCAGTGGTGTAGTTTCTCAAAAGATCTTTGGTACATGTGAATAGATTTGTTGTGAAGCATTTAGTATATATCTGGCAGAATAGAAAGTAAATTAAAAAGAAGCAAGATAAAAGAAATCACACCTTTTCATCCCTCTATTTTCCTGTCACTTACAATAGGACACAAGGCAGGGGCAAGGAAAACTGTGATAGTATGTGCTGATAGTGGGTCATCAGGCGTGTGTGCGTGTGTGTGTGTGTGTCTGTGTCTGTGTGTGTGTGTCTGTATCCTGTGATGGACTGACATGCAATCCAGGGTGTACCCCTGCCCGTCCTCCCCAAATTCTGTGGGGCTTACTGGGTTCTGCCTTCCAGGCCCTGGGCGTTCTGGTGCACTAGGCAAGATTCTAACCCCCCCCCCACCACCCCCAGCATAAAATACATTTTGTGAATTCAATTATATCTTAAAAACATTTCAGTAGCACAGGGTATTTGGCTGATAACTAGTTAGCTCATGTCTGTTTCATAAAATACCTTCTTAGCTGGCTGGGTAAGTCAAATGTCAAAACTGGTGTAAATAAGTGAAATGTCACGAAATGCAACCAGTGGTATTTCTTATGATTTTTTTACCACTCGCTCATCTGCGCCCCCCCCAATTAAATGGTGCCTCGGCGATCACTTCTGTTGCCTATGGCGCTGGATTTGCTCCAGTTTGCTCCTGCAGTCCAAAGGTAGGAAGAAAAATGGTTTGCAGTTTTCTGTGGGATATTCCATGTGTGGACCGTGGCCTGTTCAGGGTGTAGCCCTGCCTTACATTAAAACAGCATTAAGACAGAATAATACAAAAACAGGGAAAAGGGAATTCAAAGTGACAACTCTCTGATGACGAGCAGAGCCACACTCTGCCCCTATGACAAAAGGCCATGAATCCACCATCAAGGAAAGTATTTAAGCTGAGGCTAGTTAAGGGCAATTAATCAATAGATGTCTCTATTGATGCATGACATAGGTACAATCAGTTCACCCACATTTAAAGGTACTTAACCCATTTAATCACTTCCAGACTTAATGCTGATACAGGCACCACATGGGAGGGAATTGTCTGGAGACTGTTATTTCAATGCATTTCATGGTATTAATACGAAACAGATTAGCCAAGTGATATAAAATCCAAAAGGAACGTGACAAACACCGGGAAGCATCATAAGTTAACATCATGCGATGACCTTCCTTTGTTGCGAAAAGCTAAGGCAGATCGCAAAGCAATTATAAACTGGCAGAAGCTACGGGAAGCTAATCAGAAACGGGACACATCCTGCACAGAAAAGGATGCATCAACTGTGGAGGAAGCCAGTGCCGAGGCCACAGCAGAAGAAGCACCAACTCATGGTGTCCGAAAGGTATGGTGTTCCTCAGGGAAACAGTCTAGTGACAACCACATAGTTCCCACAGAAAGGCATGTGGAAGTACTGTGACTTAAAAACTGAAGGACTCGAGGACAGGCGTTATGAGAACAAAAGGGTCTTTATTTAAATGAAACTGGAGCAGGGAAACAAACAAGACTGCAAGGGATCAATAAGAAGGCTAGTACAGGGAAGAACATCGGCAAACGAGAAGCGACGTCAATGACCGGACTGGGGTTGACGATACAAACAGGTACTTAGATACAAAGATTAACGAGAAACAACAAGCAACAGGCGTGGCTCATCAGGGCCACATCACGGAGGAGACAGGAGGGTCAGGCGGACATGATGGGTAGGATGTTACAGGCAGTGGTCAGTGCTTGTCAACCCATCAGGTGACATGGTGGCTGCCTTGGGCACATATGTCAAGCACATGGCTCCAGGACCACATTGGGTCCACAGTACAATGCTTTACGGCCCGAAAAATGATTTTACTATTTTATTTCAAAAGGTCTGGGAAGAGAAATTTGGTACAAATGTCGGTTTTGAAATTTTTATACAACAGAAAAACGGGATTTGTTTATTAAAATTGCAAACACATTTAAGAACAATTGTAAACCAGAGGCAACGTGGCTAAATAAAAAACACTTAAGGGATGCTAATTTATACATTGGAAAATAAAAATTCCACAATAAGACTACATAATAACAATCAGAATGATCTAAATTCCGTCTTTTCTACTACAGAATATGGTTGCATATCTGTAGCAATAAGGCGAAAGCACCTTAAATATACCGCATGGAGAATAACTTATAGAGATTCTACCTTGCTCCAGACCACACGCACTGGAATAATAATCTCAAATGGTCCCGTTACCAGGGGAATAGGGATCGTCCTGTGCGAACCCGCACTATATGCCGAATACGGGTCCCGTTACAGCCCTGCCCGGGAAGTGGGGATGGTCCTATGCGATCCTGCACTGTATGCCGAATACGGGTCCCGTTACAGCCCTGCCCGGGAAGTGGGGATGGTCCTATGCGATCCTGCACTGTATGCCGAATACGGGTCCCGTTACAGCCCTGCCCGGGAAGTGGGGATGGTCCTATGCGATCCTGCACTATATGCCGAATACGCGTCCCGTTACAGCCCTGCCCGGGAAGTGGGGATGGTCCTATGCGATCCTGCACTATATGCCGAATACGCGTCCCGTTACAGCCCTGCCCGGGAAGTGGGGATGGTCCTATGCGATCCTGCACTATATGCCGAATACGCGTCCCGTT
>JAAGVU020000038.1:5546980-5559933 GCA_011763525.2 Mormyrus iriodes | reverse complement strand
CGAATACGCGTCCCGTTACAGCCCTGCCCGCGAAGTGGGGATGGTCCTATGCGATCCTGCACTATATGCCGAATACGCGTCCCGTTACAGCCCTGCCCGCGAAGTGGGGATGGTCCTATGCGATCCTGCACTATATGCCGAATACGTGTCCTCAGAACGCGACCATCTACGTTCCCTTCCCTTCCCCCACTGACAAGATCAACAGCAGCGACTTTCCATAAAATACAGCAAAACATTTCGGGTGTAATCTGGTCGTTTTGATTTTTTGGGATTAAACTCAGCCTATTTCTTGTATAACTGGGATCCAATGGACAATGTCAGATAAATGCAGATGAATAATAGCCCATCAGCCCAGTGGACGCATTCTATTTAATTCTTCTTCAGACACGTTTTTGTATAGTAATCGTTCAGTTTTATTTAAAAAGAGAGTTTTCAGGAATAATGTTTATTCCAAAGTTCCTACCTAAGGCTTCACTTGGGCGTCAGTCGCCACGGGCAGTGTAGAGTTCTGATACGGGGTCATATGACGGTGTTAGAGAACTGCACGTCATCCACAGCATCATAGATTCACAGACGGTCTGCAAGATCTTGAAATGAAACATGGTATACCTTCTATGTGCACCTAGGGTCATTGGGTAGGCTGTTTGGCCAACAGTCCTAATAGTTTTCGGGACACTGCTGTATTCGTAAGCAAGCAGAAAGATGAACTTGCTGGAGTGGCTGAGTGTGTCACCCAACCACCCAGTGAGCACCTGTGGGGAGTTCTGAAGGGTGGGAGAAGTCACACCGCAGTGACCCTTACAAATCAAGGCACTGCGACAGTGATACACCAAAGAGGCTGCGCTATGTCTGTCACAAGTCGGTATACTCAGTGCCAAGAAGGACTAGTGCAGTCCTGAAACAAAATTCCGTACATACTAAGTACTAGACTGTTACAATTTTGTACTTATTTTTGTTACAGTTGATCTATGCAATGTTACGCAGTTTTCTTCTTTTAGAATTCTTATCAACATATCTTTCCGTGTTATTGTTCACTATGATTCTTTCGTTACTGTTCCGTGAATTGTAACCATTATTATTTATTGATAGAAATGTACCTTTTTGTTTAGAAGAGGCTCGTGCTGCATACTGCACTGTATGTGCTTGTCATCACTCCGCATGATGTTGCAGGCAGCTTCATGAAACTGGAAGTTCAAGCCCGAAAGCGTTGGAGTCGGGACTTTCCAGGGACAGAGCTAGACACGGAAACTTCTAAGGCAACTTACAAGACGACAAAAACGTATTCTGCTTTACCTTCCAACGGACTACATGAAATTATCTTTGTCTTTTAAGCTGCAATGTTTCAGTAAATGGTTAAATTATGTCTTCGGAAAACGAAACCCACAATTACTGTGCGTTGAAAGAAAACACCGTGTGGACAAAGGAGAAGTCGGGAACACTGAATGTTTTTGTTTTGTTTTTGAGTATCATTTTTGGAGTGGAAGTAATCGTTTCCGGAATTCTTGTATACAACTTGTCAAAAGAGATAAGTGAGGTAAATATTAGGTATATAGGATTCAAAAACCTTTGGATTTTGTTTCCTGTTAATGTATGTTACTAATATATATTGCTGAAAACATGGAACAGCATCCGATAATTAAGAGTAACACATTTTTCTGATGTTTTTATTTTTTTGTGCAGTACCTGTCTATAACACAATTTAATTGTTTTCCCTTTAAGACTAAAGAGGCTGCCAGGCTTGGGGAATACCCTTTGCATTGTTTACGCCAGCTGGTGGCACCTGGATGTCAGCAAAATGCATCTCTCAGTTCAGGAGGACATACAGGCTGTGACTTGTGGATAGCAGAACTGAATAACAGCGTGCACAAGGTAAAACGACGAGAAAAGCCAGCCTTATAAGTTAGTTTATATTGACTAAATGTTGAATGCATAAACACATGATGGTAAAGTATACATACAGACTTGACCTTGTGTTGTTTTTGGTTTCAGTTTTGTTTTGTTGTCATTTTCTAAACTGTATTAGAAATGAAAACATTTAATTATGATTGCAGAGGCGGCACAGCTCTGTACATTATTTTATTACTTATCATATGTCTTTATGATCACGGTCTGAAAGATGTTGCGTTATTATGAAACATGTCATGTTGTTACCACTTCAAAGCAATGCAAAAACTAAAAAAAGATCAAAAACAGTTGTTTTTTTTTTATTTGATGGAGGCATTGCGCATATTGCGTGGTTACAATGCAGGCCGACTTGAATTTTATTGAAACTAAATAAAATGTAAATTACATTAAAAATGCAACAAAATGGCTTATCGCCAAGTAATATTCTTGCTAATCTATTTATAATGTCTCCGTGAAAATGCATTAAAATATCAAGTTATTCACGGATTGATTCTTACACACGTCTCCCCTTTACCAGAGTCTAACTAGTAATCGAAGTTCTGGCAGCAGTACGGTAAGGGAAATATAAGTCAAAATACAGAAACGCGGCAGAAATCAAAGAGCCATGTAGGAATATCTCATACACTCGAAAAATGAATGTCTGGTCAGAGCTACTAATGAAAACTAACATTAAAACTGATGGGGGGAAGCGCCTTTTATTAAACCGCTCACTTTGAATCTTTTACAAAGTTAGGATATTAAGAAAGCAAAGTTAACGTTGAAGTAGGCGGAGCTGTGCTCCGGCAAGGTACTATTTGGGCATAAGGAGGCGGAGCCAGGATTACTCCTGCCTCGTGCCCTACGATGCCCCTCTCATGACCCTATTTAATTGGAGCAGTTGAAAGATGAATGGATATTGATGAAAGGAAACTGATTTAGAAAATATACTTTTCCTTCAATTTCAGCAAATTGTCTCTGACATAAGGAATGTCCTGTATTTCAAGTTAAATGGTACGTTTTTACTTTATATATATATTTACAAACTATTAACCTATGCATGCACTCAGGCACACACATATATGTTTATTATTTAGGGCTGCATTTCCAGTTATGCTGTAACTCAACTATCTGCCCTTAATTTGCAGCCAACAATTTAACTTTACTTCGTTCCAACAAACCTGCCATTCACATGGGAGCGGAGCAGGAACTGAGGCAGCTCTCCCGCTGGATAAATAACGGTAAAATACGCAGGGTATTGCTTTTGAAAATGGACGGATTCATATATTAATTCCAGTGTTCTAGCGATCAATGTTTGTCATTATTTTTTTCCGGAATAGGTGGGACTGAGAATATGACAGGAACAAGGGAAATTCTCTACTGGGATAACATTAACGGACCAGCAATACAGCAAGGCATGATGGGATATATCGATGGAGAGATAGTTATACCCCGTGAAGGTCTTTACTTTGTCTACTCCCAGGTATATTTCCAAATGCTTTCTTTAGAACATGAAAGTCTGTCCCAGCCGTTTGGGCAGTATATATACAGGAGCACTGCATCCGCTCAGAAGCCGGTTCTGTTGACCAGGTCCACTGTGACTGAGTGTGGGCATGATGGACAGGACTTTGTCTTGTTCTCCAGCCATCACGGTGCTTTGTTCCACCTGCAGCAAGGCGACACGCTGGCCGTGCACGTTCCTGACGTCCGCTCAGTACGCTTGCAGGAGGATACAACCTTTTTTGGAGCTTTTAAAATAAACTAAAACATCTCGTATGATTCGTAAACATTTTCTGTATGTTACATGTATTTGCTTTCAGTTGATGATAATGTAGTATTAAATGTACTAAAATGTACTAAAGTGGAAATTTTGCATTTATTTTCACTCAAAAAATAGGGGGCTGCAGTGGGCAGCAGTGTCACACCTCTGGGACCTGGGGTCAAGTCTCCGCCATGGCTCCGTGTGTGTAGAGTTTGTATGTAGGCTAATTGGAGTTGCCAAATTGCCCTTAGGTGTGTTTCTGTGTGTGTGCGTGCCCTGTGATGGGTTGGTGCCCCATCCTGAGTTGTTCCCTGCCTCGTGTCCTGCGATGGGTTGGCGCCCCATCCTGGGTTGTTCCCTGCGTCGTGTTCTGTGATGGGTTGGCGCCCTATCCTGGGTTGTTCCCTGCCTCGTGCCCTGCAATGGGTTGGCGCCCCATCCTGGGTTGTTACCTGCCTCGTGCCCTGTGATGGGTTGGTGCCCCATCCTGGGCTGTTCCCTGCCTCGTGCCCTGTGATGGGTTGGTGCCCCATCCTGGGTTGTTCCCTGCCTTGCACCTGTAGCTTCCAGGACAGGCTCTGGACCCCCAATGACCCTGAATAGGATAAGCGGTTTCAGAAAATAGATGGATATGTATATACACCGATCCCTCGTCTATCGCGGGGGTTGCGTTCCAGAGCCCCCCGAGAAAGATGAAAATCCGCGAAGTAGAAACCATATGTCTATATGGTTATTTTTGTATATTTTAAGCCCTTATAAACCCTTTATATTCTCCTAGATATTAGATAAGATTCGTGTTGTATGTAATTATGTATGTAAACACACTGTTTATATACTACGCACAAATATATGCATCGTATATCATTGAAGAATTTAATTTAATACGTAAAACGTAGTTGTAAACACATTATAATACTTATTTTAACAAAAATAATTATATATTTATTATAATATACAGTAATGCACTCGTTTTACTTATTTACCCAGTTATATTAGATATAATATGATTATTCCTTTAATATTAGTATTGTATTTCTAAAATACGAACACTGCAGTCATGCTCATTTGCATTCTGGTTTCTGATTGGGTAGCTTCTCAGCCATCCGCCAATAGCGTCCCGTGTATGAAACCAACAGGGCAAAACAGTTGAGGAAGCATGCATCAGAAATAAAAAGACGCATCGTCCGCAGAAATCCGCGAACCGGCGAAAAATCCGCGATATATATTTAGATATGCTTGCATATAAAATCCGCGATAGAGGAAAGCTGCGAAAGTCGAA
This sequence comes from Mormyrus iriodes, assembly GCA_011763525.2. Classification (NCBI taxonomy): domain Eukaryota; kingdom Metazoa; phylum Chordata; class Actinopteri; order Osteoglossiformes; family Mormyridae; genus Mormyrus; species Mormyrus iriodes. Next base: position 5,555,011 of record JAAGVU020000038.1, on the reverse strand, counting down.
GCGCGATATAGCGAGGGATTACTGTACTGAGACTGGATGTGTAACAATATTGTGTGTTGTATTTAATTTTCTTTTCAGTAAGTGAAATTTTCTTTTCCGACATGATATTGAGATAATTATAGTTCTCAGGCACTAGAACATAATTATCAGTTGTATATGTCTCAAAGGAGAGCAAGACAGGACAGGAGAAAACTAAAGAATTTACTTATACTTCTACAAATAAAGCTAATTCATTTCATTTCAATGTTATTCCACTTTTTAATTTAATATAATTTAATTTAATTGCACACCTGCCTAATAGGTATATTCCAGAAAAAAAAAATCCTGAAACAATAATTGTATATATACCAAGCACGTAATGCTGAACTTATTAATTTCGCGTATGACAAGATCCACACCATAGCTACAGTTCATTGAGATAAGAAACATTCTCTTGGAAATATTACTTTATTATTTAAAAATACAACTTTCTACAGCATACATACACTATATGGACAAAAGTATTGGGACGCACATCTTACTCACTGAATTCAGGTGCATGTAATCAAGCACCTAGGCATGCAGTCAGGTTTACAAATATTTGTGAAAGAATGATTCAATCTGAAGATCTCAGTGAATTCAAGCACACTCATAGGATGCCACCTTTGCAATAAGGCAGTCTGTGAAATTTCTTCCCTGCTAGATATTCCATGGTCAACTGTAAGAGGTATTATTACAAAGTGGAAGCATTTAGGAACAACAGACTTAGCAATGAAGTGGCAGAGCATGTAAAGTATCAGAGCGGGGTCACAGATTGCTGAGGCACATAGTGCGTAAAAGTCGCCAACGCTCTGACTCAGTAACTGCAGAGTTCCAGACTTCCTCTGGCATTAACCCCAGCACAAGAACTGTGTGCCGGGAGCTTCATGGAATGGGCTTCCATGGCCGAGCACCTGCATGCCAGCCTCACATCACCAAGCGCAATGCCAAGCATCAGATGGAGTGGTGTAAAGTATGTTGTTTGTTTAAAAATGAGTTCTGACTTCCCATCCCAGGGGAGAAATAAAGTTCTACTTCAAACTAAATTTCATTTTGAAATATTTACTGGTTTATAACAATCTCCCTAACAGTTATCTCTTCTAGGCACAAGTCGTTGCACAATATTTAGTATAACGGAGATTCATATTGCTTTTCGAAAGTTTTCAATACATTGGGTGTGATTTTGTGTACAACCAACAGATGGAACTATTGTATCATTAATTCTGAAACATTTTTTGGGGAAAAAGAAATGGAAAGAAATTTCTACTGATATTCACAAAGATTTCATCAAATTGTGCAATTTGATTTTCAGTGACAAAATCGGGGCAGACAGCATTCCAATCTGAATGCTAATTCTCTTAATTATTAGTCACAATGAGAGAGCATGGTAATGTATTCATAGTAACAAGAATCAGGATGAGTAATTAAATAAGTTGATTGCAGAAAGGCTAGTTTAGCCCAGCCAGCATAGGTAAATATTTTGTTTCACAGTTTGTATTTTGTATTTTTCATATTTTCAAGTTTTTTGCTACTGTTGTTGAACCTCATGTATACTGCACTGAAATGGAATCTGGGTGACACATTGGCTGAGTGGCAATAATTGTTTCCTGAAACCTCCAAAGCTGGGATTTTCAATTATGTATGGAGCTTTCCTCCTGGAGTCCAGTGGCACACAGGCTCAGAGGCAGAGGGGGGTCTCTCAGCAGGAGAGGCTTGGGGGGGGGACCTCAGTAAAATTTCCCAACCCAGGGAGGAGGGGGTTGTTGATAAAATGTTGCGGGTTTGGTGTGACTGTTGGGAACTCAATAAAAACTTCTGGCAGAGGTGGGGGAAGGGGGGTCATACTTTTTGGTAATTTTTTCGGTGGGTGCCCCTCTTCCCTCCCGCTTCCTTCTGATACTAGTTAGGCTAACTGGTGTCTCAAAATTGCCTGTTACTCTGTGTGCGTGTGTTTGTGTGTGTGTGCGCTGCTTTTTATACAGTCTCTCAGACTCTCTGAAGGATAAGCAGGTGCAGGTCTTACATTATGGTTTATACATTCAAAGACTTAGATTTTTAAAAGTTCTCAATTAAAAAAATACATGACTGGTACCTTAACTAATTCTTAGCACGTTGTAATTTAAAATTGTAGCTCATTGTTGCACGGTTTGTGTTTACCGTATTTATTTTTTTCAAAGACCCACAAGAAAAGAGTCGCCAAATTATATCTGTAAGTTTGCCAGTCCATCTATCATCCTACTCTAGTGCACATAAAAAGTAAATTTACACTTTACATAAAGCTAAATGTAGTTTACATACATCATAACCTTTGTGCAACAACTGGTTTTAATATTTTGATGGGAAACAATATAGATCATCATAGAGATACATTCATCTTGCTGACAGTACTAAGAAAAAGCATTATTGTGGAACTTTACCCATAAAAAACATTTCTTGAATATACAAACAGTCTCCATCCATCCATCCATCCATCCATTCTGTAACCGCTTATCCATTTCAGGGTCGCAGGAGGTCTGGAGCCTATGGGCGCAAGGCAGGGAACAACCCAGGATGGGGCACCAAGCCATCGCAGGGCACACTCACACGGGCAATTTGGCAACCCCTGTTAGCCCCAGCATGTTTTTGGACTGTGAGGGGAAACCGGAGTAGCCGGAGGAAATGCCACGATGACAGGGGGAGAACATGCAAACACCACATACATGGAACCCAGGCAGAGACTTGAACTGGTCCCAGAGGTGTGAGGCAACAGTGCTAACCACTGCACCACCGTGCCGCCCCACAGACAGTCTCAATATTTGCTATTCATGGGTGGACAATGTTTACAAATGAGCTTTTCCCAAACAGTGGTCTTTACATTAATGACTATATGCACTCTCCAGACTAGCTCCAGGACCTCCTCCTTTCACCTTCAATCTACAAATTATGATAAACAACATCCTTTCACGCTAGCAGTAACAAACAGAGATGGGCTTTGATGTCACAATAATAAAATACAATGAAACGACACTGAGAACCTGAAAGGAATGAGGGTGTGTGGAATATGAATGCACTTGGCATTGTCTCCTTTAAATAAATAAATAAAGGTCTCTGGCTTCCGATTTTTAATGTTATTTAGTAGCATATATAGCCTACTTTTCAAAGAACAGTATGATCTCCTGGATGCCCTCAGAAAATAAGGAAACAACCTTGTAGAATGCAGAAGGAAATTTTGCTTTTAATTATCTTACTTTATATAATGTTTTCATTCCCTCTGACATCTTATTCTGCTGTCTCTGTCTGGGGTTGATAAAAAATTAAGATATCGGGTTTTTTTTTCTCCATCCCAAACAGCCACTTGAGGCGTGAAGGTGACCGCGCTTTCTCTGTGCTGTGGAACAGCCTCCCTCTCCATTTTTGATCAGCCAATTAACTCCAATTAACCTCAGCATGTTTTTGGACTGGGGGGGGGGGGGCTGAGTACCCACAATGACATGGGGAGAACATGCAAACTCCACACACGCAGTTATGCAGAGCTGGCAGTAGTAAGGCCTGCACTTGGGCCTCCCTCTGCTCAGCAGGGAGCTGCACCTTCTGCGCACTCTGCAGAATAACTAGCTGGCAGTGGTACCTTCTGCACACCACTATAGAACATATCTATTGGTGAGGCATATTTGCTTGTTTACAGAATTCTTCTGAATGAATTAGTCAATATGTGAATTTAAATTAGTTTATTTGCGATTAAAATTGTAATCCACTGCGGATCATTTCACGGGAGTTGCTTTTGATAATATATTTTGCATTTGAAGCAGGATAAATACAAACCCATAGATGGCCCCTGACATCACGCTTCACTGGAAGTCCATGGAAGATTCTTGTACTTATTGGTCAATATGCTTCGATGATGTGATTTTGGAGCCCGCCCAGGCGCCATGCTTCACTTGGAGTCTATGAGAGTTTCACACATAGTTTCTGCTTTGGCAAATTAAATTGACAGACAGGACTCTATTTTGATTATCGTAAAGCACAAGGCACAACTAACATATATGGCAAATCCATTTTGCTATTTTGATGGTAGAAGAAAAAGACTTTGCACCAGCGCAAGACACAAAAAGGTTGTTTTAAATCCCTTAATTACTCATAAATGGCACATCACCTGACCCGTAAAAGGCAGCGGTGCACAATCTATGGTGGATTGCTATTATAACAGCACATTTACCTGGCAAGCCGGATCGCTTTTCGCTCAAGGAAATGGACGAGCACGAGTATGTCATCTACGGGAGCAGCACTGTTCCACCTAAGCCTTTCAAGGGGAAGGGGGCGGGGATGCAGTAGCAGTGAGTGTCCTCGTTTTCTGGCATCACCAGATCTTCCGGCATCCCAGCATGCCCCTGTATATAGCCCCCGTTTGTGTGTCTTGTAAGTAGTTGTATTTGTTTAATGTAAATACTTGCTGTGTTCCTGATGGTCCTGTGCACCCTTACCTGTGTTGTATGTGTAATCCTAATGTGTCTAGCCATTATGTGATGCCCTACCATGTGTGAGCCTTCCTGTCTATAGTGTGACCTCCCCATATATGCGTGCCATGTCAGTGTTCGTCTTATTGCTGCTTGAGTGCGGTCCCTTTAAGAGCTCCGTTAGAGAACGACTTTGTGTTAATCCGTGCCTCTTCGTGTTTTTCCGCCGCCACCGCAATGCCTCGGTCTGCCCGACGTTACAATACTTTACCTATGGTGTTTCATTAAAGAGTCTGGTTACGTGAAAGGATAATAATACTAAATAATAAAACACATATAAATAAAATAAAATGAAAAACCATTAGAGCACCTAGAGCGTGCACCTCTGTCCGTAACGAGCGTCTTGCACCCGCACGTTTCTAATACAATAAAATACACAAGGGTTAAATACCGTTTAATAATGCACCACTGACTTCAGACGTGGTTTTTGTTGATCAAAACCGGAGAGAAAAATTTACATATAAGCAGCTGACCGGCTAAAACAATAAAAATAGACCATTTTTGGTTATGCTGCCAGCAAACAGAGTACTTCCCTCATTTTAAAAGTCACTATCCAACAGGGATGGGTTTGCATGTTTGTTGGATTATGCATCCTGATCCTGGAGGGTGCCTTTCTGGAAAGTATGGCTATTCCACTAGCAGAAAAATGACAACAAAGTGATACTGCAGCCCTCAAAACAATATTTCCCTTAGCTCTTTGATTTTATATGCAGTTTATCCACAGATAAGCTTCCTTTCACAGCAACCTAAAGTCATTTAGATTCCCTTAGAGAAGAAAATCATATTAGTTTATTAAAATTAGAGTGTTACTAGAATTTTATAAGATTTTCAATCTTTTACAGTTCTGCACTATCTATACATAGATGCAATACAAGCAGCTATTCTGGTCATGTCCCACTGGGCAAGTCTCCCATCTGGCATAGGATGCCTCAGAGGAAGCTGCCATCTAGGACAGGGGTGGGCAATCTTATCTGCAAAGAGCCAGTGTGGGTGCCGGTTTTTGGGATAACATTTAGGTCAGCTGTTCAAACCCAGGTGTGAGAACGCTTCAGCCAATCAGTCCTCTGATTAGAAATGTAATTAAGGAGTTGCAGTGAAAACCTGCATACCCAACGGCTCTTTCTGTATAAGATTGGCTGCCCCTGACCTATGAGCTTGGGAAGAGAGTTTTGGCTTGACTCGTTAAGCATGCTGCCATCGTGATGCTCACCAGGAACAATGCTTTGAAGGTGTTATGATGAAATGTTATGATCAGGCCTTATTGTTCAAAGAATCTCTAAAATATTTACCTGATACAACGGTTAATAAGCCTTGAACTGGAGCACACAGGTAACAGAGGGTGGCTGACGTCATGCCCTGGATAAGCAGTCATTATAACAGAAAGGAAAATGGCAACGAGTCTCACATTATGCCAGGTTCTCCAGCACCAGAGATGGCGAGAAGGAGGCGGGGGCAGGCGGGGAAGGAGGAGTCAGTGAGGAAAACAAAAGATGTGAGGGTTTTTGTGACAGCGACAGAGCAGATCAGCATTCGTGGCTGGAACACCTTGATGAGCTTTTTGAAGTGAATCCTGGATCCCGGAAGCATTTCTGGCAGCCGGTATAATTATCGCCCCCGCCGTGTGTCGTTGGGGTCTTGTCCCTGCGGCTGTGTGCTCGGCAGCGCTGCTGCAGTCCTGCCAGGTGGCCTTTGTCCAGGAAGCCACTTTGCGGCTCTGCCTGGTGACTGAAGGCAGGCCCCAAGGTGCCTGTGTCACAGCCCAGATCAAGAAGGCGGGCTGTATTTTGCAATATACTGCTAACACTCATATCAGCTTTCTGCAAAATTTATATCTCCTATATGTCAAGCTGCTTAAATGTCAGGCTGCAGAGAGTCGGGTGTCACACCAGCACAGCCCCGCCAGCACTCCCGCTCTCCACAGCTCTAGCTGGTCCTGCTTCCCTCCTAGTCTGTCTCCCCAAAACATCATCCCTAATCAATCCTGTGTTCCACTTGTCTCTTTGTCTAAGTCAGAGTTTCCTCTGTATCTCTGCTTGCTGCTTATTTGTCTTGTCAAGTCATTGTGCCTCCTGGCTTTCTATTCAGCCGCAGGTTTGGAGCCCAGATTCCTTCCTTCGATAACTGGGCAGTTTATGTGAGTGTCTGTTTGATTTACAGTTCAGGGCTCTGCACGGAGGCTTGACTTTCCTGGTGTGGTACGTCTCCTGTAGGATTGCTTCCTCACATTGCCCTCACGTCTGTGACACAAGGAGAGTTATCAGCCTCACAGGGATGAGCTCACACGTGGAGAGTCAAGCTTTTCTTCAGATCCTCTTTGTCATTCAAAGGATAAAATAAAAATTAAAATCCATGGTTTTTATTGTAAACCCTACACTGATAAATATCATCCTAAGCAGTATCTTAGTAAGCAGTGGTAAAGGTAGACAGGTTACTTTTTGATGCTCACAGTGGACAACTTACCGCACACGCGTGAAAATAAGCGATTAAGAAAAACTTAAGACTGAAGAAAAATGAGCTCACTCAGCTGAGTCTGCTGCACTCTCAGTCGGGAACAAGCAGTTGATCTGGTGATAGCTTTGATTAATAACATTCCCAGCTCACCTGACTCACTCACTGCACCCTGTCACTGGCCACGACGCTGGAGACAAAAGGTCTGAAAAGTGCCCAAACCAAAGTGCAGTATTGTGTCAAGTAATTTTATATACAAAGCACAGTTAAAAACACCAGGTGTTTACCAAAGTGCCGTTTAACAGTAAATAGACACTACACATAAAAATCCTACCATAAAATATATAAGGGTTAAATCAGTAATAGCAATCACTACATAGAACCCAACAATAAAATCAAATCTAATAATGATGAGCGACACTAACTTTCAAGATGCAAATGCAAGATGCAAAGCAAAACAACACTGAGAGACTATCTTTCAATATTGTTTTTGAAACAGAAGTGTTCGAATTAGACCTACAATTGCTTTTCATCTACCCACCAAGCAGCAAAGGGAATGTCCCTTGAGTTACAAAAAAACAGGAATTCAAATAACTGGAGAAAATGGTTACTTTACAGTTAAGTAGTTTCTGCTGTTACTGTGAGAACATATTGTTCATGGTTGAGTTCATTTATTGCATTTCAAATGAGTCAATTTAGTAACATTTTAATACAGTATGTCACGCATATACTTTGAATTACATAAGTATGCCACACATTGAAATAAAAATCATCCCTGATAATTGTTGAATTGGACATAGGAAGTCTAGAAAAACTAGTCTCACTTTCTGCTGGGACATTCAGATGGCAGGGTCAGTATTTGGCATAACTAGCATAAAAGCATGGATCCATCCTGCCTTGTATCAATAATTCAGGCTGCTGGTGCTGTAATGGTGTGGGGGATATTTCTTGGCACACTTTGGGCCCCTTAGTACCAGCTGAGCATCACTTAAATACCACAGCCTGCCTGAGTATTGCTGCTGACCATGTCCATCCCTTTATGACCACAGTGTACCAGCTTCTAATGGCCACT
>JAAGVU020000038.1:5519078-5541616 GCA_011763525.2 Mormyrus iriodes | reverse complement strand
ACCCTGTACACGGTCACTCCCCTCCCCATCCCAAACCAGGGTGTCTCCATATCAGTACTAACCCTTTACACGGTCACTCCCCTCCCCATCCCAAACCAGCGTGTCTCCATATCAGTACTAACCCTGTACACGGTCACTCCCCTCCCCATCCCAAACCAGGGTGTCTTTGTGGTTGTCTGAGAACCAGGTATAATACACTCTATAACTGCAGCAGCAACTAACAGCCTCAGTAAGGGCATGTGCACAAACATATATAACTAAAAGGCATTGATGGCGTCTGCAATTTTTCTGCTAATGCGGAATGACTTTGTTTTCTTGTGAATCTTCATTCAAAGCACCGCAGCAGCAGCCGCCTGGGCAGGATGAGAAGCGGTGTGCGTTTCCTGACATGTGCACCGCCAGACACCCCCTCATTATCAGACCGAACGCAAGCCGCATAACATGCCTTAAAAAGAATTCTTCTTAAAAAGGATTCATATGCTCGACTGCGCTGGAGGTGCAATAGGTGTGCAGCTAAGAGTGGGTATAGCTGCGCAGTTACGAGGAGGAGAGGTGAATGTGGTAAATGTGATTTGCTACTGCTAATAATGGGCAGATCTGACGCACCTAAAGCAGCTTGTAACAGTAGGAGCATCCACCTGCTGTGAGGGACACAGCACGCTATCCACCATCCCTCTCTCTTCCTCTCTGCTTGTCCAGTGCAGGGTTATAATACCCAGTTTATTATTTCATCAGTGTAATTATTCATTCAAGTTCCCATCAAGGAATTACACCATCTAACACACATTTAAGCATCTACTCACATCTGAATAGAGAACTAAAGGTTACATACATTTCTTACTTATATTTCGTAAAACATCCATCCTTCAACTAATAACTATCAGCTGACTCCTCAGCAAGCGCTGCCGACTGAAGAACTATGCTTTTTGAAATGAATCTGCCATTCATAGGAAACAGTTGTCTTGATTAACATACAGTACTGTAAACCATTTATGATTAATGTTATTGGCCACGTTAAAATGCCCATCAGTCTTACAGCCCAGCTCATTCCCAGTTTGCACATGGGGAGATACACAACATGGGACGTCAGTGTGTCGTAAGACAGATGCTCATCCATTAACAGATATTACTGCTGTCAGCAGCACCCCCTAAACCTAGAGGAGGAAACTGGAGGGTGCTCCTACTACAAATGGATGCCATGCGAGCCCCACCCTCACAAAGATGGGATGTAAACCTGCACCCCTGAAAGTGGGGCCACCACCATATTCTAATACTAAGCTTATATTTGTAGCCTGAATATCTATGTATATTATGTATTTCTATATGACACTTCGCAGTGTATTGCACTATAGGCGCCATGTGGCTGCTTTATAACAGGAGACAAAACAGAACCATAATACAGATCATGGTTACATTTATTTTTTGCTTAGATAAATAACGACAATTGTAACATGGATACATACATTCAGGTCTCAGTTGTTGCTTCTGTTATTTGCATGTTAATCATATATTGCTTTGGAAAAAAGTATCCCTTACATATGGTGCAGACAGTAACAGCTAACATTAAAACTGCAGTGTATTCATAATCATTTTCCAGGAATGTGGCATGAATGAGGTCCACAGAAATTGGATGCAACTTCATGAGGGCAAGAATTCCACAAACGATCCAAGGTCAAACACGGGCCCAACAAGCTGCTACAGGCAAGGCAGACTGAGCAACGAAGCAGGCAGGCCAAGGACATCACACAGAAGTAGAGTGGGAGCAAACTCAGGGGGCTTTGCACAGTTTCACTAGGAAGAGGTGAAGGTCAAAATGTCTGAATAATGACTGAAGCTGATGGAATAGGAGGGAGTTTAATATTGGGGGGGGCACAATTAATTATTTAATTATGTAAATTCCTGGATTAAGTATTGGGGGGTACACCCCCACCCCCCACCCTGGTTTTTACGCCCCTGGCTGAAGCAGCGTTGCCCACTGTCAGTTGGAGGGGATGCTGAGAAACGCTCTGTCAGATCAGAGGTGGATGAGGACCACCTGTCGGGAGATGTTACACATCAACCATGGCTTTGAAATGGATATCTATGAATCTCCAGGTCTCCAGAACAGAAATTCTGTCAAAATCAAGCCACACATTTGTATGGGTCCACCTATCGGCTGACAAGAGTCACATCATTAAATATTAAAAAACTCATTGCTCGTTTAGGTGATGCTGAAGCAGCATGTTCTGCTAAGCAGCTGATTATTTACCATCTTCTGACTCTATCTGCAACCATCAACCAATCATCAGTAGCATCACAAAAATAAAATCAAAGAAAGGACCAGTCTCTGACTTTTTACAGATACAGGTGGTGGAGGAGGACCTGAAGCGACTTTTTACAAATGCTGGTGGAGGAGGAGGGCCCAAAGTGACTTTTTATAAACATAGGTGGAGGAGGAGGGCCCGAAGTGACTTTTTACAAATACTGGTGGAGGAGGAGGGCCCAAAGTGACTTTTTATAAACACGGGTGGAGGAGGAGGGCCCAAAGTGAGTTTTTACAAACACGAGTGAAGGAGGAGGGCCCAGTGTGACTTTTTACGGATACAGGTGTCGGAAGAGTGCCCGAAGTGACTTTTTATAAATACAAGTGGCGGAGGTGGGCCCAAAGTGAGTTTTTACAAACACGGGCGAAGGAGGAGGGCCCAACGTGACTTTTTACAGATATAGGTGGTGGAGGAGGGCCTGAAGTGACTTTTTACAAACACAGGTGTTGGAAGAGTGCCCGAAGTGACTTTTTATAAATACAAGTGGCGGAGGAGGGCCCGAAGTAAGTTTTACGAACACAGGTGGAGGAGGAGGGCCCAAAGTGACTTCTTGTAAATACAAGTGGTGGAAGAGGGCCCCAAGTGACTTTTTACAAACACAGGTGGCAGAGGAAGGCCCCAAGTGATCTTTTACAAATACAGATGGTGGAAGAGTGCCCAAAGTGATTTTTTACAAATACAGGTAGTGGAGGAGGGCCCAAAGTGATTTTTTATGAATACACGTGGCAGAGGAGGGCCCCAAGTGACCTTTTACAAATACAGATGGTGGAGGAGGGAACTGGGAATAAAGAATATTACTGATATACCTAAAACGCTGTAAGGTCCAGCTAGTCTCACTTGGAGCACATTTTGTCTTATAACACCATAGATCAAATACTGTGGTTACGCTTCTCTGCAAGCCAAGCCATTGGGGTTCTGCACCATAAAGCACCATATAATTAGCTCCCAGCAGCGCCCTGTAAAACCCTGCCATTGTGTTACATCTCCCAGGGATTAGCCTGTAACAAAGTAAATAAAACCTATCATGGGGATTTTCAAATGCCTGTCCCTTAAAAATACTGTAGGAAAATGATCTATGCAGTGGCCATCTATGCAAATTTACTACTTTTGAAATTAAGGCTAGACATCACCTGGCCATGACTTACCCACCCAGATGTAAAAGCTGAGAACATGCATTTTGTTTAGTTGAGCAGTGTTTCGTAGATCAGAACCCAGAACACTTTTCCCCATTTGTTTGTGGTTTGGTGCCAAACATAAAATAGAGGATGACATTACAAGGCACACAGGAGAAACACTTCACAGTACAATGTATGCGATACTAAAGGAGACAATTTACAGAACACACAGTGCAGGATGTCTTAAGACGATAAACTACCACATGAGTACCTTGTGCGGAAACGACTGCAAAACTACATAGTCAAGTCACATTCTAGTCAAGCAGGATTCTGATAAAGTCTTTCATTGCAGATACTACAGGCTCTGGTCCCGCTGCAAAACAGCTGTGCTCCAGTGTGGTAGGCAAGGAACATCAAGATTTCCCAAAAGCTTTTTCTAATCGGCCTCTAGAGAAGATTCAGATGCTGTTGTAAGATCAGGCTGTATTTCACAAGGTTACATGAGAAAACAATGAGTGGGTGACTAACAGAAGAAAATGTTCAGATAATCTAGCAAATTTAGTATATATCCCCTAGTTATACATTTTGGCTGGTTTTTGAACAGAAACCAAACGGAACGTTAAAATGTACGTTCATTTTATGTTCTTTATGTGATTTACTGAACTGACGTAATTTTAGCTTTCAGGGTGAATGTGCTGTTTCAGTTAAATAGTAGAAGGGGTGTTGATGTGGGGCAGTGCGTCCCTGGACGTACTTGGTCAGTCGTACCTTAATCATATTGTCGTTCTGGTTAGATATGAATGAATGAAGCCTGCTGAGGTTTGTAAGAGGGTGGATTGCAGGCTCAGGGCACTTGCTGACACCTCCAGGGCTGCAGGGTCTCACACGTATGCTGACTGCATGCTGCAGACCAGAACCATCCAGTCAGACTAACTGGTGTCTCTGAATAGCATGCAGTGAGGATGTGGGTGCCCCATAGAGTATCCATACTGCTTCTCGGGACCCCATACAGCGTAAGTGTTTCTAATTTTTGATACCATCAGTAGTACTTGAACTCAAATGCTGTGCATTATTGTCAGTTGTCACGTCCAGCCCACCCCGCCTGTCTGATCCCTGCGTTTCCCCTCGGGCGTGGCTCTAAACTATCCGCGCCTGGAGCTTGTTAGGCTTACCTCTCATTCCTGCCCTCCTGTGAATTACTCACAGCTACCTCATTTCTGCTCCCTTGCTGATCATGTATATTAACTTCTCTCAGTCCTGTGTTCCCCGTTTGGCCATTGTCTAATGTCTGAGTTTGCAAACCCGGTTTATGTTTCCTAATAAAGTTCCTTATGAAGGGCTTTTTGCTATCAGATTGTGCCTTGTGTCCATGTCGTGATATCAGTGAAATGATATGATTACCTTAACACTGAATAAGCTTAAGCCCGTCTTTTTACTGGGGTAAACACTGTATCAAAATACTTTGAAAGGTTTCACCACTTTATTCCAATTAATGTGAAAAAAGAAATAGCAACAATTTTAATAATATTCAGAAAGCATCTATAATAGTAATTATAGTAATATGGGTTATTTCTTTCGCCACTAGGAGGCGCTGATCTTCTCTCACAATTTTACTTCTACCAGAGACTCTCTAGACACAGTTTTACTGTGGCTGTGGCTGTATTAGCTGCAAGCTACATACAGAGATAGAACATATGTAACCCACAGACACACACACACACACACACACACATATAGCTTCTGTTGAGCCTCATTAGTAGTGGAGGTTGAATGGTTAGTCCAGTGACTTGTGCTGTTTTTAATCATTGCACAATCCATCGTCAGTCGTGATGCTACTTCCTGAAATGATTTGCTTGCATCATATGTCACTTAAGATGAATACCTGTTCCTACTGAGGAATGGGAAGAGTGAAATCTGTGATCTGCAGTCGCTGAGACTCCTGTGATCAGCCTAAATCGTGCTGCGTGCTGCGTGCTGCGCCGTGGATTTGCCGGGGCCAGGACTGGGGGCGGCTGTGAGAAGAGTGGGACGCATCAGGAAGCCAGCTGCATTGTTAATAATCAGCCACTGATATTGCCATTTGCTTAGAGAGGGTGTATTTTTCAGCGAGCGCTTTCGCTCGGCTCAGATTTTAAAACATACAGGCACAATGGTGACAAGGACTTCACTCTACTTGCCCACCGGTTACCATGGTGTTCAGCTGCATCGTGATCTCATTTATTTATTTATTTGGATGATTTGATGTTTGGTTTTCAGTTTTTTCCCCTCTAATAAAGTACATCAAGGATTCATGCTGCATGAATGCACATTATGCGCCACAGAAACACTGTGTTTGTGATACAGTCTCATCCATATCTGCATTATTTGCATTTTAAAGAGGAAAAGAAATATCAGCCAGTGGATTTTGTCTATTCATATCTCAGTTTAAAATATGACATTTTTCCAATATTAGCACGATGCTCTTTGCTATGGAACCGTTACAGGTCAGCAACACACTTCTATTCTCTTTACATCAACACTGTCGACATGCTGCAGGCTGTTCTAAAATTAAGACGGAGTTCTTTACTCAAAGTGAGTAGATTTTTTCATGATCAGATCGATTTTTGTTTTACCTTTTGCCCTGCAACATTGTTTTCTTCAGTAACTAAAGAATCATAATAGGCTCCTATATTAATGCATGACTGAATGGTGCTATTCTTTCGTATGTGAAAATTAGTTGTTCTTTATTGAAAGCATTATTGCATAATATAATTTTATTTCTATCACTGTACTGGTATTTCACAGACATAACATTAACCTGTATGATTTATTATCTACATTAAGACATGATCATTGTGCTACTCCTAATGGAATAATGTGTTTTATTGGCTAACACAGCTGGAGGTTGGAAATAATCTGGGAAAATTCAAAGAATGGTATTTAATTTATAAAGAGCTACATCATGTTGGAAAGACAACAATGCATTCTGCGGATGGCCCCATCACCCCCGCCCCCATGAAACCCCTACTCTTCCCACACCCCCAACCTCTCTCTCTAGCCCCCCATTAGGATTGGGCGGAATCTAATTTCATACCGTCCATACGTTATACACGGTATTTTCAAAAGCACTTTGGAATCTTGGTATGGGGTACCAATGATAAAATTCACTGAGTGTGTGTGTGTGGGGGAGGGGGGGGGTTGCCTACGATAAAGAAAACGGGAGACAGAGAGAAAAGAGAGAAAACAGCAGGAAAAAGGGCAAACTGTAAAATCTATATTATCAGTTAAGGATCTGATAAATAGATACGTTAATGTGCAGGGATCACATTCTGTTTTCTACATATTAAAAGGGATAAGCAAAGGCTCCTAAATGTCAGTGAGATTGAAGATTGAATTATTGTTTTTCTGCAATACAGTAATTCTATATAATGAAATATATTTTATTAGTATATTTGTCCATAAACTGATAGTTAATGATGCTTAGATTATCAGTTTAATAAGATTTTTTTTTTTGAAAGAGTAAGTGAAATTAATAAAGGGCTTCTGCACTTATCCGGAAGATTGATCTGGCTCATGTTTCCTAGCAGGCATATCAGTGGACATAATGTTTTTGAATGACCGCTGTCCAAAAATTCTTAAGTGATTGGCAAGTCCGCATGGCATGCAGATAATAATTACGGTTACCATGGGAACATTGAGAACAAACACCTGTACTGGCTAAACCCAGCTGATTCCTTCTTCCCGAGTCGTGTATGTGCAATAAACAGTTCTGCACTGACTGAGGTGCAGGTTTCTATTACTAGAATGCGATTAGTAGTTTTTTGAAAGTTTGTATCCAGAAGTCAGGGTTAACAAACATTACCAAGTCATTTTCCCAGTTGGTAACTAGTACAACTAGCATTTCATCTGTATTTGACAGGAGTTTGTAGAGTTTAGTAGTTAATTTTTTTTGTAAGAAATGAGATTTCTGTCTGAATATGCAACTATGAAGTCTAATGTTATGGTCCTGAACATTCTCCAAGGGAAATCATCTGTACATATGGGGTTGTTGGTTCTGTACCAGCTGCAGGAGACAGCTTGCATAGTTTGTAGACCTCTCCTTGAAGCCTTAAATGTGGGAGGCAGAAAGGTTTTGGGGATCTTATGAAAGAGCCTGAGCTGATTGCTGCAGCTCTACTCCTACCTAAATTCAGGACATCCTGACCACAGAGGACAGTGGAATCTTTATGTATCATTAAAAGCATGATGATTGATATAATGTTTCCATATACACTGACTTTTGTAAATGATATAGATTTTATCACTTGGCAGTAGTGACTCAGAGATGAATATGCAGAATAAATTGCATTAAATATTTTTGCTACAGGCCATCACTACATCAAAGCCCATCTAACCAGCGACTCTGACAAAGACTCCCTCTCACGGAGCAGCCCGTCTGATGAAGATGATTTCTTAGCATCCATGAAATAAGGAACCTCGCAGACATTAAGGTTGGATAAGTACCTTTCAAGTCCAGTCACAGGAGGTGTGGATGTTTTGCACTAATTCCTCAAATCAAGAAGTTGTGTCTCAAACTCAACACAAGCCTTCCTGTGGCTTTTTAGTCATGCTGATCTTCTGTACACTCCAATCATCTTGAGAGCCAGCCACGCTTGAAGCTCACTAGTCGCCTCACTAGTGGTTATTCACTACGTGGAACATGTTTACAGGGTCACGAATCACCTAAAGTTTGACACTTTTTGGCACAATATATTTGTCGATTGACTTCAAAAGATTAAAAAAATAGTCTTGGGACCAGAATCGTATTGATTTATGTCATGTCATAAATATTAATTGTGTTATTCTACTGTTTCTGTGTATGATATGACTTGGATTGTATTAGGTACATATGGCTACTTTGCATTTTATTTCCTCAGATGAGACTTCATTACATGTTGCTTATTTAAAAGACTGGATAATCTAGATCAATGTATTCAAGTAATCTTTTTAATGGATACTTTCTTTCTGTTACTCAATTAATTATTTCGGCAACTTGTGACTTATTATACCTATATATTATATTTTATCAAAAAGTAATAATGCTTCAAAAGATCCATCAAAGACTTTTAGAGTTACTGTTACAGGCGCCCTTTCCTTCATTACATCGCTAAATCATTTTGGTATTTAAGCACTGACCACCGATCCTGTTGTTGTTGTCTAAGTGATTTGTATCAGTTTCTTTGCTTTTATATTTCCAGATAAGTAAGGTTAGTTAGAATTAAAGATGAAATTATTTCATATACTGCTGTGATTCGTCTGGCCAGCACTATGTTTATGCTTATAGAACATTAATCGACAGCCTTCAGATTCAAGAATTCAGCAGTGCTGTGGAGTACCGAGAGCTTTACCTCATCCCCCTTAACCATTAAGGCTATTTAATCAGTCTATCCGGTTTCCCCAGTTATCATAATTTAGTGGAAAGCAAAGAAAATATATGAGATTAAAAACCCTCCAGGCTTTTGAAAACCTTGTTTTGTTTACGGAAGGACTTTAGAGAGCAGAATACCCTTCCAGAGAATCCCCTTTCCTGTCTACTCCTGCCTGACACCTTCAGTTGGAATAACTTATTGAAAGAACACAGAGTATCTGTGGATCGGTGTTGCAGCCAATGTTACTGATGCTTGGCTAATTAGCAAGGAGAATGCATATTCTCTTGGAAAACTGTCACTCCCCTTGGAAGTTTCAAGTCTTTGATGACAAGCCTATTAGGTAAGAATAATGCAATATCACACTATAACCCTCTCTTAATCAGTCATTCGGGAGAGGCATGCGATTAAAATCTCTAGATACTCTAGTCCCCTCCCCGCTAATAGTGGCATCACTATTCCACAGTTTCCCTGGACCTCTGGCTCTCGCTTTATGGAGTCCGACCTGCTCCCTTCCTTCATTCCTTCCGTAACTCCAATAGTGAGCACAACATCTACTGTGAGTTCCAGTCCAGATTCTCCTGTGTCACAGCTGCGCTTCTTGTGTGTAGCACCAGAGTAACAGATGTCCTTCCTGGTTCTGTGCCCCCAAGGGATCTTTTGTATCCCCTGTTCAGTCTTGAATGGTAGCTATGGAGGAGTATAGACAGGAGTATAATTTTGCAGACTGCCATCATTTTCACAGAGCTCTAACTGTGAAGGGTGTGCAATTTAATACAGATACGAAGGTGAGATGAGTAAGCTTTTAACACATCTAGTAGTAATTATTTGTATTAGATGATGTCTATGGGTTTGGTAAATAGTGCCACATTTTTTTATTCTTAAAATTCTTAAGATGTTAAAAAACAACATGTTTTTTGTTTATATGAGATGACATTCTGATCTTCTCCAGCTCTTCAGATGCACATTCATGTTCAACATATTCTCCAGATACTGTATGACAACCACCTCTTTGCCAAGCTTGAGAAATGTCAATTGCATTTATCGCCAGTGTCCTTCTGGGTTTATCTCTTTGGCAGGTGTGAGGAAGGATCCTGGGAATGTCAGTGCGATCAGCGATAAGCCGCAGCCCGATACTCTAACACACATTCAGCTATTTCTTAGTTTTCTTTACCAACTTCTACAAATGGTTCATGTGTCACTTCAGTATCATTGCTGCGTCTCCCTCCACTTTAACAAAGGATTCCCACCCCATGTCCAGGGGACTGCAGCAGTGCAGGCAGCTTCAAAGACAAGCATAAGTCATTCGCTTCTCCCCCTGTTCTGACACTGCACTTCATTTAAGCATGATGTTTGATATATCAGATGTGGGAGTTCGGGCTATTCTCTTTCGGGGGTCTGATAATGCACGCTCGTGTGTTCCTTTGCTGATTCTACTCGCTAGATGAACAGAACTGTGATATTCACAATAAAGAGCTGCTGGGTGGTAACATTGCAATATATTTAACTGCATAGGTTTCTTTTCTGTGAACAGAGGGTCAGACAGTCCCGGGAGCAATTGGTTTTGTTCAGGAGCCCAACAGTGACATCACTCTGCTGACCCTGGGATTTGAACCAGCGACCTTCCGACCACAGGAACAGCCTCCATACCTGATGAGTCCGCACTGCACCCTAGGAAGCTAAGCATTTAATGTTTAAGCAGACTAGATCAGCACCATTTTATATTCATTAGGCCCTGACCTCACAATTTGATCCAGTTTAGGCCGTTTTCACACCTACAGTATAGTTTGTTTGCTCTGGTCTGAGTCAGTTGATGAGTTTGTAAACTTGGAGTGTTTTCCCCTCGGTTCAGTTTGTTTTTTCACCGTCAAATCCAAGTGAACCAAGATGCACCGCAACAAACCACGTGAGAACGTGCACTCCGCCTATTGGTCAGATGTGTCTGTGGCAGGAGCAAGAAGGTATTCAGAGGAAGAAGGTTCTCTGTTCTGGATTATTGCATATTTCTATGCAGTTTAACATGGAGCTGCAGCAGAAATGGCATTTGTTTATTGCTGTGGTAATTATGTAGGCAATACACCAGGCTAAACTACACCGGCAGAATGCCAAATTCACTTCGAGGGCACGTCTTGAGACACTGCCTCAGACTTTGCGAAGAAGACGTGCAGCCTTCAGACGACTGAGCAGAAGAAGGGAGTTAATATTGAGCATGTACGTCATGCTAACCATCAACGTTAAACCGAACCGAAGAGGTCAGATTATGTTCCCTCCAGAAACAAACCATTCCAAAATTTGTTCGGGACCAGAGGAGACCACCTCCTCTCAAGGGTCTCAGTGTGATTGTTTGAGTGCAAAAATGAACATGAACTAGAGGCCGGTATTGCTATCAACTCAAAATGCTGCAATGATATCTTGTTAGAGTAGAGATCTCTTCTTGTCGTTCATATTGCCAAGATTTAGCGAAAGGGCTCGAAATGCAAAAGTAACGGGTGTGCATCACTGCCTGGCTACATCAATGGTCTGTGATTAAAAATCACCAGGATGCTTTTGTTGAAAGACATTAGAGTGAGAAAGCTGAATATCAAATATACAGCTAACATTACTGTGGTCACAGTACTCTCATGGACAAGCCAAATGAGAGGCCATTTGCTTTGTCAGGTAATATACCAACTGTCCCTAATTTGTCCAAGCACTGATAGTGATTTGCTCGCCGGTACGTAACCTGCCCTCTGTCGCTAGTATAATCGCAAAAATATCTTCAAAGTCATTGGGAAAAGGCATAAACTAACAAGATCGATCTTGGGATTTTGTGAATCGATACTGAATTGTCAAAACCAGTATCAAAACTAATTATAAAATTGATATTTTTTCCCACTACTATTATTTGCAAGAATATCAAAGCAAATGTAATCATGTGATGCCTTTTCAGCATAACAGGTTGGAAAAGGTCAGAAAACCTAATCCCAAAATCCCTAGGGCAGGGGTCACCAACCTTTATGAAACTGAGAGCTACTTCACGGGTACTGAGCCATATGAAGGGCTACCAGTTTGATACACTCTTCTTAAATAACAGATTCGCTCAGTTTACCTTTAGTTATATATTATTATTAATGATTAATGAGACTCATCTATGTGACGACACTGATCACGTTTAGGATTTTATCATATCAACAGGATAAAATTAAATTTTAAACGCTGCTCACTAGTGTTATGTTTAGAACAGGTCCGCGGGCGACTCATGTGGTCCTTGAGGGCATCCTGGTGCCCGCGGGCACCATGTTGGTGACCCCTGCCCTAGGGAGTGCATTGGAGCGCTGAGCATCAATCCACTGAGGAAATAGTCATATCCTCTTCTAACCATATTCAACATTAGTCATGAAAGCCAGAAGATACTGGGTTCCGCATCTCTTACCAGTTCCTCAGCACCCATAGTCTCAGGTTACAGTGGAGCTGCTTGTCCACCTCTGTCACATGGTAGAACTGTCATTCTTATGGTGGTGGATCATTTTTCCAAAGCAATTCATTGACTGCCTTTCCTAGACTCACATCTGCAAGGGAGTCCACTGTTGATATTGTTTTGGATCATGTCCCACAGTTTGTTATTCGAAGGCCTTTGGTTCATCTATCAGATTTCACGTATCTGCCTTTCATCAGGTTCTCAGTGTCTCTAATTGGAGACATGAGTTTCTGTAGGACAGAGTAGTGGGCGTATTGAAAGCTGGGTGTATCGAAAGGCCATTTATATTGCCCGAAAATGCTGTCAGTAAATGTTATTTCAGAAAGAGACCAGACATTCACCAGACATATAGGTCAGGCAACGACTATGATTAAAAGACATCTATAATTAAATGCCTATTTTATATTTGTTCATATAGCATAAGACACTTCCTATGCTTGTTTACACTTAGTGCAATACTTCCAGAAAGTGCAAAGAAACTTACATGTGTGGTTCCACCCACCTCACTACAATCTATTGCACCTTTCAATATGCCCACAAACCTTTTGATGCCCATAAAAGTTTTGAAATGCCCACTAACTTTTAGATACGCCAACTTCTCCAGCCTCCAGAGACCAATACTTGTCAAACTGGCAAACAGAACAGGTTAATCAGGACTTGGATTGAAGTGGATCTTCACTGATTCATTGCTTCCCAAGTATCATGTTGGAGTCTGGTGTTTATCTGGACAGAGCTTGCACATGATACAAAGAACATTCCTACAAGTTTGTCTTCAATCAAGTACTGGTTTGGGTACCAGCCACCACTCGGAGGCCGCCGGTCCGTCAGCAGAGACATGCATAGCATGAGATTAGAGTATATGAGGTTTGGAGGATCTGGTTGTCCACTACAGACTTGCCACTGCAAGAAAGTCCTAGAAGCTTACTCCCAGATTCAATTAACTATTCAAGATCTTCTGGTGAATTAATTGAGTTACTTACCAGCTAGTCTTAACCGCAGACCGCTGAAGGTTTACCTTACCGTTGGTGTCATTCTTGAATGTGGTCATAACATCTCCTCTGTTTCCCACAGTTCACTTCCTTTCTCTGCCTTGTGTTATGGCTGGTAGTGCCGCTTATAAAGAGACCAATAGCTTCTCAGTGCAGTACCTGGGGAATTCTATGCTAGGTTGACTGGACGCATTAAGGTCCTGAAAAATGCTCTTGGGTTCCTACTTGACCCATCTTACAATGAGAGTGTCAGGGTCGGATGCTGGGCCCTGAGGAGAGACTGGGGTAACGCACAGACAGTCTGGCCAGCATTTTATCAACCATTTATTGTTTATGATGGTAGCTGTATCTTTTTTAAACATTTGGTACCACTTCTCTAAAAATGACAATTAATACAGTACTCAGGGGCTTATTCTGACATTCTGCCGGCTGGAGGTGGGCTTCCCCGCTGTGGAAACAAAGAACTGGTTGTGCTCACTGTGAAAATGAAATTTTTTCCCACATTTTTAAAAGTTCATCAGTATATTGTGCAAATCATCTTGAGACCCCCCACCAGTGCCTTGTGACACTCGGTTTGGGAATCCCTGCTCTATATGATGACCCTGTGCTACCGGCAGTGCTTGAAATTTTTAACGCCTTTGATAAAAACACAGAAGAAGGGACGGCTCCTAATCACTGATTACACTTTACTGCGTAAACGGAGAATAAACTCTGAATTAAAAATTTGCTTTCTGATTGCTATTTAATATTGCCGGAATTTGTACACATGAGCTTTAATTCCAACTGACGTTAATTTTATTCATTTTACTTTATGTGGGATTTAATATTTGGAAATTGGGTCATAAGCTTTCTTACCCGCGGTTGGCTTGTCTTGCATGCTTGAGGAAATCCAATTTGTAAGTCAGAGGGGATTTGCTTTTCTTAAATCCGTACTGAGTAGCTTTGTTTCTGCGGTCTCACAATTTACTTTTGTGTTTTTCAGTGAAAATGCAGAATAGTCATTCAGTTACATAAATGTTTTGTTGTAGTACTACACCGGTCATGTCTTAGCAATACATTTTCAACTCTGAAACTCAAGTTAATTTCTGTCATCATCTTTCCAGTGTTTTCGCTAATTACCAATGATTCAGATGTATTGATAGCCGATATCAGTTTTCTAGCCTTTTTATCAAATTACTTCTCCTCTATTTGCATTACTTCCTCCATAGTGTGTCCTGTAATGCCTGCTGTCCCCTGCCTAGTGCGCTGTGCTTCCTGGAAAATGCTCTAGGCTACAGCTTCATTCGTGCACTGAATAAGCAGTTATGCACGTCTGTACTTGGCCTTGACACTGAAGGTGATGGGCATACCAACAAAAAATCGACTACTTGAAATTATATGGAATAGCAAAATATGAAAGAACAGGAAATGATAAATTATACCACAATTGAACAGTTTTCAATAAAGACATGCTGGGGATGGAAGGGTTTAACAAAGACAGCGAATAATGGAGCATGAGTAGAATGACAGGTTCCTTTTTTCCTCCTGAAATGGAAGCCCTGAATTTGTACCTTTTAAAAATGAATGTTAGAAGTGCATCTTGTGTGTATTCCAGACTTGTTTTTGTTTAAGAATTCTTGCCTTTTGTAATGCAAAATGATATAATTCAATTAGAAAACAATTATTCAAAGCTCCTTAATACAAGCTAATTTAGAGCACTACCATTCAAGTTCGAGTCTATTAGGATGGTTCAAAACAAACAAACAAGTTTGAGGAATTTAAGGTGCTCTTTGTATGTTTTGTCTTTTTTTATTCCCTCACATGAGTTGATCAAGTACAAAAAAACAAGCAATCTGACAACATTTAATGTCGCTTCACAGCGACTAAAATCACAGAAGAAGGATTGCAGTGTCTCGGCTGATTGGCTCATCGCCGCACGTTCCTCACCTGTCCTCTCATTAGCCTGCTTCTTTGTAACCCTTATTTGTCTTGGAGCCGCAAGTGGATCATCACCTTCTTTCCTGCCTGCGTCATGCCACGCCGCAACAAGTTAACTGGTGCAATTAATACCAAGGTGATAAGTAATGCCCAGCCACTAGTATAATATAATATAATTTATGTGGGACTGCAGCAGTAGACTCCAATGGGAAGCCTGGGTTTTGATATAAAGCAAGCAAAGGCTGTGTTGTTTTACTGTAGGCCTATTTTATGCAACCTCTGTAAAATGTAGTACCAACTGATCTGAGTCGTTAGTAGCCATATAGCAAATGGTCCACTGGTCACAAAAAGGCACTGTATTTTTTTTCTCTTTCAGTTAACAAAATTCAAATGCATCCGCACAAATCAGGTTTAACTTCCTTTGCTCATGCAAAAATAAGTAGCATTTTGACAAATTTGAAGTTTGGTACCGAATCTATAAGTAGTGTAATGTTTAGGGTTTTCAATCAGTCAAACTGCTCTGAGACAGCACTAAATGTACATCAAATATGGTCAAATTTTACATTTAAAATCTCTAACTAAAAACTGCAGGTTGGAATTTAACCACCCTACAGACTGTATATAAATCGGTGCTGTTGTGCTGCGGCATGGCGGACGACGATCCACGTGCAACTTACAGGTACAGGGAATTTCGTTAAACACTCAACTCAAATGAAACCTCAGACAAAAGGAACTAAAATGGGTGTAAGCAAAGGCAAGAAGCAAAACAAAAACTTAACGGGCTAAACTAACCACAAGGAAACATGGTGGGAACACAGACTCATAACAGGGTACTTAGTGGGGAAACATTCAGCAGAAGCAGAAGATGAAAACATTTCCTTTCGTAGTCAGGTGCTACTAGTCCTATCTTGTACAATTCCTATCTCGTAATTTGAACAGGGCTTCCCACTGCTATCCATCCTAGTTTCCCATGAATACATCTGTTTCATCTATGCATTCAGAAAGGCTTCTCTTCAGCCCTAACGGTGGACTCCGATCTGAGCTGCAGAAAACAGGACGGCCGAGGATACGGCGTTCTGCCAGCTTCGCCCCAGGGCAGCACAGTACTGCACATTAGGTGAGATGACAGGCTACTGACAGGCCACCTCATCTGTGCTGGCTCCTATCAACACGGCATCTTGTTTATTCATTAGCATTCCTCTTGAACGCAGACAGATTCTGACCTGCTTCTCTGTTGTAATTGACCACAGGTGCTGTTGGGAGATGGGCAGCTTTGGCTAATCCTGCTGGGAGAAGCTTGATCTCTTGACTCCGCGTGGACTTTTTTGTTTACAAAATCGATGAGCCGTGGTAAGGAAACCGATATAATTGTTTTGGAATATGTGCACCAGGTGCTTATGTGACCAGTCATGCTTGTAAAACTAAATAATTATATTTCACCTTAATGTTAGAGAACATCGCACACTATAATTGCTGTCTGGGAATGTTGTGTATTGCAAGTTGAAAAATGGAATATTTGGTTTGTTGCTGCATAAATGAACACTAATGTGGATATGAAGCTGATTACATATGCCAATAAGTAAAAAGTAACATACATGCATGTTTTTTCAGTGTTGCAATATAATGAGCTATCGCCAGTCGATCTTAGGACAGAATTTAAATTGTGTTAAATATGTAAAAAAGCATGACAACAGCTATATATATATATATCTCGTTGTGACTGATGGTCTGAAAAAATAATTAGATAAAAAATTAAACACGGTTCTCCTGAAGATGCAACTGAGTGTGCCCAAAGACTGACAGGGAAGATTAAAAAAACCCTTATTCATCATTACATTATCCAACCATTTTGCACAACTGCTCACTCAGTACACTGTGGCAGTAACTCTGTAGCCTGTCCACGGAAGCACATGCCACAGGGCAGGACAGGATGGAATGCCAGTCCTTCACAGGACACACACGCACACACTCACACTGGGAATTTTAGAGATATTTTTGAACTGCATGAGGAAACTAGTTGGAAAAATATCTGCTGTGAGCACAGGAAGACCATGCAGACTCATACCCACAGGCCTTCGGGGGAACCGAAGCCTGGGCCCCAGCAGTGTCGGGCTGCATTGCTACACGCCAACATGCCACACCGCCCAGCATTACATCATGTGAATTCATTATATTCATGCACATTAAATGCAGTGTGTGTGTGTGCGTGTGTGTGTTTGTGTGTGATTTTAAGCCTTTCATTGAACATTAATATGTGATTTTTTTATTGATAGCTCAGAATATTGTCATCATTTATTTGTTCTTCTCTTTAAAAATCTGTATTTCACTTAATTCAAAACAAATTTACACCCAAATGCCCTTCCGTGAACATGGCAGAAAAGCACCTTTTTTGCTCCGCAGCATCATAACTTCAAACCAACAGCTTGTGCCTGAGTGCTCTCAGCAGGACAGGACTGTCTCATGGTAAACGCTCACACCAGCGCGCCTGGACGCACGACCCCGCGCACTGCCACTGCTGGCTGACAATCGCAGAGCACCACCTTGCTTGTTGTCTGCCACAGTGCTAACTTTTCCATTTTTATTAAAATTTAGTTCCAGTTTTGTATTTCTAAAGTCCCTATTGTTACAGAGACACTGAAATTTGTCCTGTAGTATTAATAACTACTTGCTAACCATTAAGCACACTTACATTCCATTCTGTGCATTGTTGTTATAGCTAGTCCCTTTAAAAATACCCAATTAACCTTATTTGCTATAATTTTTCTTTTATCAATTCTACCTCTACAAGAAGGTGTTTTTATGGCAAAATGTTCCATACCGTTATTTTACTGATACAACATAGATTGATCTAAATATTGGGACCGATGAGTCGAAGTAAGTCAAATGAAGTCACATGACTAATTGAGTTCATCATAGACTCAGTATTTTAAATGCTTGTGGTTTCGATTCCAGTGGTGATAAAAACAAATGTGGATTGATAACTATGGACCTGTGCAACACAGAATGCTGGACTACATCCACCTTGACATTTTTTTTATTTTATGAACATAGAAGTGTGAACTAGCTTAGAATCACATATGTAATCATAAGGAGCATTTTGCGGTATAAATGCCATATGTAAGACAGAAAGGGTAGCTTGTATATCATGAGATAAATCAAGCTTTTTAAATCTCCTGCTATGGTTCTTTGGTGTTTTATGCTGCAATTATATATGCGCTTTAAAACAAGCTGTTATCTGCAATGTTTCAGTATGAAGGAAGCAACCTTTAGCGAGGATGGTACGTAAGTACGGCCATGTGAAGGATATTTACAGAATCAATATCCTGAGCGGAGGTTACGAGATATGAAGCTAGTTAAAGGCTATAACAGACGTACATTAAAGACAATATGAATATTGAAATAAACATTTTGCATTTTAATAACCCCATAATAATAAGCAAAAAAAATAACAATGACTATACTTCAGATCTTTAAATTAACTTTAAATTAAATGGCTGATAGTGGACATTATGGGGAGAAGGAGGTCATTCACTTCACCCTGTGCTCATTTCACCCCAACAGCTTCATGGTGTCCAACATCTCCGGGCAGATTTACTCTAACCCTGAAGCCTAGCAGCTTCAGCTGCAGGGATCTCTATCACTCCCACACTTCTCCTCTGATGAGCAGCTTTCCACATCTTCATCTGGGCCCCCTAATAACCCTTCTCCACAGCGTCTTCAAGCTCCCCCCATGGACCAGCCTTCGTCTCTTTTTTCCTTTTTAAATTCCCTCAACGGCATTGTGTGCCAGTGGGTTTCAGATCTCAGCCAGGACAGGCACCAAGAGCCCCTTGCCTGTGGAATGCTGTCGCAATGCTACACCCTCACATCCGCCGCCTGGTACGGAAATGGTCTGTTCTGCCCTGGCTGCTTCTCACCTTTGCAGTAATGTCATTGTCCAATGAGACGACCCTGTGACTCTGTACAGGCCAGGATCTGTGAGCATTATGGCCCATGAGGACAGAAGCTTCCCTTTCTTGATCTATAGCTTAGTGTTAAGTGGGACACAAAGCACTAAAAGTAGAGCACATATATGTTGAGGGTATTTTTAGTTATTTGGCCCCAATATTTTCATCACTTTGAATGGCAACACCTTTACAGAACGTTGAAGCGTTGATTTAAGTGAATTAGTTGATTTAAGTCACATTTTGTTTAATTTTTTTCCTTTTGCAATCTAGCAAATTATACTCAGACCTGCAGCTGGCTCTTTCTAGCAGACTGCATGCAATTTAAAGAACCTTGTGTTACAATCCCTGGTCATAAGGACCCAGAGCTTTTAAAGAAGCTTCTGATTTGCCCAAATAAATGAAGTCTGACCTCAAGAATATGAACAAGGCTACTTCTATAGGCTGAAGGAAACCAGGAGAACCTGGCTGCTGCCTTTCGTTCTGTGTAGGTTTGGGTTACAGACTTGGTCACAGTATATAGGTATTTTATACTTTTTAATGCCCTTTTTGTTTATATTCAGCATTTTTATGCTCTTTCAGTTTTTAGACCAAAATGAGTTCTGTACCTATATAGACTCGTCCCTCAGACTGTCAGACAGAGAAGCAACATCCGTCATTCCTCAGAACACGTTTCCCCTGCTCCAGAGTCTTGTTTACTCCATCCGACACTTGGCATTGTGCTTGGTAATGTGAGGCTGGCATGCAGGTGCTCGGCCATGGAAGCCCATTCCATGAAGCTCCCGGCACACAGTTCTTGTGCTGGGGTTAATGCCAGAGGAAGTCTGGAACTCTGCAGTTACTGAGTCAGAACGTTGGCGACTTTTACGCACTATGTGCCTCAGCACTCGGTGACCTCGCTCTGATACTTTACATGCTCTGCCACTTAGTGGATGAGTTTCTGTTGTTCCTAAATGCTTCCACGTTGCAATAATACCACTTTGGCCATGGAATATCTAGCAGGGAAGAAATTTCACAAACTGACATATTGCAAAGGTGACATCCTATGATAGTACCGCACTTTAAGTCACTGAGCTCTTCAGATTGACCCATTCTTTCACAAATGTTTGTAAACCTGACCGAATGCCTAGGTGCTTGATTTTATACACCTGTGGCAATGGGTATGAATGAAATACCTGAATTCAGTGATTAAGAGGTATGTCCTAATACTTTTGTCTATATGGTGATGTATGCAGTATATAGGGCTCTCAGAAAGTCTTGGGACATTTGCTTAGCTCTGTACAAATGTTTCAGATTTATTGGTTTCATAATAAAGTTCCATTAACAAGCGTTTTCTTCAGGTCCAATTTTCTTCAGTTTAGTTTTCGCCATTTTGCTGTTAATTGCAGTTGCAGTCACTGGCTCGAAAGGGACACTAAACACAAATGTTTTATTTTATTGCAAAGGGGTTACTAATTACAAAGCACCCAGTGAGACTGACTGTCAATGAACTTTTTAACTCAGAGCAGCTTCCATTCATCCATTTTCTGTAACTGCTTATCCTATTGAGGGTCATAGAGGATCCAGAGCCTATGGGCACAAGCCAGGGCACAACCCAGGATGGGGTGCCAACCCATCGCAGGACTACACTCTCACTCTCACAGACACACACACACATACACAGAGCCCATTTGGTAACTCCAGTTAACATCAGCATGTTTTTCGACTGTGAGGAGGAACCGGAGTACCCGGAGGAAACCCCACGACGACACGGGGAGAACATTTAAACCCAGGTCCCAGAGGTGTGAGGCGACGGTACTGACCCTTGCACCCCTGCGGCCCCCAGAGCGGCTGTTAGATCTCTAATTTGGGTTTCAGTGTATCACTACTTGAAATTAATGTTTTACTTTCTCATGTGATATGTATTATTTGTAAACAAAGGAATCAAGCAATGATTTTT
Source organism: Mormyrus iriodes (assembly GCA_011763525.2). Lineage (NCBI taxonomy): Eukaryota > Metazoa > Chordata > Actinopteri > Osteoglossiformes > Mormyridae > Mormyrus > Mormyrus iriodes. Next base: position 5,520,568 of record JAAGVU020000038.1, on the reverse strand, counting down.
CTCATAAAACCTTAGCCTATTATTACCTCGGTAATTGTAGAAGAATATTGAATTCACTTACATATTTTTATATAAACTGTTTTCCTAGTCTTTATTCAGCAATATATAGTCGTTTCCCCTGAGAAATAAACGGTTCAGTAAAATATAATATTATATGTGTGCACCAGCGCTGGACTAGGATTAAAATCAGCCCTGGGCTTTGGGGACCCTCGTCGCCACGCGGTACACTTTGTCGGCTGGGAAGGAGGTCCCCCATCATGACATTTACAGGTACATTTTTCTGGCGGTTCACATGCCCATCAGCTGCCCGGGAAAGCGTCCTCGTCTCAGACAGCGAGTCCAGCCCAGGTGGGACGGTCTGGCTTACGGATTATTTCCTATTCGCATCACCAGCTGTTCCCGCCCTAACCCTCCTGTCATGAAGCGCCGCTCCTGTCGCCTAGCCGGGACACGCCCACTTTACCTCTGCGCAATGCATCTTGGGCTATGTTGGGCTGCGAAGGACCCGTCGGAAGCATCCTTCGCGGAGTGGGAAAAGGATGCATTTCTAGGCTGCATTTGACGGAGCCTGTGAAACGCGACGGCCGCGTAGCACCGCTGTGACGCACTCGGCCTTCGAATGCAGCCTTAGAAGGATGCAGCCCCTGAATTGGGCCACAGCAGGTGCTACGGTCAGGAAGATGGGGGGAAAAACTTTATATATTAGGTGCCGGGCATTGATTGGATGAGAAAGGAGATGGGCAGGAGCACAGAACAATCAAATGGGGAAATGGAACCAGACCTGGGGAGAAAAAAGAAAGACAGCGAAACGAAGCGAGTGCACCTATGCTGCCTCCTGCAGACTGTCCAAGAGATGTAACCGGAGGCATCAGTCAGGGCGTGCCTGTGCCCCTTGTGAGACACGCAGGCGAGCCCAGGCTCCTGGTTCCCCATGACCCTGTGTAGTTGAGCAGTTGAAAGATGGATGGATGGATGGATGGATGGAGCAATGAGCAATAAAAATACAACAACGGTAATGAAAAAAGATGACCCAGGATGAGTGTCCAGTGCACACAATTATGATGATTTTTGTTTTTACCTGTAGAACATGCTGTAGGTAGTATGAACAGCTTCATAGACACACAAATTAGCAAGCATAATAAAACATAATTCAGTATATTCCCTTCTGTCTATGCTGTCTATATTTTAATGTATTTTAAAGTAATAAAATTATGCATCATATATTCAATTCTATTCAATTTATTTTTATATTTCACAACAGAGTCGCCCCAAGGTGCTTTACATGGGTTTGTTGTGATACTTTACAACATCAGTAAGAGAGAGTAATACAACACAGGAAAATGGAAAAACAAAGAAATTAACTAAAGAAAGAAGGAAGGTTAGATGACAACAGAGGAGAGGAACCAAAAACTCCAGAGTTAGGAGGAAAAAAACCTCTGGGGGTCCAAGATCAGCTGCCACCCCCACACCACCACCCCGCCCCCCCCCGC
>JAAGVU020000038.1:5499698-5519068 GCA_011763525.2 Mormyrus iriodes | reverse complement strand
AGAAAACAAGAGAGAGGGAACAAAAACCCCAACGTTAGGGGGAAAAAAACCCCCGGGGGGCCAAGAACAGACCCCCCCCCCCCCCCCCCCCTCCCCCGGGCACGTTAACATTACTGAAAATAATCTTTAATATCTTTGATAATCCAGTGAAAATTGTTAATTGTCTTGTGATACCTTTTAGATTTGTGTGTTAGATCAGATTGTTATATTGTACGACCTGCCGATTGTTTTTATTGCATCAAAGTTCACAGTGTAGTTATACAGAATTTACCCCACATCACTCGACAAAGGTATTACGTAGCTCCTGTAAACTTCGCTAAGCTTTTTAAAATTAAACCCCCTGCTGGAATGGGTTTGCTGACATTAGGGAGCGGCTTGAATTAATTTATCACTGCCCCTGCTTATCTGTTTAAAATCTGCAAAAATTTTAATCAAAATATTAAAAATCTTACTTTCATCAGTATTTAAAAAGGTATGTCAGACAAGCATTATTCACTCAAATATAATAGATTTTCATTTGCCTGAGGGTACTATATTCAATTAAAATGTATCACAAGACTCATCTTGGCTAATTTTTTTCCGTATCCCCCTGGTATGCATGACAGACAAACCGGAACGGTTTAGGAAAAGTGTATCACTAATCCGTCAAAATCATTCCTACAAATCCAGTGGCAATTCATGCATTTAGTTAACTCTTTAATGAAAAATTAAATCAATTAAAAATTATTTTACGCAACAGCAGAAATGACTTGGAAATAATCTCTCTTCCTTGTGACTCAATGTACATATAAAATAATGGTCTTTGAGTGTTTTATATTTGCCAGTGTGAAACAAAGTTACATTTGATAAAGTAGGTTTCAGCTGTGAACGATGTTCCAAAGAGGTGAATAAGGTTCCAAAGAGCACTGGAAAGGAACAAGAGTGACTCTGAGAACAGGGTAACATTGTAAAACACAGCTGATAAACAGCACAGAACTATCTTGCTCCCTGTGTCTAAGAAAGTGTATGTCTGCAGACCCTTTAGAGGTGTATTGATCAAATAAGGTACAGAATCTGTGATGATGCTCTGAAATTCTGTTTCCTCATAATGTTCCCATATTGCTAGATGATCCACAGCAGGATAAAGTAACCTGCCTACCATGGCTGCCCAGTAACCAGATCAAAACACCGCTGCACCTCTATGAGAAGTCCTGAGTCACAGAGGGCAAAGGCGATTTCCTTCATCCCTCACAGAAATGAAGGTTTTTCTGCTTGTGTGGTGGTCAAGTATCCCAAAATACTGGCTGGATGTATGGCAGCATTCCAGGATGGAATGAAACTGTTCAGAAGGAAAAGGTCCTTGTGGCTGATATATTGTAAGAGTAAAATCTTGTGGGGGGGGGGGGGGAATGTTTGCTAAGCACTGAATTTATATGTGATCCATCTTGTAATATTTTTAACTGTGCATACAAGTCAAAATTTATGAATGATTATATTTAACCAATTAATGAAGGCAACTTCAAAGACCTACAGACGTCTACCTGAGAAATACATTTCTTATATTAGCTAACATAAAGATCGACAAAGTCTGGAACCCTCCAATTGCTTATTTTGTCAGACTTGCAGTCATTCCCTATCAGTGCCTCAGTAAAAGGTGAGAGCATATAAAGTACACACACCTAAACAAGGAACAATTTAACATTCCCTCCAGGATTTCAAGATTCTGCGACTGCAGAAATTTATAGAAAACTAAGCAAACTCCGCAATATTTGCAAAAGCTTTTTTTTCATTTTTCAAATTTACTACAACAGCTTTTCTGCAATAAATGGGAAAATCACTCGGGCTTCGGTCATGACACGTCCTGTGACGCCATAGCAGTGCGCATACACGCGTGTTTTTGCTAGGTTCTGCTCCGGAGAGGATGACCGCTGCAAACACATCTCATTTACCAAAAGGTTGAGGCATTGTAAGTTGTTAAGTTGAGGCATTATACTGAGCACAGATGAACACAGTCTACATAAAATAAACAATGGGCACTTTGGAAATGAAACTATACGTTTTTCTGTCAATGTATTTGATCGTGCCAGGGGCTGGAATAACACACTTCCATGGATGCTAACCAGCCTTTACTAAAAGAGACAGTGAGCCGTGGCTCAGGAAGAATACAGTGACCGGATGAAAGTGGGCGGAAGATCAGTCGCGCCATGGTGCGCACAACTAATAATGCTGAACTGAGGGTTTCCCAAATTAAATAGGTCTCTTTTTCCACTGGCAGTAGTTTAAAAATTCTGAACTTTCAATTTTGCCAATTTATGCAAATTTTCCACAAAAAAGAACGTAGTACTCCGCAAATTGCATCGTAGATTTTGAGAAAAGTCGTAACAAAATCAAACGCGATTGGCGACAGCAATCACAAAAAACGCTGCGGAATCCCGTGGGGACTGATTTAAGCTTTTGTATTAGCTGTTACCCCCACCTACAGTTTCTGGCTATTTATCATTTATCTCAGCAGGAGGGTAATCGGGGCAGGACCAGGAACCTATTTTGTTGCGATGCAAGTATCACTTGTTACATTGTATCTTGGTTGAAAATGACGAAAATGTTTTTAAAAGTTAGCTGACATAAATATTATTTTAAAAGTGTGAATGAAAATTGGGCCTGTAGCAACAAACATTAAAATAATGCTCTTTATTAATTAGATACAAAAATGTAATGTTTAAAATATCGTGAATACAATACAATAGCTATATAGTAAGTTATCGTGAGGGTCTTCCCTCTGTCTCTGTAGGTTTTTACAGGTGCCCCAATTTCTTTTAAATGTCCAAAATACGACAACCCAAATGGGCGGAGCTTAGGTGCAGTGCAGATTTCCCAGTTTAACGCGGCTGATACAGATAACCAGGCGCTTCAGTAGTGTCTCAATGTTACTTACAATATTACCCTTTATTGCATGAGCAGTGTGGCAGATGGACAGACAGATTAACCTGTAGAAATACATGCCAAAAAATCATTAATCTGAATATTATCATGTGAGAATGTCTCTCCAGGACATGACAACTGCAGAGTATAAATGTTACTTAATCAGTTTTTAATGGGTTTTTTTGTACTCCGAAGGCAACATATTTGTCAATAGATTATTCTGCCATTTAACAACCATGTTTGTACCGACACTGATGAGCGAAAGCTGCCAGGGGCCACTGAAGTGCCCTGATTTTACACTCTGTGGCACTTCAAACATGTCAATTATATAGCAGTAACTGGGCTTTTCATAAACCTTCTTACCAGGAACAATAAGCTGTAATCTGCTAAAAATCTGCCTAAAATGAGTTGCGAGTAAAAGATAAGTAAAAATTTGTGATGGTTTAAACAAAAATATGCAGATTGAAAATGTAAGTCAGCAGTTTGAAATGCTTATGTGTCACCCTGTATACTGCGTTTGAGCATGAAGTCACTTTCCCGATACAAGGCTGTGGGGAAACGGCGACTCACTAAAGGAAGAGCCCTTCAGTCCCAAAGCCCGAGACGCTAAGTGCATCAGAGATACGCCTGTTCCCACGTCTTCCAGGCAGGGAGTTTGTGCAGGTATGACATCGGCAGCAGAGAAATGGAGCCCCGTGTTCCGTCTTTGTGGACATAGCAGCCTTCAAAATGTGATTAATTATGAAGTTAAATGCCCCCCCATGCAGCCCCTGGGTATTCTTTAATTATAAATGCTATCTAGTGAGTGCAGCAGCGAATCTGTTAGAGACCAGCTCTGTCACATCTGCCAAGTTTCCACTCCTTTGGCAATTTTGACACTTGCTGACATGTCAAAGGAGACGAACGATGATAAAAATGCTCTTGGTGGCAGAGGTGCTGAATTATGATTATTTTATATTGGTTAGACAGTGAGCACTATCGTAGCTACCATTCTGTCTACCACTCATGCAGGTTCTCAGCTTCTGTCACCTTCTTAGTTGCAGGTTAATCTTAATGTAAAATTCATTAAAACGACAAGCGGGCTGTGTTGTGGTTTAATGACTGTTGGTTAAACTTTCACAAGAACTATATGCCTGCATGTAAGCTAGCTCTTAATATCCAAACTAACAGTCCCATACGTATTTTGTGAGAATATATTTCAGCCACTAGTAATTCTATGTGTACTGCTGCGAAGCCCCAGGGCAATGAAATGAATTTACTGCCACTATTTGTAGAGAACTGTTCCTGTACTGGTCTTATGGTGACTGAGAGCTGCTGAAAAAACATTTTTATATAACCACCCCACCTCTGCTATGTTCTTCAGGCCCATTCATCTGAAGGACTTCAAAACAGTGGGCGTGAAGCTATGTATCTGTCTACATGTTTCTGTAGAAGAAATGTTCTTCTTTCTGTAACAGATATTTATCATGTTATTATAGCACATGTGAGCTGAGGGTGCAGGATCACTTCTTAAGAATGCTAATTAGAAGCTGGCTTAAAAAAAGTTCTCAGATACATTGTCAAACAAACTGGTAAAATATAACCTTGATTGCTTTGACTGTTCCAGGGAGAAACTGAGCACAGACAATACCATTGATTTTCTTTGGTTGACCTTGTATTAATAATGACATTGTCAGAAATAAAACATTTATGAGAGAAAGGTTATTAATGTTTTTAAGCAGACCGTACACCACAGTCTGAAATTATCCTGCCTGACTGAAACAATGAATGAAGTCACTCTCTCTCTATTTTATATATGCACATTATATATATATATATATATATATATATGTATATATATATATAACACATATAGATAACACCAGATGTCCTTATGCAGGTATTATGTGTTTTTTTTTTTTTTTTTACAGTGGCCCTTCACAAAAAACAAGTTAACAAATATGTCAGCTTAACCCCTGTGTTACTTTTGGGGTCGAAGTGACCCCAGTCCATTTTCAAAATGAGGTTAAATTATATAGAATCTAGAATTTCGAACGGAAGAAGTAAAATACACAAGGGTTAAATCTGAACTGTCATGTTTGCATATGCAGTGATAGTTGATTCTGAACTACATACACCACCATTCATAAGTTCATATTAGCTTATAATTTCCTTTAAATTACAAACTTTATTTATATATTATTATAAATTTATGCTTTAATATATGATAGGATTTTTATAAAGTCTCCAGCAAGACAGACAGGACAGACAAGCCTCAGGGCTCTTAAAATGCATTTGAATTAATGTGGAGAACTGAAGGTTGTCAAGTCTAAAGAAAAAAGCCGGTGTGAAGAGCTGCTTTCTATCTCCTCTTTTATCAAATCTTGACACAAAAGTGTTGTGCATGTTTCAGAACAGAGCAACGAAATGTGACAGCAATGAGTGACTCACCAAGTAGCTCCTGCAATCAGATATATCCCACCTGTGTGAAAGCAAAAAGCTTTGGTCTATATGTCTATATTAAATGTGAATCATTTTCATATACGGTTTCTTCTGGTCTTTGGATGCATTGCATGCATGTGTTAGCTCTGACATTCCAGGTACTCTTTTGTCCAACACCATCACATTTCATCAAAAACACATTTTTCCAGTTTATATACAGTCAGAAGCAGCTCATTTGCTAAACCTAGCTAATCTTGGGTGGGACCCACTTTTGTCTACAGAAGCACATCAAAGAGAGCAGAGCTGTGTGATCTGAGAAGACAGACTGCTGGTCTGGGAGTTGCTATTTCTGCAGTTGTGGCCGTTAAAGCTGTTAGCTTTAATAAATCTGATCATTCTACTCTGACCTGTCTTATTAGCACAGCTTTTTTCAGCCACAGAAATGTCCTTGATTGGACGTCTTTCATTTATTACATCCATCTCTCAGTAGAGGATGAAAATCATAAGGAGATTTTTGCTTCCTAGATGCACCAACAATTACAACACATTGAAAGCTGCTTAGATCGGCCGCCTTAGGCTTCCTAGTGCTGCCTGTGGGCTGCAGGCACTCAGCTGTAGCCCGTGCTTCTGTTTGAGGCTCTTTCCATCTACAGTTAGAGTGTCTCTCTTTTCAACCCTAAATAGCAAATAGGCAACCTTCCTCACCACTGGGAGTGACTCTGGAGTAGGAGTGACTCCACCTCTCAGGATTTTTGGCCCCAGAGCCCTTGCCACACTACAGTATGTTTGATAAGGGTTCATATAAAATGACAAAAAAAGAGCCACCAGAATGGCACATTGTGCAATGGTGGTTTCATCAATTACAGTGACCAGTTCTTGCAATCATGTCAGGTGTTTATACAAAAGAAAAAAGAATGATAAGAGTCAGCAGTCAGGAAGAGCACCAAGCGGTGAAGAGTTAGTCAGCGTTTGCGCCCCCTCTTGGCTCTGAGGTGAAGTGCCAGCCGGCACCCCACGTCTGCATACAGCAACACTCAAGTTCAAAGCAGCAGCCCTACACCAGAAACACTTCATGCTCGCTTTGCCTTTCCCGGCACGACATCTGCGTGTATGTACCGTAAACGAAATAAATGACATCATTTGACTTACCCTTTAAAAACATTCTGTATCATGTTCATCAATATTTGAAATGGCTTCTCAGACCAAGCTGCGTGCTCACAGCTGTCACAAACCTGGGTTAAGAGACTACAGTACTGAGAATGCCCTGCTCTCCTCTTCTGATCTTCGGAGACTAACAGATGTCCACAAGTGTGGAATTACCTCGTTTATCCAACTGACTGGATAACTTGGATTAATGACATGCCTTATTCACACTTAGCTGTTCCTCCAGCTTCTTGTGAGATTGTTAGCTAGCCCCCCCCTCCCCCAGAGTGTGCCGTGCCGACTTCCCGTGCTGCTATTTGATTCTTGTCGTGCTGGTGGCTTTTGGATTTCTGCCTAGCGATTTGACATACATTTACAGAGAACAGAAAACAAAATCGAATCAAAAAGCATTAACGAGATCTATTTGTTACATGTTTTATTAATCAGAATTTATATGAGAATGAGAAAGTAAATCACATTTTTGTTCAAATGTTAATGAACAAAAAAATTCAATTTTTTCCATAAATATACATACTATCTTATACTTCACAATCATTCTGAAACCTCAGTCTCTACTGTTTCTCTGTCCAGGTCAAAGATCTGATAATCAATCCAGGTCTGCAGAACATCATTCTTTTCTGTGGACTTGCTGCATTTGTTACAGAATGAATATTGCTGCAAATAAAGATGGACACTTTTTGCCCTTGACACAGTTTCCCTGCCAGTATCAGCCCAGATGGTGCAGGACACAATATGAAAAGGATTCAGCACCAGTGATGGCGCCGACGAGAGCTGGGAACATAAAGGCCATATGAGCATATGAACGCAACAGCAGCACTGATACACACTCAGGGGCCACATCACACACATTAGCGTTGTTTTTCTCCTGATGATGATAATTCTATCATATACAAAAAATCAGGCACTACAAGACATAAGTACTGTAAGGAATAATAGCGAATTGGTCAGTAACCAAAAAAGCATCACTAAAGATTTACCATCATCGTTACTGTCCCAAATCAAGGGGAAAATAGCTTCTTAACATTTTTGCATTTGAAACTTACAAACGTGAATCCTGAGCGAATGTAACGAGGAACTGTACTGTGCCAATATTGAATGTAACTTTTTTTGAGGAATCGTTTTATGAAATTGCTAAACCAACTGATGATAGTGGGAATAGCAAAAAAAAATTGCCAGCCCATAGCCTATCGCTAGGGATTTACTTAAGCTGCAGTTTCATTGTATCTATTTATTTTATTCTAACTAAAGGAAATTCAAAATGACCACCGAATTTTTTTAGTAACAGAATTTCACAAAGATAACAGTATTAATCAGTAAGTAAAAGCAGGCATGTGCTCCTTCACAGGATAGGTTTGAGACTACAGTTGATTTCTTAAGGTGAAAAAGGTCTTTCAGTCATCTGTGTGTTATTTTATTCCCGGACTCATCAATCAGACAATCACCAGCTTGATATCAAAGCATTTTGAGGGTTGACCAATCATTGAAAATGCATTTTCACAGAGGCTGGATACACTTTTCAGAGACTTCTCTTGATTATAGAGCAATCGGCTATTTCCTTAAAAACAGCAGCATATGACAAACGTGAGTGTAGAAATAGATGCCGGAGTCTGTGGGCGAGTGGTTATGGTGTCATTGTCTCTGAGAAACAGTAAGCGCTTACACAGCATTATTTATGCCGGACTAACAGAACCACAGTGCTTACTTGTATAAATAGGTGCAGAGGAACACATTGGACAGGATACTACCCTATTAAACAAACACGTTACGGGGTTATACAAACACACAGGGTTTAGAGACGGCGGTTTACCTAATTGCTTGCTATACGAAGTTTAATAATATCAGATTTTGTTTTTAATTTATCAGCCATACGTGTACTGTACAGGTGTGGCATGTCAGCATGAGCACTGGGCAGCGTGTTCGCCCAGCAGGCATTCCTTACAAAGGGCACTCCGAATGACGCAGTGTGCCATGAGCCCCGGAGGAGGGACTGTGCCATTCTTTCTGTCTTTCTGTGAGCCACCTCCAATGCAGTTTGAGAGCTTTTAGCAGTGGCTCCAGCAAGCGTGCAAGCGCAGATCACGTGGCCCTGCATAGTCTGGGTTTCTGCATATGATACCGTGTCCCAGCTCCCACCAATATCAGATCTAGGCAATTTCACACAGAAGTCGTGCAGTGGGACATTCCATAGGCCTGGTCTACTCTAAGGAGACTCTGCTATGGGTAAATATTGGTCGTGACAGATATAAACGCTGGAATTCATTTCCATGATCATCCAGGAATGCCTAATGAATCCATTTCAGCTGTCAAATTTCCATGTACTAATTTCATTCTTTTCAATAAAATCAATGAAACGGTTGAGTTTATATTTTTGTTCAGTGTATTTTCGTGCCGTGTTGGGATGAATGGCATTTGGCTATCAGGGGTTTACATAAATGAGCATATTTAAATCATTTAAACCTTTAAGTGACGTACCATTTCAGCCTTACGGCTCCATCACTGGCTCTCCGTTTCCTTTCTGGGTTTGGGGTGAGTGTGACGGGTTTCCATGGTCTCCTTGTGTGTGTGAGTGTCCAGTAACAAACTGCTATTAGACAAAAATTATATGTAACCTATAAGTTATTATAGGCATATGGACAGTGGGCCACATCCCTAACCCAGAAAACAGTTACCAAAAACATATGGGACATTTCTACAGCTACAGAGCATTCAAAATGTTACGTTGGGGTTGGAACATGATACTGGCATGACACTGGCATGACACTGGTGCTGCTCTGCTCGTTTCTGTGCCCGTTCTCCTGCACACCCTTTAGTAATAAAAACCCTAAATAGGCATTGTGCTGTGAAAAGCAGATAAGGTCCTCCGCACTGGTGAATCGATAGTTAGGAATGGTAAAAATTTCAAACAGTGGTACGTCAGGGGTTTCATTAAAATGCTGCCCTGGGGCTTCTGCTTCTGATGCAAACACTAAGCGGTACGCCTTTTCCACCAGCGCAATTTTGGTTGTCTGTGCTGGTTATAATGATATAACCCCACTTCCCAAAAAAGTTGGGTCGCTGTCTAAAATGCGGAGAAAAACAGAATGCAATGATTTGCATATCATATAAACCCATATTTCATTCAATAGAGAACAAAGACGACATATTAAATAATGAAACTGAGACAGTCTATTGTGTTATGACAAATACATGCTCATGATAAGTACCGTAGATGATGTAATTCCAAACTTCTTTGCAATATTACATTAATGAACATTATTCTTAAATAGTGTGTGTGTATATATAATATTAAATAGCATTATTTTCCCGCACAGTCTTCCACAGAGTGGTGACGACCGCCCCAGGACTCTGCCTCTCTGAGAGGCTCTTTTTATACCAATCAGCTCACTGACCTGTTGCCAATGAACCTAATTAGCTGTGAGAAATTCAACCAGGTGTTTTGTTTTAGCATTCCACAACTTTTCCAGCCTTCTGTTGCCCCCGTCCCAACTTTTTTACAAGCTGTTGCAGGCAACAAATTCAAACTGAGCATTTATTTGTCACAAAACAATAACATTTCTCATTTTCAGCATATAATATCTTGTTTTTGTTCTATATTCAGTTAAATGTGGGTTTATTGAATTGCAAATCATTGCATTCTGTTTTTATTTATATTTTATACAGCGTCCCAACTTTTATGGAAACTGGGTTGTCTGTGTATATGAATATTCCCCATCTGAGACGCCGATGCTCAATGTCATGGCCGGCTTGCCCACGTGATAATTCATAACCCATAATTCTCTTAGCACACTCCCCTCTGGGAGCGTGTCCCGCATTTTCAGCTGAGTTTACTAAACTCCTTTTTGACTTTCTGATATCTTCTCTAAAAATACAAAAATGAGTATTTCCAGCGTATCAATATTAATAATGAAATGAAAATGAAAGTAATTCGATCCATCGGTTATGGCACGTTCAACAGTAACAAGCGTTAAATTAACATTAATTCTCAAAGTTCACATTCTCAACAGACTGTGCGTACACACTTCCAGCAATTTCCAACCAGTCAATGGACTAAAATTTATAAAAAAACAGATTAGATCTTTATATTCTTATGAATAACATACCAAATATCGCTTACTCTGAAAACCATGGGAGAGATTAAGTTGACACTCACCTTAAACCTAAACATACTTTGAAATACTGAGCCTGTTGCACTGGGACAGCTTTAGGAAGCTCAGCATCGACAATCCTACCACATCCTGCCATCTTTGAGACTGTCGTGATGTCCTCCAAGTCTCCAAGACCAGGTTACACCGTGTGATCCACTCAGCTCAGCAAATCACAGGCTGGCTGCCAACACCTGTCCTCCGCCAGGGCAAAGAGGGGAGCTGCGAAGATGGCCGCTGATTCCACCCACCCCGGATAGTCACCTCTTCACCAAACTGCCATCACAGAGGAGGGTTAAGTGCATCACGACCTGGACCTCATCCCATCCCCACAGCTTCTTCCCCGGAGCCGTCCAGCTCCTAAAACTCACCTAGTACATCAGTAATCCGTCACCCAGGGACAACCCACTCACCCAGGGACAACCCACTCACCCAGGGACAATCCACTCACCCAGGGACAATCCACTGTCCAAGGGATAACCCACTCACCCAGGGACAATCCACTCACCCAGGGACAATCCACTCACGCAGTGACAATTCTCCTCCTGTCTGCCATCTTCCCTTACACAATAGTATGCATGCAATATCCTCTCGACTTGCACTACAATGATTCTTGCATTAATTTTAATGTTTAATATATAATATATTGTCTTAACATGCCTTGCGCTGTGTCTCCTGTACATTTGCACACTCGTATTGGTATTCCCATTTTTTACACAGTGTTCTGTGTAGCATCCCCCTGTATGTCTTGTAATTTTTTCCGATACCTCATGTTTGATTCATGCTACTTCATGTTTGCCACTGGACTGGAGACAGTTCTGGTATGTTCACACACACTGGCAATAAAGTGAGTTCTGACTCTGATGAAGCAGAGATATGGTGTGTGGGGAATGCAGGGGTACTTATGTTGCTAGATCTTAGTGCTGCTTCTGGCAGCTCTGCTTATTTCATTCTGGAAGATGGATTGGGAGGTCAGCCCATGTGGGACTGACCTTATCATCTCCTATCTAAATACCTTCATTGTGTTCAAACATCTAATAACAGCACTGTGTCATTTCTGCTACTGATAAAACATGGTCCCAGAGGAAGTGGCGCTGGGTCCTGTACTGCTGTCTTTCTACATGCTGCCTCAAGGCAGGATAATGTAAAATCATAAAATTACCATACATTCACAATCTGATGACACACAATTATGCCTCTAAATTGTGCCAGATAACCATATGCCCATAATTGTGCCAATATCCTCCTTTAAACAAGTATACAGATGGATGAGTGTTAACTATCTGTTTATAAACACTGATAAAGCAGAAGACCTGTTACCAAGATGTAATTTCATTATTATCAGCACTTAACTCGGAGAACTTGGATTTCAGTTCAGAACAACTTTTCATTTACTTCTGCCTATCTGTGTGTTTTGCAACTTTGAAGCACCAATAAACGGAAGTGATTTCTAGCCTTTCATAACTGAGAAAAAAAACATGTATTTATATCAGATTGCATTATTGTACTGTTCTGACAAATCACATACTGTCTTCTCTAGATACAAAATCCTGCTTCAAGAACTGTCAGTAGAAGGAGTAAAGGTGACCATATTATATATCCTGATATGTATCCTGTTTTGTACAGGGTGGATGCCAAGGTTCCTCTGCTACTTACATGGGGTCATGTCACAGGGGGAAGGGACGACCCACCATGCAGCATCCTGCAGAAAACCACAAAGGGGATTTTATTCGGGGAACCAACATGAGACCAGAAGCACAGACAAGCAACAATTACCAGACTAGAGAGCAGAGGAGTAGGAGCACATACACACACGCATGGCACTAGACCTAACACACGGCAGCTGGCAGTACTTAACTAAGGGACAGGGGCGTGAGGGGAGGCTAACAAACGCCAGGCGTGGCTGGTTAGAGCCACAGCCAGGAGGAGGGCTGGGGACAGGGCTGACTAGAGGGGCAATACGAGACACCAGGCAGGAAAGGGTTAAGTCCATACTTGTCTAAGTTAACTTCTCAGCAATCAATCACATTAATAATAATAATAATAATAATAATAATAATAATAATAATAATAATAAAGACTATTGGCTCTACTGCCTTCCATCTATGACATACTGATTTATGTGGAAAAGTCTGCAGGCCTGTGTGCCAGCTGCTCCGTTTGATATACAGTATTATGCAAAAGCCTTAGGCTGTCAAAAAAAATGTTTAAAGCTATTTATTTTGAGAATAAGTGTATATAAGCTCAGAAAAATATTAGCATTACAACATATGCAAATTAACAGCAACACAATAAAAACAAGAATTCCTTCTGTTCAACAGAAAAGTTATTGATATTGTGATGGACGGCTGGATGAACATCACTTCAGTTCCCAAACGTCTTCTCAGGGCTCCCCCAGCCAATCCTTTGTTAATTACATTTCACTTTCAGCTCAGTTAATTCATTAATTATTAGTTTTAAAAAGTCGATGCGGTATTGATCTATTTATACAGGGTGGGGTAGTGGTTGAGTGAAAGAATAAATGGGAGTATTGGACTGTTCCTGCAAATACTGGGGTGACTTTAGGCGAGGTGCTGAAATAGCTAAATGGACACACTTTGACAGACTTCACAGTTTTACACCAACAAGCAGATCATTTAAACATAATTTTCTTTGCGTGCCTGAAGACTTTTGCGCTGTACTGTAAATCCAAACTTACCTTTTTCCTAGCTTACCATTAGTCAGGCTAAAGTGTAATTGTGCACGCCATCTTATGGCGAAGCACAGGCAGAGCTATTGACGGTCAGTAGAGGACGGTAGGGTGGTCAGCAGAGGGCTGAAGGGAGCACTGACCTACAGAAGGCGTGAAGATCTGCAGACTGCATGACAGACAGGGCACTGCACGACCCTAAATACACTTTACTTCCTGGCTTGTTGCCCAAGGACCCTCCGAGGATTTTGCTCTTATATCAAACTATGGAAACCAAGAGGCTCCTTCTGCCCCACTGTCGTCTTCTTTTCCTTTACACTGTTGTTTCCCTAATTGCCAGTACATCCTGCTGTTGTCGATTCTTTGTTAAACACTTACAAACCGTGTTAGGAAAGGTGCCATTTAAAAACAAATTAATTTAAATTGAATTAAAGGAGTATCTCCTGTCTAAACGAATACTTTCGAGAGACCGGATTGAAATGTTGTTTCAATATTTGAAATAAATAATAGGCCAAATAAATATTTTCCTTTGTAATGTACACACATTAAACCATTCATTTGCTATATACAATAATGATCTGGAAGATGATTTATAATAAAAGCATAAAAAGATAAAGACCAATCAACATCATGCAGTGTTTGCCTATATTCTTACATGTAAGTTTCCTTGGAGAGATGATCTCTCCGTATTGCAGCTTGTCTGATATTTTGGCGTATTTACTTTTGGTGGGGAGTGTGTCGATTTTTACATAAATATTAATAAGTAGACTAAAGAGTAAGTGTTGTGTCATAACGCATGACTAATAGTATATGAGTAATAAATAAGAAAATAGAAAGAAAGCGATACAACATGATAGAGTAGAACAGCCTGGCTGTAATTATTAGGGAAAGGCAGCAGAGCAGTGTGCTGTTACCTTAAACCTCACTACATAGTCAGAGATATTTATATGTAATAATAATAGATACCAATGTACTGAACTGCAGCATCTAATCAAGTTAGGGAAAGAATACTGTACCATGTTAATTCATACAAAACAAGTGCTTTGTAAGGGCACCAGGTGAAGGAAACAGGAGGCCAGATTAAGTGAGTTATCACAGGGGTCACTCGCCCATATGCTCCCGTCAAAAAAGCGCAGAGCTGTGCTCTTTCTTCTCCCTTTGACTTACGGGGCTTATGCATGCTTAGGGTGCATAAATACTCAGGGGTCAATTCTCCCATACGCTTAAGTCAAATAAGCATGTAGCTGACCGCTCTACAGCCTGCCCCTGAGCCCAGATACCCATGAAGGAAAATCATTTCTGCTGCTTGTATCCATGACCGCATTCTTTTGGTCACTCCCCAAAGCTTCTGACTGTGGGTTAGGGTGGAAAATAGCTTTGCCTTCTGCTTCTGTCTCAGCTCTCTTCACCACGACACAACTGTCCACATACCTGCTGACACTGCACCGATCAGCCTGTCGATCTCCTGACCCCTTCCCCCCTCGCTGGTTAACAAAACCCTGAGATAATTAAACTCCTCTGTTTGTGGCAGTAACTCATCCCCTGAAGGGGGCAGTAAACTCTTTTCTGGTTGAGAGCCATGACCTCAGACTAGGAAGTGTTAATCCTCATCCCATGAGAGCCATGACCTCAGACTAGGAAGTATTAATCCTCATCCCAGTCGCTTCACACTCAGCTGAAATCAATCCCACTGTAAACTGAAGGTCACAGTCTGATGAAATCAGCACCACTTAATCTGCAAAAAGCAAAGATGTTATCATGAGGTCACCAAACCGGACCCCCTCTGCCCCTTGGCTGTGCCTAGAAATTCTGTCCATAATAGTTATGAACAGAATTTTTGACAAAGGGCAGCCCAGGAGGAAGGTAACACCCGCCGGGAACGAGTCCTGCCAGCAATACAAACTAAACTCTCGCTCCAGTTATACAGGGAGCTAATGACCCATAACATCAGACCCTATACCCCATACTCCAGAAGCACCCCCCCCACAGGACCCCCTGAGGGACAAGGTCATGTGCCTTTTGTAAGTCCACTAAACACATGTTCCCGGGTTCCATGGCAAAATCCCATGAACCCTCCAGTATCCTTGCGAGGGTAAAGACCTGGTCCAGTGTTCCACAACCAGGATTGAATCCAGGTTCCTTGATGTATCGAAGTTCAACTAACTGATGGACCCTCCTCTCCAGGCCCCCAGTATAGACTAACCCAGGGAAGCTGAGGAGAGTGTTCCCCCCAAAGGTAGAACACATCCTTTAGCCTCCTTTCTTAAAGATTGGGACCACCACCCCAATCTGCCAGTCCAAAGGCACCGTCCCCGACCTCCATGCAATGCTGAAGAGTCCTGTCAGCCAAAACAGACCAACAATATCAAGAGCTTTCAGATACTCAGGGGTGCCAGAATCTCTTCAAGCTTGACCAATAGTAATTCCACATGGTCTCACCAAACTCCCACTCCCGAGCTTTTGCTTCCGGCCAAAGCTGCATTCTGCTTAGCCTGCCAGTACCTGCCAGCTGCTTCATGAGGCCCACAAGCTAACCAAGTTCAGAAGGCCTCCTCCTTCAGCCTGATGGCTCCCTTTTCCGCTGGTGGCCACCACCAGGTTCGGAGGCTGCCTCCACAACAGGCACAGCAACCTTATGGCCACAGCTCTTCACTGCTGCCTCATTAATGGAGGCACAGAACTTGGCCCACTCGCACTCAATGTCTCCAGCCTCCTTCTGGAAGCAAGGGAAGTTTTGCTTATAAGAAGTTTTGCACTTATAAGCACCCTTCTACTTAATATGGTGTTTGATATGGACAAACTGTGGTTAGCACAGAAGTCCAATTACAGGGCACCACATGGCTTCCGATCGGGCAGGGTGTTCCTCCCAAACACACCCTTCCAGGTTTCACTGTCGTTACCCACATCAGCATTAAAGTCCCCCAGCAGAGCAATGGAGTCCCCAGAGGGGGTACCTTCCAGCACCCCCTCCAAGGTCTCCAACAAGGCCGGATATTTTAAACTTGTGTTCGGCACGTACGCACAAACAACCATCAGAGTCTATCCCCCGACTCAAAGTTGAAGGGAGCCGACTCTCTTGTTCACCAGGATGAACTCCAACACACTGGCGTTGATCTGGAGGCTATGGGTAGACCCACACCTGTCAAGCTCCTTTCACCTAGTGAAACACCAGAATGGAATAGAGTACTTACCCACCAAAGAGGTCATATTCCATGTCCCTAAAGTCAGTTTTGGTAGTTGATGATTAGTCCATCAAGGCCCATGCATTCAACTGCCATCTGATTTACAATGCACTGGACCGCCATGGCCGACCCGGCTGCAGGTGGTGGGTCCACAGAAGTATGAATCCATGTAACTCTTTTAGGTTTCACCTGGGTAGAGACCCAATCACCAGGTGCTCGCTTGTGAGCCCCCCCCCCAGGCCTGGCTCCAGAGTGGGGCCCTGATCTCCCTCGTCCGAGCGAAGTTACATGGTCCTTAATCTACATAATTCATGGGGGTTTTCTCAATCCCACTTTGTCTGGCCATTCACCTTGGACCAGTTTGTCTTTGGAGACTCTGTCAGGGGCAATTACCCCACACAACATAGCGTCGAGGATCACAGAGGCACATAATCCCCTCCACTACAATAAAGTGGCGATTTGCAGAGGGGCATAGAAAATACCGTGTATGACTGTTCTCCCGAGCGAGATACGGTTTTTAGTCCATACCACCCCACTCTCTGGACCACACAGAGGAGAGGAGGGGCAAGCAGCTTCCCAAATCTTGAAGAATGTGAGACCTATGTTTTTTTGGCGGCCTGACTATAAGTATTTTTACATGCAATAACCTGATTACGGTATTTACATGTGTTTTTAATAACCTGATTGCTGCTTTTACATGACTAATGCTTGTTAGCGTAGATCACGTGCTGTCATTTGATTAAAGTGTCTTGCGAATTTGTAACTTGGCAGTGTTTTCTGAATCTGTGTTGTATCTATTCATTTGCTGAGCTTTTGTAAATGTAGATCACGTGTTGTCGTTTAATTAAAGTGTTTTGAGAATTTGTAGTGCGTTGATAGTAATATGTGTGTTCATAGCCACCATAGAGAGTAGACCCCACAGCGAATTATAGGCCCATCTAGTGACCATAAATCTCTATTAAGGATTCACCATGTGATACCCCTTGTTATAATGTTATAATAATAATAATAATAATAATAATAATAATAATAATAATAGTAGTAGAAGTTCTACTACTGTGCTTTTATTGACATAAACAACTACATCTCACATTTCACACTGGATATCTTTCCTAATGCAAATGTACATGAATCGCCAAATGCTCATTTTATAGTTCAACTGTAAAACTTGAAGCAATCCATTTTATTCTGAGGCTATGGACCTTTATGTTTATTTATTACACCTCAACATATTGAATATATACCACCTGCCAAGAATGTAGGCCTTTTCCTTCAAAGGGGTCACAGCACTACGTTAGTATTTGACAGCCGAGTCTCAAACTATTGAAATATTCTGAGTACCATTGTCTATGAATAATTTCACATTTCCTTTCTATGTACATCTTTCTGCTTTTCATAAAACAAAATACAATTATTATTATTAGTAGTAGTAGTACTATACTCCTCGCATACATTAGATTTCTGTTTATATAATTTTATACTAGAATGAGGAGCGCATAATGAAACCTGGTATTAACATGTGAGGGTAATCCAACGAGCAACTGGGAACCACTGATCCAATGGAATGATGTCAGCACAAGGATTCACTAGGATACTGGGGCAATACACATAAAACAACAACAAGCAGAGATTACTAAAAGATGAGGGAATCAGGTGGCAGGAATCGAAACAGAAAAACACCTGGTCAGCTAACTTTCTTAATCTACATAATACCTGGAACAGGGTCAGGTAGATTAAAGCTGTTTGTACAGAATGCAACCGTTTAGTTCTGAGGACTGTGATTTCATTCATGCTAGATTACACTTTTACTCTCTAATTTAGGAAGAACCGTTCCCTGAAAGTTTGACTGATAATTAAAACACCTTGTGCTTTTTGCGTGGGTCACAGGCAATACACTCTTTAGTTGCTCGCCTAAAAGTAATTTTGGTATGAATGTGAAACAATTGGTATATTATTTCTTCTTAAGTGACACTTCACTAGCTAATGTCAATATGTTTAATTTTATTTTGATAAGAAATGGAATTATAAAAATAGATAATTGTTCAACAAGCATGATGACAAAATATAATTAGCCTTTAATCATTCTGCATGAGGAATCTACAGTATTTTCTAGGCATCTTATGTGATTTTTACACTTTGGTCCTGTAATCCTCAAATAAATGCCTGTTTTCATGAATAATTCAAAGGACATTTTAGTCTACCATTTTCATCAGTAATATAAACATCAGTCTATTTGCTGAATAATTTTATCGCACAGGATAACCAAAGCATATAAGGTAATATACTAGATAGCGATGATGGCACTCCCTTTCTGCCATTCTCTCAGGCAGTAAGGATAATTATGTAACCACTTTGACTGAATTTCACGTCCGTATGACAAAACCATCATGAATAAATGAGCACAGCCAGAGCTCTTACTGAGACATATCCATCCACTCATTTTGCTTATGGCCATGAGAATCTAGTACAGGCTCACAGGGAACCTGTATCCAGTAGTGGGAAACACAGTGTATGATGCCATGGAAACCATTGGTAAAACGTCAGTCCATTACGCGGCGCACACACATGCAGGCTGATTCAGAAGTGCTAATTCACCTAAATACATGTTTCTGGAATGTGAGAGGAAGGCATTGTACCTAGAGAAAACCTTGAAGAATCAAGCATCCAACTTTGGGAATAAAACCCCTAACCCTGGGCCAGTATCGCGAAGCCAGATTCCTTGCTTAGCCGGATAACTTTGTGAATAAAACCCCTAACCCTGGGCCGGTATCGCGAAGCCGGATTCCTTGCTTAGCCGGATAACTTTGTGAATAAAACCCCTAACCCTGGGCCGGTATCGCGAAGCCGGATTCCTTGCTTAGCCGGATAACTTTG